>OX578146.1:28666033-29263533 GCA_951213105.1 Amaurobius ferox | reverse complement strand
AAGAAAAAAGAAATGATCTACTGTTGCCATTCGTATGAAAGGAAAAACGGTAATGCGATAAGGCGAGAAAAAGTAATAATATACAAAGAAAGCTACAAAAAAGTGGTGCTAGTAATAGTAAGGCTAATGTTGAAGAGGATATAAAAATAAAAGTATTATTAATACAAGAGAAAGGGGATGTCTGGCTAATATCAGATACTTTGAATAGAATTCATGAAAACCCAGACAATCTCTAAACTTTCTAACTATAACATTTACTAAATAAGAGGGATATTTATATAAATTGCTGGTAATTTTGAGATTATTTATATGTATAGCATGCAATATTTTATCAGATAATCTATAAATTCTAAAAAGCTGATTAAGTATAATATTTCTGCAGGAAATAAATGGTAAGATTTTATCAATGTTAAAATTAAAAGTGTATTTTTTATCATATAAATTAGTAACAATTCTCTTAGAAGGATCAATAAAAATATTTAAATCCAAAAAATTATTATTATTACTAATAGTAGCTTCATTAAGAATTAATTCCAAATTGTGTGGATAGAAATCTATATCTATGAGATAATTTTCAGTACGTACTAAGCAAATCAGATCATCAACATATCTGTAAAATGTATAATCTATTGAAGTAAAAGACTTTTCATAATGATAAAAGCTATAAATTAGCTAACATACTGCTTCTGCAGCCACCCTATGGAACTCCTGAGACTTGTACTAAGTATAATTAATTTCTTTGGAAAATATAATTATTGAAAATAACAGAGTGAAGAAGTTAAGGAAAATTTTTAAAATTTGTTTGAGTTGATAGATTAGTAATATAAGCATTATATAGAGATACAAATTACATCATATAGATCAGAGATCTTAATATTATTAAAAAGATTTTTAAAATTAAAAGTTTGAAATCCTATTATTTTTCTAAGATATGTTAATTTATATATATATATATATATATATATATATATATATATATATATATATATATACATATATATATTTGAGAAAGAGAGATCGCAAACTATCTTCTATTAATAGATCCCAGTACATCAAATAAGCTATAGAAGCAATTTATTGCCATGCTTCTTTATATATGTGCATATAATTCAATGCACGTAACGGTACAAGGAAAGCCATTGTGTTTGGACAACACGCATAGTTCATTTTAAGAACAAACATGTGAATAGTTTCTAAGGAATAAGATTTCTTTCGTACTGAAAGAATTTTGTTACAAGACTTGAATACTAATCATGTGAAAATAAATGTAGTTGTCTTTATCCTCTTGTAACTATTAAGCTTAGAAGATTTAATTGATTTCAGAATTTCCAATTTAGTGTGAATTAATTTCAGTTTTTCAAATGTGTTGCAAAGTATCTGTAAAAAAATTATCTAGATAAAAATATTTATATTTTACAAATAAATATTTCTTGTCAACGAATTTCATTCGCTTGCGAAATTTTGAAATATTACTAACAATTCATAGAACTTAAATTCAAGGCAAGCACTATGTAGACATTTGGAATATAGAGGTTGAAATTGCAATTTTTCATTTTTACTTTGCCTATATACATAGTATGATATACAGTGAAAGTATTGTGAAGGGGTCAAAAATTCGAAAACGTGTTTTTATCAGAAGATCATGCTTTAAATTTCCCTGAACTTAAACAAATTTTTGAATGAAATTTAAAAAAAATATATTCAAATGTCAGAACTTTTAACAATGTTACGTAAACATTTATTTCTTATGTAATTTTCCATTCCAATGAAAAATTATATATAGTGAAAACATTACATATCTTTGAGCTCTTGGTTTCGTGGCGTCGTCGCCGCTTACGTTGCGGCTTGTTCGCTATTTTAGGCTCTACTGTTGGCCGCTCGCCTGGGGCATTAACCGAACATTCCAAGTGCGCACTCGCAACGACAATAATTCTTTTACTGTATAATTTCGTATAAGGCGGTAGTTCTCTAAAAGTTACCAACAAGATATAGCTCGACCACATACTGCACGGCTTTCTCAATAATGTCTTTGAGGATTGAATACCATCCACGGCCATCCAGGTCCCCACACCTACAAACCGTAAAACATGTCTGGGGCATACTGGTACACTAATTGCAGTCTCACTGCAACATTTGTAGCAGAATCATTCGTAGAGGAATGTAAGCAAATAAATTGACTCTATGCCTGGGCGAATATCGGCTTGTATAGCTGACAACGTAGTGAAACATTTTAGTAAGTGGTAAATCACCACTTACTAAAATGTCATCTTCTTGTTGTCAACCTTTCTGAATAAAACTTTTTCTTTTTATTCCAAATCTAATAATTTGCTTTTTCTGAAACGATACATACCTGGTGAGTATCGAAGTTTTAGCTTAATTTTTTATGGGCGCATATATTTATTTGCAAAGGAGTGTAAAAGGAATATTCTTCTCTCCGTTGGTCGGTACCGATTGGTGTTTAATTTGGCAATCTTGACCATTAATTTAGAGAAATAGTGCCAACTATTGAATGAATCAATTATTAAAATAGCTATTAATATAATAAATATTATTAAATATAATTATTAAATTAATTATTAATGTTTCTGGGGCGATATTTCGTACCAGATTGACGAAAATATCGACAAATTTGCAGAAATGGCGCTATGTTGAAGGAATTGGCGATTAATTGATGAATTAATTATTAACATATTTTAATATATGGACAGTATTGCTTATTGAGGATGCTATCAATATTGATTATTGACAATTTACAATTGCGTGAAATATAATTTATTTAGAGACTTTAAAATAATTTTATATGTTGTCATCCGGAAAAGTGTCAAAAGTGCAATTCAATATTAAAACATTATGCCTTTGATCTTACACATATTTCTTTCAGTGTGAAAGTTGTAAATTCATAGCTGTATGTAGTGAAAGTCATGTCCTGCCCACATCAGATATTTTATTTGGCATTGTATTAACAAGAGTTTTATCCTAATATCTGACAAAATGTGGATGAAAATTCTCTGAGATAGCTGAGATTTTGGGCCTTAAAAGAACTTTTTGGGGGATTATTTTTTTATAGGAAATATAAAAATTGTGTTGTTTGAGGAAGATATGGTAACCATATAAATTGGTCTAATTATACTGAAATTGTAGAAATTAAGATTTAAATTGTGAACGTTGACATATTTTAGTGTAGAACGTAGTCTCCGGTAGTGACGACTTTCGATACTTGCCGTCATCAAAACAATCGAAAAATTATCGTTCAAATACATTTTGAACAGAGACCATGCAGTGAATAGAAATATTGTAATGCTGAAATATATACTTTTCGTAAGTTTTAAACCTCTCCAATTTTTATATTTACGAGATATTACGATTCTTAAAATATCGCAGATCACATAAAAAAGCTACGTAACCAATGTATATCCTTTATTTTTGAACGAAGCTAACAGTCTTCGTATCCAAATCGAAGTCAAAACGTAATGGACCAGACTTATTAACACTTTACAACAAAGTTGAAAAGGGTTTATGACTTTGTTCATTCTGTCTGCCTGTCTGTCTGTCTGTCTGTCCGTTAGCACGATAACTGCCATAAAAATGACTTAATCAAAATGAAATTTTCGTATGTTGTTCAGACGGTCTGTAGAACCTATGGGAATATAAATGAATAATATCACCCAATTAGTTTTGGATTGAACCCGGGTCGAAAAAATGAAATACATTGAGCCCTATGGGACATAATTTTTCAAGCATTTTTTAAGCGGATTTAAAATTCACAAATTGCTTCGAAAATTTTAGGTAATATTCAAATTGTTCCATAAAATATATATAAAAAAATTCAGCGAAATATATTCAGTAGTTTTTTAAATAAAAATTAAAATAATAATTACACCTCTTATATGAAACGATCACGTGACCATGATATGAAACGATCACATGACCCACTTCAAAATGATATATGGCATCCATCTTGTTTCAAAATCGTGATTTTTTAAGTTCTTTTTAATTCATATTGAGTGTTGTATCCGTCCTAAAACTACTTTATTTTTGCTTAAATTCTGTACATCTACATACTGAAACAACGCAATGACAATATATTTGAGTTTAAATGCTCAATTTGAGTTTAAATGCTCAATGAATTTGATCATCTAAATTTGATTATTTCTACAACGAAGCCTGTTTTTCACTTATGTAAAATGTAAACAGCAAAATATGTAGAATGAGTTGTATTAGAATTGCTGTTTTTTTTAACACAAAATAATTTAGCCCATGGAGTCTGCATGGCTGATATGAATGAAATATTAATAGATTTTATAAAGAGAAGGACGATTTTTTTCGATGAAGTTTTAAGCATAGAGTTTAATTACTTGTAGCTCCATGGTCTTAATTTTTAAATAAAATAAATTATTATAGTATTGTGATGAAGGAAATGAATGGAAGAAAGTTATGAATGAAATTCTGTTTTTATAGAGAGATCCATGCGTGTTATTTTTTCTATGATGTCATTTGAATTAATTTCAGTTGTTTTCGATGAAGTTTTCAAATATAATAAATTATTGTAGTATTATGATAGTTTTAAAAATATTACCGTGGAATGTATCGCATTTTAGAGATATTTAAAAAAGGCAATTTATATTTCAATGCCGTCATTTGAATGAAGTTCATTTTTTTCAATGAAGGTTTAGTTTTCAAATATAATAAATTAATGTAGTACTGTGATAAGTTTTAAAATATTACCGAGGAATGTATTGCATAGACTTTTTTAAATAAAATTTCATTGAAGTTGGAAAGTGTTTCATAATCAATACTTTAAGCATGATTGATATTTCTTGTTTGCTTTTGCGGAGAGCGCTTGTGATAAGAAACTTGCAATTTTAAATCGAATACATTTTAAATTGTGTTCAAATGTTTTATTTAAATTAAGGGCGCATATTTAATTATTTATATGTAGTAGACGCTAAAATTTCCTGCAAAATATAAAATATGGCGTAATTCGGTGCTTATTTAAGACTCTTATTTTGGGCTCATGCACGCATATGTGTTTGTGTTTTATTTAAGCATGTGCTTCCGCATCAGGTGAATTTAGCTATAACTCAATTAGCTATAACTATTATTTGCTATAACTCAACTATTATAATTCAACTATTACACTTAGGTATGGTAAAGTACACACAAGCCAACGTATGTGAAAGTTTATAGTGAGTCACTAAAACAGTACTATGTAAGTCAAAATCGAAATCATTTGCTTAATTGATTTTTATATGGTTGTTTATTTAAAAGAAATCGTTTATTTATTAAGTTCAAAACATTCATTGTGTTCATATGTTCAACAAAGCAAACGTCTGTCCGTCTATCTGAGAGTTGCTCTTATTGAGCAACTTTCCAATAGTGTATGGTCTTAATTTTGGAGATTTGGAAATAAACTTGCAATTTTATTGCGAGCACAAGCATTGTAAAATGATCCAAAAATAAAACAACCACAATGCGGAACTATAAAATCGTGAAGAGAAAACTGTGTATCTTTTGTTATATCCTTCCAAACAAAAGATTACTACTTTATGTGGAGCAATTTGTCTTCTGTCAAATAAAATCTTTAAAAATTTTATCTTTTAAGATATTTCTTATCTCTTAAAATGTCTGATAAGGGATTGCTGACGTCTCAAAAATAAATTTGATAAATGAGATTTTCTGTTTTATTTGACTTTAAAAGTGTGTTATGGAATTTTTCATTTTAATAAATTTTGATTTGAATTTGACTGTAGAACAAAAGACTGTCATTCAAGCAGAAAACAAGCAGTAAGATTAAATTAAGCAGATTGTAAGAATGTAGGAACATGGCTGTAATTTAACTGTAAATCAACGAAAAATACGGGTTGTTATGTAGGATTTCTGGGACACTCCTTAAGCGCTTCCAATAAATTTATAAGAATAGTTCCTTGGGGGGAAACAGATCAGTGGTTAGCGTGCGGGGATAGCACTCTGACTAAATGACTTCGATTCCCGTCCTGTCTCCGTGTTTACGCGGAGAACGGGCACTTTAAATATATGAATTCGTAAGTCCTTATGAGAGGTTGGTGGTAAGGGAAGGGGGGGTAAGTGCCTGTGGATGCTACTCTTAATAGGTTCCGGTCTAAATTGTGTGGCACTTCTCGCCGTCCAAACAGATATCTTACACTTTCGGGAAGGTCTGACGGTCTGGTGGGAAGAAGAAGAAGAAAAGTCCTTGACTGTATAGGTTAGAACTAACTGTAGTAAAATGACCATGTCTGATCGAATGAAACAGATTTAAATGCACCTAGTTGTTGAGACCCAGACCGTCCGACTTACCAAAAAGGTGTAAGGTAACTGTTTGAACGGCCGGGAAGTGCCACCCAATTTAGATCAGAACCCAGTGGGAGAGGCAACCACGGGGACCGTACCCTCTTTCCCCTACCACCAACCTCTCGGAAGGACTTACGGACCGACATGTTTAACGTGATCGTACTCCGCGTGAACACGGCTGTAGTTTTGGCAGTGGAAGTTAATCAAACCCGGGCATACCGAGTGCAATTCTCGAGCGCTAACCACTGGGCTACCTCGCCCTGACTGCACCTGGTGGAACATTAAATAAGTTATGAATACGAACTGGTGCAGTAAAGCGAGAGAGATGAAAAATGTAAATTATAAATTTGTAGAGGATTGTTTAATTAAGAGGAATATATATATATAAGGAACAAAAACACACATATAAATAAGACAATATGTGCCTGGTATATATAGTATCATCAGGGACTGTAACCCAGTGACAACTTCAATACTTGTCAAACTATGGAGTAATATATTCGTCAGATTGGAATGTGCATTTTTGTTGACGGTGGGTATTTTTAACATGCTCTACATTATATTTTGTTGTACGTAAATATTGTTTTTCTTAGCACGAGCTGTATACACGCAAACCACATGCGTGAATTTTATTGCTCAGTATATGTTAGTAACTTAATGTCCAATCTCTGAAGTGTGAGTCTACATTAAAATTTCCAAATATTATATCCCATAGTATTTAGTCCTGTTTGCCACACAATCATTATCAAAATGATGGTATAGCTTTTGTATTTTTAATATCTCTGCACACATGAGGATTAATTTTTATACGACCCTCTAATAGAACATAAACCATATACTTTTTTATATTAAATTTACTACATATCACATACTATATAATTTGAAGTGCAAGTTACATTAATTATAGCAAAGTCTTTCACATAAAATACTCATAATTAAATAACTAATATTTTAAAATCATGATACGTTTTACAATAGTCTATTTAACTTCAGACGGATAATATAAAATGTAAGTCAGGGTGAGACGCCATAGTTAAGACATATTGTAGAATTGTAAACGAACCAATAGTCAGCAGTAATTCTAAATTTTTGCAAGATGATTTATTAGCTTTCACTTAGGAGTGTTAAAAATTGCCAACCTTAAATGCTACCGCAAAATGATGCAAATTCGATTATTTCTTTATCTGTAGAAAACTGGCATCTTGCCCCTATACCAGGGTAAGGTGCCACTTGCATTGCTGGAAGATGTAAATACTGTTAGAAATGTGCAGCACACTCTGGACGAAGTGCAATACAAAAACATTAATTTATGCTTCCTATTAGCAATTAGTAAACGCAATTTCCTTAGACATTTTTTATAATCCCTACTATTTACACAATCTTTGTAAAGCACGCTGTGGATGGAGCACTACGGAAACATTGATTTATGTTTCCTCTTAACAAATGGTAAAGAAATTTCTTTGGGCATTGTATGTAATTACTACCATCTCCACAGTCTTTGAAGCACACTGTGGATGAAGAGCACTACAAAAACATTGATTTATGCTTCCTCTTAACAATTTGTAAACACAATTTCCTTAAACATTTTTCGTAATTACTACAATTTAAGCAATCTTTGTAAAGCACACTGTGGATAAAGGGTACTATAAAAACATTGATTTATGTTTCCTCATTACAATTGATAACAATAATTCCCTTACACATTTTTTGGACTTACTACCATTTACACAATCTTTGTGAAACTATTCCATTCAAATAACACACAGTATCCGGTCACCTCTAAGAAGTCGCTAGTCATAGAAGTCATAACCTGTCAGAAATATTCGATATTTTGATTTTGATACACATTTATCGAATATTATGGTATTTACTATATTTTAAAAGCTTTCATCTAATATCTATAATATTAAATTGCAATAGAGTATTTATCTATGTATATATGTATGTATGCATGCATGTTCCATTTATTCCGAAGCCCCTCTTCGATCTAGAAGCTGGCTGTTTGTTATTTTAACCGTAGTCATCGAACCGGATATAGTTTCGAAATTTTCGCAAATTTGAAAAAATTGATAGATTTTTAAACATTTCTAGAAAACTTCCAACATCAGGACAAAAAAAGAAGGGTGTGCCGAAACAAACATTACCGAATTATCTTACAGAAACAAACATTTGAATTTCAGTTTTTAGTTTTAACGGGAGGCAAATTTTTATCATGCTACAAGACAAATATGCATCTTCATAATAAATAAGTTGGTATCAAGTCTAATTTGAAATAAATAAGATTAAGCACACAACTTTGAATAAATAAGCACACAACTAAATAAATGCATTGTATTTATGCAAATTTGTCATCTTTACTTGTCTATATGAACGATCATTTTTATTAACACTTTACAACAAATTTGAAAAGTGTTTATGACTTTGCTCATTCTGTCTGTCTCTCTGTGTCTGTCTGTCTGTCCGTTAGTTAACTGCTGTAAAAATGACTTAATCAAAATGAAAGTTTAGTATGTTGGTCAGACGGTCTGTAGGACCTATGGGAATATGAATGAATAATATCACCCAATTAGTTTTGGATTGAACCCGGGTTGAAAAAATGAAATACATTGAGCCCAATGGGAACTAATTTTTCAAACATTTTTTAGGCGGATTTAAAATTTACAAATTGCTTCGAAAATTTTAGGTAATATTTAAATTGTTCCATAAAATATATAAAAAAAAATTCAGCGAAATATATTCAGTAGTTTTTTAAATAAAAATTAAAATAATAATTACACCTCTTATATGAAACGATCACGTGACCATGATATGAAAATATCACATGACCCACTTCAAATTGATATGTATATGGCATCCATCTTGTTTCAAAATCGTGAGTTTTTAAGTTCTTTTTAATTCATATTAAGTGTTGTATCCGTCCTAAAACTACTTCATTTTTACTTAAATTCTGTGCATCTACATACTGAAACAACAAAAATACAATATATTTGAGTTTAAATGATTATCCAAATTTGATTATTTCTACAACGAAGCCTATTTTTCACATATGTAAAATGTAAACAGCAAAATATGAAGAATGAGTTGTAGTAGCATTGCTGTATTTCTTTAACACAAAATAATTTAGCCCATGGAGTCTGCATGGCTGATATGAATGAAATATTAATTGATTTTATAAAGAGAAGGACGATTTTTTCGATGAAGTTTTAAGCATAGAGTTTAATTACTTGTAGCTCCATGGTCTTAATTTTTAAATAAAATAAATTATTATAGTATTGTGATAAAGGAAATGAATGGGAGATAGTTATGAATGAAATGCTGTTTTTATAGAGAGATCCAGGCGTGTTATTTTTTCTATGACGTCATTTGAATTAATTTCAGTTGTTTTCGATGAAGTTTTCAAATATAATAAATTATCGTAGTATTATGATAGTTTTAAAAATATTACCGTGGAATGTATCGCATTTTAGAGATATTTAAACCAGGCAATTTATATTTCAAAGCCGTCATTTGAATGAAATTCATTTTTTCAATGAAGTTTTAAGTTTTCAAATATAATAAATTAATGTAGTATTGTGATAAGTTTTAAAATATTACCGAGGAATGTATTGCATTTTAGACTTTTTTAAATAAAATTGCATTGAAGTTGGAAAGTGTGATTGTTGTGATAGTGTGATTGTTGTGAAAGTGTGATTGTTGGAAAGTGTGATTATTCAATTATTGTTTCATAATCAATGGTTTAAGCATGATTGATCTTTCTTGTTTTCCATGTAGCCATTGATGAAGAGAGTATTAGCGCTCGAAAGCGCTCTGACTTTTTTTCCATTTTGTAAGTCTTATAAAAAGCGTAATAAAAGACCTCCTATTAAAGTTTTTTCCTTATCTTATTTATGTATCTTCATGCTAGAAAAAGGTGATAAAGTGATAAGATAGAAAACATTTGAAAGACCAGAGATGAGGTCTTGAGCATATGAAAAGATAATAATTACACTAAGTTTATTTAATGATTGTGAGGTTGTCCTATAAGTAAGATGCCTTGCGAATATTTTTCGAATAAGCGTCTTGTCCAAATCGAAAGAGTAGACTGAGTCTCATATCGACATCAAATAAAATGTCGTGTGCTTTGTGATATACATTATATTGGTTATTATGAGGGCAGATAAAATTAAGATCTAGAGTGATAAGATAGTAATGAACTTTATATAAACGTCATCATATCTTCCTCTCCCAGATCCTATAATTTCAATTATTATTTTAGGAATTGTAGAATTTTTAGGAATCATTAATAATTTCAAAAATGCTTGAAATGAAATAATATTATATGGATATTATTTATCCTTATTTAAGACTAGCAGCATACCCGTTCTTCGTACGGAGTATATAATATAAAGAAACTTGAAATTCATAATCATGCCCAAATTCTTATAGTATACTAAATGACATGTTTAATCAAAATATTCTGTTAAAATATTTAATATAATGCTCCTAAAAAGAAGTTTAAGAATCTCTGTTCCCGCTATATAAAATTATCTTCATGGACATATCTGAAGAACATGGACATGGACATGGACATATCATCTTGGACCCCTTATGTAAGCAAATATAAAAAAAAATATGGAATTGAATCAATATATGCAAAATAAAAGCGTCAAAATTGTATGGGACCCGTATTAATTATATAAGCGAATATTAGAAAATATGACCTGTATTAGTAGATTACATGTATAAATTGAAAATACCAATAAACCCGTAATCTTTAAATCTGAAGACAGTCATTTATTCCAATATATGTCAAAATGAAAGTGCTAAAATTATATGGGGAGATATACACGTACTACTTATAATGTCCGATTATTAGTAGAAGATTACCCGTATTGCAATATGAGTCTCAAATGTTTTTTGGTAAAATACAACAGACGACGTAATAAATTGAATATATAATTAATCCCCTTAATCTTCATACCAGAAGACTGTACTTGATTCCAATATATATGCCAATATATGTCAAAATATATGCCAATATACCTGAACTACTTATATTCTCGTAGGTTAGAAGATATACCCGTGCATTAAGATTACTCGTACAACGTACAATATGCGTGTGTCAGCAATTTTTGCTGCACATATATATGCCAATATATGTCAAAATATATGCCAATATACCTGTACTACTTATATTCTCGTAGGTTAGAAGATATACCCGTGCATTAAGATTACTCGTACAACGTACAATATGCGTGTGTCAGCAATTTTTGCCGCAATAAAACAATGGCGTAATAACTTAAAAATATCAATAATCCCTGAATCAATAATTCCGGAAAATATCAATAATAATAATGTTTAAACCTGAAGAGCATAATTGATATTATCCAGTCCAAAATGAAATGGCAATGAAATTTATTTTATATACATATCTTCATTATTCAAATCGGAAAGGATTTAATAAAAATCGTCTGCCGCATAAACACATTGGATTTAAATCCGTTGCTAAGCGACATGATATCATTTGCTTCAAATAAATTGGTAGAAAAAATATCC
Organism: Amaurobius ferox; assembly: GCA_951213105.1. Classification (NCBI taxonomy): domain Eukaryota; kingdom Metazoa; phylum Arthropoda; class Arachnida; order Araneae; family Amaurobiidae; genus Amaurobius; species Amaurobius ferox. The sequence continues at coordinate 29,251,689 of OX578146.1, read as the reverse complement.
TCTAAATAGTTATATTTCTATGGAACATTTGGCGACAGTTTCGTCAAATTAGCGACATTTTAAAAAATCGCCAAATTTATCACCAAGTGGGACTGTAGAACTGACAGTTCCACTTTGCGACAAATTGACGAAATATCATCACAATACTATCCCCTAACAAAAAACAATTATAATCATTTATGTAGCGCAATTTTATCAATTTCAAGATATTTTTATAGATTTGAAAACATTTTTATCAATTTGGTGACATTTTAAAAATTCGCTAAATGTATTACTAAGTAGGATAGTTGGTCTGACAGATAAATGCTAACCAAACATCATTTCAGTACTCTCTTCTAACAAAACAAAAAAAAAATTTCATTGATATGTAGAAGACCCAAGCCACACGACCAACCCGAAGGTTTATGGCAGCTGTTTGTGTGTCGTTTATATCAATTTGGCGACATTTCCGCCAATTTGGCAAAGTTTAAGAAAAGTTGTCAAATTAGCGATATCACTCCAAATTCGTAGCTTTGAATTTGCAGATCTGAATGAAACATTCTTATCCCGTTTCAATATACTAAATGAAAACACTACAATTGTATTAGAAGATATACCCGCTCTACTCTTATTCTGTTTCAACAATCGGCTATATGAATTTATTGGCTAAACACAATATATGAGTTTAGTAGCTAAATACGATATAAGCTTGAAAACTCTTTGCCAAAATAAATGAAATTGATGCACGCAGTCAGCAATTAATATAATTAAAAGAAAAATCAAACCGTCCATTCATAAGATATACTTTTATATCCATTTATCCATTTATTTATTATTGTAATCGAAAAAAAATAATAAAAACATTAACAAACACATTTAATTTAATTGCGATGCCGAGCAACATGATATATCCTCCTAAAATGTTAAAATTTATTAACCACTAACAGCACACCCGTTATTCGTACGGAGTGTATAATTTAAAGAAACTTAAAGTTCGCAATCATGTGCAAATTCTGTTAAAATATTAAATTTATTGCTCTTAAAGAGAAGTTTAAGAATATATGTTCTCACTATGTAAAATTATCTTCACGATCAGATCTGAAGAATAAAATATCCTGCCCCCTTTTGTAAGCAAATTTACAGAAGAAAAAATAGGAATTGAATGAATATATGCAACCCCGTACTAATTATATTGTCGCAGATCAGAAAATATGATAATGTGTTAGTAGAAGATTACCCGTATTACAATATGCGTCTCAAAAATATTTGCCAAAATAAAAGAGATGACGTAATAAATTGAAAACATCAATAATATCCGTACTCTTTATACCAGAAGGTCGTAATTGAATCCAATATATGCCAATATATATCAAAACATATGTCAATATACCTGTACTACTTATATTCTCGTAGATTAAAAGATATACACGTGTATTTGTAGAAGATTCGTACAACATACAATATATGAGTTTAAACAATTTTTGCCATAATAAAATAATTGCATAATAACTTGAAAATATCAATAATCCTTGAATCAATAATCCCCGAAAATATAAATAATAATAATTTTTAAACCTGAAGACCGTAATTGATATTATCCAGTCAAAAATGCTATAAGAAAAATCAAATCGTTCTTTTCTAAAATATATTTTTATATCCATTTATTTATTATTCAAATCGAAAAAATAATTATTAAAATTAACAGACAGATTTAATTTAATTGCGTTTCTGAGTAACATGATATAAGATAGAATCATATAACATGTTAAATATGTCATGTCTTATAACATAAACTGCGAAATTAAATAACGATTTTGATTTCTCTATACTTCTCATTGTTCCGTAAAAGCTTGTTTTAAATAAACCATGAACCATGGAGATAGATTTCCCCTTTAAATCATATTTCAAACAATTGATGTTTTCAGAAAGTGACTAATTAACGCAAAAAATCTCCCATCAAACTCAGAGATTAAATTTTAATTCACTTTCAAACGATTTTCAAGCTTTTCGTTTGGATAAACCACGGAGTTAGGGAGTAGAACTCCTAGGAAAAAGTTCCGTTTTTCATTAATATCTCGACAACCCCGGGTCTTAGAAATTCGAAACTTGGACAAAATTTATGGGGGGCTATTTGAAGGATATCCACAAAATTTCATTAAATTCAGTTCAGCCGTTTTTCCGTGATGATGAGACAAACGAAAATTTCGTTTTTTACTAATATCTCGAGAACCACTGGTCGTAGAAACTCAAAACACGGATATAATTTTAAGTGGGGCTATTTCTGGGCTACCCACAAAATTTCATTAAATTCGGTTCAGCCGTTCTCCCGTGATGGTGTGACAAACAGACAGACAGACAGACAGACAGACAGATTTTCATTTTAATTTATATAGACTCGGAAAATAACGTTTCACTTTTCCGTAACTTTTAGGTTGCATCTTTAAGTATTAAAAATAATTAGAAAGTGGGCTATTATGTTTGTTTTTCTTTGTCACACAATATATCTAAAACATCGTCCAGTGTAATCCTTATCACACAAACTCTGTTTAATGGTTAAATCAACTAAACAAATGACACATCTTGAAACCAGATCCAAAGTTCACTTTATTAAACATTCATCCTACTGACGTACATCGAATACAGCCAAAGCGCTTTCGAACATCCTCATGTTCATCTTCAGTGGCGAAATAATTAAAAACAGATGTCAACATTCTTAAATACAATCCATCGCCGTCAAGTGAAATTTGCATATCTTAGAAACTGTCAGCCTTGCAAATTGGTGTATTATAAAACAGATATAAATTATACAATATATACATATCTCAAAGATAAATATCTTAAAAACTGTATAAATGTATTAAATAATTTAGAACAATGTTATGAATTAAGGTAACTGTGTAAAGGTTTAACTCGCACGGAATCGAGAACGAGTTGCCAAGCATAGCTTAAGACCTGAACAAAATTACAAATAGAAGAACGATAATTTTGACCTTGAAGATATTTATTTTTGAACCATTTATATATTGTATAATTTATATCTGTTTTATAATACACCAATTTGTAAGGCTGACAGTTTCTAAGAAATGCAAATTTCGCTTGACAGCGGTGGATTCCATTTACACATGTCGCCGTCTGTTTTTAATTATTTCGCCACTGAAGATGAACATGAAGATGTTCGAAAGCGATTTGGCTGTATTTGATGAATGTCTGTAGGATGAATGTTTAATAAAGTGGTCTTTGGATCTGGTTTTAAGATGTGTCATTTGTTTAGTTGTTTTAATGATTTGAGATTTTGACGTGTCGCCACTTCTGGTATCTGTTTAATGGACTGTCCGCTTACATCGACTTCAATTTAATCTGTAAAATTTAAAATGCACCTCTATTAAAAATTACCCTTTCAAATGGGAATTCTTCTTGTCACGTGATCTGTTGATATTCGTTATTAGTCTGTATTGATATTGCAGACTCATACATGAAAGATTAGTTTAAATTTAACAGGGATATGAATCTCGAAATTATGTCTGATGAAGACTGCTGTTATCGAGGCTATCACTCATGAGCTCTAAGCTGACGCTGAAGATTTGGATGAAGCAAATTTATCAAATGATTTACAAGTTTTACATACTGATCTGATATATTGAACATTTTTAACGGATTTATTTGTTATGTAATACAGCAATTAACTTCCACATCAGTACAATTAATGTTAATAAAGAAATGGAGGGACTTTGCAAAAAAATATCGCTACTCAAGTTTGGGACAATAAAAAGTAACTGAATTATTTAGGGGAAAGTAATGTAATTGTAACACTGAATCAACTAATTAAATGACAAATCTTAAAAACCAAATATAAATGTCACTTTATTAAAAAAACATCCTACAGACATGCAACAAATATATAATTTTAAGCCAAAGCTCTTTCGAACACCTTCATGCTCAATGGCGATAGAATCAGAACAGATGTCATCATGCCTAAATACATTCCAATGCCGTCAAGCAAAATTTGCATATTACGAAAATTGCCATCCATACAAAATTGTGAATCACAAAACAGATTTAAAATTATAAAATTTACAAATCTCAAAGATAAACATTTTTAAAAAACCGTTTCTTTAAAAAACGTCAAATACTTTAGAACATTATTATAAATTAAGGTAACTGTGAAAAGGTTTAACACGGTTAGAACGGAAAAGGTTAGCACGGCATCGAAAACGAGTCGCCAAGCATAACTTAAGACCTGAATAGGGTGAAAATTACAAATAGAAGTACGATATAAATAAATAAAAGGGATTCGTAATGTAAAATAGAGCGGGGTTATTACAGTTGATCATAAGAAAGAAAATAATTTTCAAAAAGGGGGGCGAAAATTATCTTTATTCACTAATTGGACCAGGGCATTCGTTTGTTTAGCATTTGTTACGTGTCTATCCTTAAGATTTGTAAATTTTATAATTTTAAATCTGTTTTATGATTCACAATGTTTACCTTTGAAATTTGTAAATTTTATAATTGTAATCTATTTTATGATTCACAATTTTCTATAGATGGCAATTTTCGTAATATGCAAATTGTGCTTGACGGCATTGGGATGTAGTTAGGCTTGATGGCATCTGTTCTGATTCTATCGCCACTGAGGAAGAGCATGAGGTGTTCGAAAGCGCTTTGGCTTAAAATTATATATCTGTTGTACGTCTGTAGGATGGTTTGTTAATAAAGTGACCTTTAAATCAGGTTTTTATGATTTGTCATTTGATTAGTTGATTCAGTGATTTGAAGTTTGACATGTCGCCACTAATGGTAGTAATTACAACATTTCATTATAAATTGCTATATGTGTATTTTCAATTTATCACTCTATAGAATAAAGTATAGAGAAAGTAAAATATACAACATCAACATTCACATATGTCCTTTGTAAAATCATCTTTTATCCCCTGTAAAATCTGCGTTATTACTTTCTCATGCTTTATTCTATAGGAGCTTTATTCTCTCATGCTTTATTCTATAGAAGCTTTATTTCTCATGCTTTATTCTATCTGGTGGGGTCAAACAACTCCTATTGATGCTATGTTGCTCTGTACGAGTAACAAACCTATCAGGTCAATTATCGAGGAGAGTACCCTTCTTCTCTAGGAAAAGATTTTAAGATGTCCTGGATACTTTTCTTTGTGGAACAGTGACTCCCAAACTGGTGAGCGGATTTTAAAAATTCAATATGGTTTCTTGCAGAAAGTGCTCGAGCTGAAGGAACACCATGAACTCAATTTCAGATCTTAACAAGTACCACAGTCATTTGATCCAAGTGCAAATAAGGGATTTCGTGTCTGTACCGAACTTTTTCAGCCTGTCCTTAAAAGCAACACAAAGGACTTGATATTGCGGATTCTGGTTTGTGAGACTATTAACACTTTATATCCTGAAAGTGATTGACTTCGAATTTATACTAATGGATCTTGTGTGGATAACAGTATCAATTCTGGAGCAGGTGTCTATTGTGACTCATTTGCTATCAGTTCCCCATTGGGAAGATATAGAACTGCTTTTGATGGCGAAATTGAAGCCATACGTATTGCCCTCTCTCTGCTCCAGTGTCACTTAGATCGTTTTTCCAGAGTGGTAATTTTTCCGACTCGAGAGCCGCCTTACAGGCAATTAATTCTACTAGAGTCACGTGCTCTGCAGCCATTAAGAATTGCTAATCCCTAAGTTTTTTGTCCCACAGGGATAAGATTATTTGCCAGCAGTGGAGCAGACCACTGCGGTATAGAGGGTAACGAAAAAGCAGATCGACTGGCCAACAAAGGGTCAACGATTATTCAAACTACTATTGATGAAATCCCTTATCATAATGTAAAGTCAATCATTAAATCGATTTTTAAGAATAATTTGGAAAAAGAGCATTCAGAAAGGAATACCCACAAATCCTGGTGGAAAAACATTTCAAATCTTTCTGATTGGCCTAGGAAGAAAGCCGTAGCTGAATTCTGTCTCGCTACTGATCATGACTGCCTTGCCGGACATTTACATCACATAAATATACTTGAATACCCTTTTTGCATGCTCTGCAGCCTTCGGGAGCCCATGGACTATTCTAACCTGCGACACTGTCCTGCGCTCCCCGCTACACCTATGTGGGAACGCTACTGGGAAGCAAGGGAGCGAATGGGTCCATAGACTCTCTTCTGTTGCCTTTTGTTACTGTTCTCTTGTTCTATTGTTTGGCTTCAGTTTGTCTTTTGTACCCGCCATTGAAAATGAAAAAAACAACTTTCTCATGCTATTGAATATAGTTTAGAGAAAGCACTGTTTTCACAAAAATTTTCGATTTCAATATTTTGATGATACTATACGGTTTAGAACCTCTTGAACGCGTTGCAATTATTTTTAGAGCGATTTCCGTGTGTGATCGATTTTGTACACCTTAGCTGTTCAAAATATTGATGAATTTTTACGAAACTGTATATCCTGTTTTGTTATTAAAATCTCTAGAACTTTAACATATTTTTCGAAATTAATGCTAAAATTTCGAAATATATTCAAAATTTTAAATTTTATATTTTTTTTGTATTATTAACCTGCTAATTCTAATTTTTAATGGTAATTTTATGCCTAGTAATTTACTTAATACTTTTATAAAGCACAATTTACAGCATATACTTTTTATCAGAAGTAAGAAATGTAACGGATTTAACATATTTTTAATTTTACAGGTTTTACTGATTTTCTATTGACTTACTTTTGGATCCCATTAAGCCGGTTAAATAGGGTTCAACTGTACATAAATATATGAAAAGACAAATTAATTTATCAATTCAATGAAAACCACTTTCATAACACATCATGAATTCCCCAAACTCTTACGACTATTTATATTGTTCAGTATCCCAACTCCTTATAATGTGTCAGTGTGGAACCGTATTCTGGCTCTCATAAAAGAATGCAAAAATCTCAAGTGCCCTCGATGGATTCTTTTGAATATCAGACATTGATTGATTAACAAGCTGATTCACGGGTGAAAAGGAACTTTTGAAGGATCACTTCGCCACCATATGAAGGTCACGTCTGTTGCAAATGCAGCATTTGATGGATTTTTACAGAACATTTTGTACGAATAAAATAGAAATTCGAGCTTTGTACAATATACGAGGCTTCAAAGAGACATCCTTATCGGTATACATTGTGTTGCTAAAGAACATTGAAATTCCAACAATTGAAAGATTGAAATGAATTGGCACATTGGAAGTTTTCTAAAATGTGTTCTGTGGAAGAGTGATGTAAAATATATTCTTTAGAACTCGCACGATTCTTTACTTATTCTCGAGGGTAGAGAAACAATCCCAGATTGAGGCATTAAAACACTCTCACAATAATTTAAAGGTGTACAACATGTATTCATATTTACATAATTTACATTTATCTAATCTTATTATTAACCGGGAGGACATTCCGGCTTCCGAACTTTACCAGATCATAATCACTAAGGCGCGGATTTTGATGACCTAGAAATTAACTAAAAATGCCCTTATAATAGTGAAAAAATGCCTTTAAAAATGCCCTTAAAGTTTTACATTATTATGAACTTAACAAAGAACGACATGAAAAATAAATTTAGTTAATTCATGATACAAATTTCGAAAGATTTGAGTAAATACAAATAGTCTAAATTGTTGTTATAAAAAATTTATATGTATTTAAATGTAGAAAATACGTTTTCAACAAACTCGGAAACTGACTTGCGCAAATAGCAAGAGTGAGAAGGTTTGCATTTAAGCATCTCTGAAGCAATGCTTCCTTTACAAATTGGAAATAATGACTAAATTTCTCTGCAGCTGCCCTTCGCCTTGTCAGAAAATTAAAAACCCGTTTAAACTGGTTAATGTCACTTCTGATTGGTAGCAATAGTCACGTGAAGAGGATGAACAATCCAGTTTGAAATGGGAAATTCCTATTAATTGTAGTAGTTCCTCTTCCCCATTATCTTTCTCAAAATCCTGTCTTGAAAGGAGTTGATTTACGACCAGAGCCCCTTACGACGGGTAGACTATCTTTATTGTAAAACATCAGTTTGCACCACAAAGCGGGAGGAAGTGTTGCGGCCCCGGGTTTGTTTGTAAAAATGCTAAGACGGGAATTAGCAAAAACACCCATTGTAACAGAAAGTATAGAGAACTAAAAATGAAAAAAAAAAACATTAAATATAGGAAATCTTGTAAAAATGCTAAATATTGCCTCAAAAATGCCCTGAAAATGCTCAAAAATGCCCATAAAAGTGAAAAATTAGAAATGCAAATTTCATGAAAATCCGCGCCTTAATAATCACTAACTAAAACAAAACAATTAGCATAAAATCGGAGAGCGTCACAGCGCCATCTACATCAATGACGAGAGAATTAAATTCTCAACAAGTGGTACGCACTTGCTCACTAGGAAGAGAATACACATGCTCTATGATACTAAAACGAAAAACATAATTAAAATAATTTGACGTATTAAAATAAATGTATTTAGTGACAAAGTTTATAAATGGCATTAACAAAATATATAAAAATATAAGAATAGATAATAATTACTTTCACATACTATAAAATGTAGTATAAAGAAATTATTGTTTTCACAAACATTTTCGATATCGAAATTTTGATGACAATAGAGATTAGAACCTCCTGAACACTTTTTGGCTATTTTTAGAGTGATGTTCGCCAGTTGTCTGTGGTTGATTTCTGATGTGCATACTCGCTGCCGCAAATATTAATGGATTTTCCCCAAACTTTATATCCGGCTTTGTTAACAAACAATCCAGAACCATGTAAAAATTTTGAATTCTAGTGACATTTTATATTCTCTTAACGTGGCAGCATAGGACAACATTTCACATAATTAAGCATGGAACGGGTTATTTATGGCTCAATGATTCCGAAATTTAACAGTATCACTCACTGTAGTGTAGAATAGAGCGATACAATTTGTGTATACGTGAATAAACTTGGTATCAATCGAACGATTTTTCAAGTCAATTAAAATGAAAAGTATCATGATATAATTGAGATACATTGGGCCAACGATGCAGATTTGAAACATGTTTTTTTGAAAATTTAAAATTTACAAAGGAAAAAACAACGACTACTTAAAATAACTAAATCAACGATTTAAATGACAAATCTTAAAAAAACAGATTAAAGGCCACTTCATTAAAACCCTCCTACAGACGTACAGCAGATAATTTTAAGCCAAAGAGCTTTCGAACATCTTCACGCTCTTCCTTATTAGCAATAGAATTAGAACAGATGCCAACATGCCTAAATACATTCCACTGTCGTCAAGCAAAATTTGCATATTACGAAAACTGCCATCCATACAAAATTATGAATCCACAAACCAAATTTAAATTATAAAATACAAATATCAAAGATAACTATTTTAAAAAGCTTTTTAAAAAACTTCAAATACTTTAGAACTTTATTATAAATTAAGGTAGCCGTGTAAAGGTTTAGCACACACATGCACGGCATCTAGAACGAGTCGTCAGGCATAATTTTAGATCTGAACAGGGTCAAAATTACAAATAGGAGTACGATATAGTTAAATGAAAAGGGATTCGTAAAGTAAAATAGAGCGGGGATTATTACAGCTGATCAAAAGAAAATAATTTTCAAAAAGGGGATGAAAATTATCATTAGTCACTAATTGGGCAGAGACGGTCGTTTGTTTACCATTTTTTACGTCTCTAGCATATTCAGGCCAACTATTACCAATCGCACGTTTAGTACTACCGATATAAAACTTATAAACATTATCCGTAAAAAGAAGGGATACAACATACACACCAGCAAGACTTTTAGAGTTAACATTATCCCTAAAATGGTCAGTACGAATACGATTGAACATAGTAGTAACAGTTGAATGAACGGGTTTAAATTAAATTCAGTACAAAAATTGATAAGAGGACGAAAACAATTTTAGGATGGTAAGGACAACTATCTTTAAATAGTAAACGTTCATTGATGGGAATAAGACTAGAATAGGGTTGTAAAAACTTATGGCGAATATTAGCGAAGTTTTTATAAACAAACTCATATGAGTAACCGACATCCTGAATAAGTTTAAGAATTGAATCAATTTCACTGTTTAAAGAAGTAATAGTGGAACTTACATTAAATAATCAGAACAGATGCCAACATGACTAAATACATTCCAATGCCGTCAAGCAAAATTTGCATATGGCGAAAATTGCCATCCATACAAAATTGTGAATCCATAAAACATATTTAAATTATAAATTACAAATCTCAAAGATAAATATTTTAATTTTTTTTTTAAAACATCAAATACTTTAGAACTTTATTATAAATTAAGGTAACTGTGTAAATGTTTAACACACACACACACACACACACACACACACATGCATGGCATCGATAACAAGTCTCCAGGCATACTTTAAGATCTGAACAGGGTCAAAATTACAAATAGAAGTACGATATAGTTAAATGAAAAGGGATTCGTAAAGTGAAATAGAGCGGGGGTTATTACAGCTGATCAAAAGAAAATAATTTTCAAAAAGGGGATGAAAATTGTAATTAGTCACTAATTAGGCAAAAGCGGTCGCTTGTTTACCATTTTTTACGTCTCTAGCATATTCAGCCAAACGAATACACTCAAACCTGTTTTTGTGCGGTCTTTTTTTGTGCGATTTTATTTGTGCGATTTGTTTTTGTGCGGTATATGAAAATTTCAATCAAATTGGAACATGGCAGCAGATAAAATCTAAGCAGGACTACAATTTTGCCCTAAATTAGAATGTCATTTTCTTGCAAACGATGCCTATTCTGAAAGAACTTCAAAATTCCAAAAGGAGCTTCAATCTTGTATATCTGGCTACCGAGACATATACAAGCGTCTAGTGAAACAACATTCGTCGCAAAAACTGATCACCGACTACATGGTAACTGAAAAAAGTCAACTCTAAACAAGCGCGAGGTACTTACTATCTTCAAGTGACGAAAACGATTTTGAACCAGTTTACCACAAGAAAGTTCGCGTATTGTCAGACTACGAAGGATAATGGTTATACGTTTTGAAAAGTTTTGTATATGTAAAATAAGTACATATGTAAATAAAATATTTAAAAATGTTCGCATGTGTATTTTCTAAATCAGATTCCAAAAGGTTTGTCGAGATTCCAAGTAGCTGCCAAGCCTCGTGTCTTGATTTCGTTTTAAAAAGTATTTCCTAGTTATTTCGTAAGGTTTTGAGTTATTTTCTACGCAATATTTTTTATGCATTCCCTATTCACCGCATAAAAAAATAATTTTTAATTGTGTTGCGGAAACTATTTTTTATAGCTACTCGTGAAGTTCGGTGCGATTATTTTTTATGCGTTTTCTTTTATGCGGCCCCTATCCACGGCACAAAAATAGGTTTGAGAGTACCATTCGTACGTTTAGTACTACCGATATAAAATTTATAAACAATATCCGGATAAAGAAGGGGTACAACATATACCCCAGCAAGACTTTTAAGTTAACATTATCCCTAAATTTATCAGTACGGATACAATTGAATATAGTAGTAACAGTTGAATGAGCGGGTTTAAAATTACATTCTGTACGAAAAATGATAAGAGGACGAAAACTGTTGGGATGGTAAGGACAACTAGCTTTAAACGGTAAACGTTCATTCATGGGGATAAGACTAGAGTTGGGTTGTAAAAACGTGTGGCGAATATTAGTAAATTTTTATAAACAAACTCATACGAGTAACCGGGATCCTGACCGAGTTTAAAAAGTAAATCAATTTAACTGTTTGAAGAATTAATAGTGGAACTAACAATATAAAGATCCGATTAAACATGAATTGGAGGAAGCCTTTTTAGACTTTTAAAACCGAAATTTGAAAATTAAAATAATTATGGGAAATAATTACTTCTAAAAAAGATAATGAACAGTTGGATTCATGCTCAACAGTAAAATTAATGGAGGGGTAAAGATTATTGACCAAATCTAGAGGATTAAGGATATCCTTTAAACTATGATTCCAAATTATAACCACATCATCAACATAACGTTGCCAAGGGATAGGTTTTTGAGATAAAAAAAGGAAAACCTCGTTCTCGAGTTCTTGCAAGACAGCTTCAGCAAAAATACCAGAAAGTGGGCTACTCATAGGGGCACCCGAATTTTGTAAATACATAAATATCACCGCGGAAACCAAAATATTTGGTCTTTGCCACAATATTTAATGCAGAGACTATTGCGGTGACGGGAGGGAACTCATAATTATGTAATGGAAGTTTATTGGCTCTAATATTAATAGCTTTATCAACAGGAACACTTGGGAAAAGAGAAACCACATCAAACTGTGAAGTAAGAACAAAATTAGAACTAAATTTTTATTAATAAACTATTTAGTAGAATTGACAGAATAGGGATGATTATTAAAAAATGGTTTAAGGAACTTTGCCAAAGCCTTTCTCAAAAAATAGGTTGGACCGTTACACATTGAAACTATAGGCCGCATTGAGTGATTAACTTTATGTAATTTAATTTGGTCGAAAGGTGGCGGTAATTGATAGGAGTTACGAAAAATGGCAGATTTTATATTAGAAGGAAGATCAATAGACTTTTTAAGTTTGGCAATTTTTGAATTTATAACAGTAATTGGGAATTCTTTAGCATTGGAAGCATCTCAGCAATGCATCTCTGCATTGTCTCAATATAATTAATTATGTCAATGAGCACAAGTTGTTTGGTTTTATCAGCAGATAATATGATTAAGCTACTATTGGATTTAAGTTTATTAAGATCAGAAATTTCAACATATAAGCCATCATTTGAATTAGGAAAGATATTATTTTTATTTTTACTTTTGAATGGATTACTATTTTGAAATTGGAAATAGATAATATCTTTCCTAGTTCAAATGATGGTTTATATGCGAATGTACCGCTCCATTTCCAATTTTCAAAATAGTAATAAATTCAAAAGTGAAAATAAAAATACTCTCTTTCCTAGTTCAAATGACAGTTTATATGTTTAAATTTCTAAACTTAATGAACCAATAGTAGTAATGAATCCAATAGTAATTTAATTATATTATATGCTGATCAAACCAAACAACTTGTGCTCATTGACAGAGTTAATTGTATTGATACAATGCAAAGGTGTATTGCTGAGTTGGATTGTACCAATGTTAAAAAATTCCCAATTACTGTTATAAATTCAAAAATCGTCAAACTTTAAAAGTCTATTGATCTTCTTTTTAATATAAAATCTTCTATTTTTCGTAACTTCCATCAATTACCGCAAATTTTCGGCCAAATTAAATTACATAAAGTTAATTCCCCAATGCGGCCTATAGTTTCAAAATGTAACGGTTCCATCTGTTTATTGGAAAAGGTTTTGGCAAAGTTACTTAAGCCATTTTTTAATAATCATCCCAATTCTGTCAATTCTACTGAACAGTTATTAATAATATTTTTAGGTCTAATTTTGTTCCCAATTGTACACTTCACAGTTTTGATGTGGTTTCTCTTTTTACAAGTATTCCTGTTGATAAAACTATTAATATTATAACCAATAAGCATTCATTACATAATTATGAGTCCCTTTCCGTCACCACAATAGCCTCTGCATTGACTATTGTGGCGAAGACCAATTATTTTGGTTTCCGCTGCGATATTTATTTATAAAATTCGGGTGCCCCTATGGGAAGCCCATTTTCTGTTATTTTTGCTGAAGCTGTCTTGCAGGAAAGAACGAGTTTTTGCCTTTTTTACCCCATAAACCTATAATTTGGCAACGTTATTTTGATGATGTGTTAATTATTTGGGATCATAGTCTAAAGGATCTCCTTAATATTCTATATTTGGTTATTAATTTTTATCTCTCAATGAATTTTACTGTTGAGCATGAATCCAACCGCTCCTAACATTGTTTAGATGTTATTATTTCTTATATTTATTTTAATTTTCAAACTTCAGTTTTTCACAAACCCACGTTTACTAACACGTGCATTCCGGCTAATTATTTTCATCCCATTTCGTCTAAAAAGGCTTCCTTCAATGCACGTTTTAATCGCGCCTTTAATTTAAGTTCCACTATTACTTCTTTAAGGGGACGGTGGAAGTTGAAATTTTTTTTATTTATTTATTGACTTAGAAACGTGAATATTTGTATAAATATTCCTCTTAACATTATTATATACAATACCATTAATTTTTTTTTTCAATTTTGTTATAATTTTGTATATATATTTTTTAAATTTAATTTTTTAACGAAAATTTGAAATTGCTCCTTGCGTGCCATTTGTTCACATTTTTGATTAATTTTACATTATAGTCACTCAAAAACACATTATGAACAAATTTGGGTATTCATTTTTAAATCCTTTAGAAAGTTAATTTTTTTAAAATATTTTTCTGCATTAAAACTTAATTTTCATCATTTAATTAGGTTCTTATTCACTTTTAATTACCTTAATAAAGTCCAATTATAAAATGCATACCCAGTTTTATTAAAAAGTATGAGAGGTGTCTTCTTGCCATATTTCATGCAGTTCAGACAAAAATTAAGACGCATGGAGCATTTTAAAATTGTAAAACCTTTAAAAATTCCGTTTCGAAAAAAATGCATTCAACCTTTTGCTTACGGGTGGGACAGCGCCCATCCCAAACGAAGAACCTCCCAAAAAGACAGGTATTTGACATTGCACCTGCTGCAGCAGGTGCAATGTTTCTGTCGGCGATTTCCATGGACGCCAGTGCCTGCAAAGAGGGATCGAACTGTTTGGTATAGGGTACCTGTCTTTTTGGTAGGTTCTTCGTTTGGGATGGACGCTGTCCCACCCGTAAATAAATGTTAAATGTGTAAAATAGCGTTATATATTAAAACTTGTTTCAGTCGATTTTTGCTCATTTCAACGTCCACCGTCCCCTTAAACAGTGAAATTGGTTCAATTCTTAAACTTATTCAGGATGCCGTTTACTCATATGAGTTTTTTTTATAAAAACTTCATGTTGTGGGGTTATGAGAAGACGTTTTAAAGACCAACATGAGCGCAACCCATACATCAGCCAAGCGCCATGAGATGAAGGAAAATACCACTGGTGGTATGGACGAGGCTGTAGAACGTTGGATGGCGGACATGATACATTTGGGCCAGTTCGGACCTGTTGCATAATCATCCGATCTTGCCACGCATTCTATCAACTTGGCTTTCTAGAGCCTTCATTCCGCCGGCGAGTTCCTTGCAGCAACCATTGCTGCCAGCACCTTTACACAGCAGTGTCCCTTCGGTGCAAGTGGCGACCTATTGCTCGGTATGACCAGCCAGCCTCACGCATCTCGACTAAACGATCACGTTGGAACTCGTCTAATTGGTTATAAGGTTTTCAGCAACGTCGTAACGGCATTATTAATTGTGTCTCCACGGAACTGCAACGCCGATAACGAGCAAAGATGAACCGTCTATATTTTTAACCTATTTTATAGGATGCTAGTTGCGCAGTAGAAACGTGCGCTGTGACCAAAGTTAATACTGATTGGCCTTGCAAACTTTAATCATGTGCATATTTGGTATAGAGGAATTTGCATGCGAAATTTCGAGATGGTCAGATTATTTTTAGGGGTGCTTCGTTTCTTTTACAAACGAGTATATATTCGAAATTATCAATACTTGACTTTTCAGTTGTTATTGTCGAATATTAATTACTCAAAAACTTTTTTTATTTCTTCCCTCTATTCCAGTCTTCTCCATTCTTTTTCATTCCACTCAAATGATTACTCTGGCATTTTCTATATTCTATAAACTCTTTTGTAATGTTTTTTAATCGTCAAAAATTCCAGGTCAATAAGGAGTGCATATAAATGACAGTTATTCAAGCATTATCATTCCTTACACACAAGACCTATTTCGATTTACGTTTTGTAAAATCAATCCATGAACATTCATACAATCCATCGTTATACTCATCAATCTTAAAAATGAGACCAAATTTTGCTCAAATTAATTGGCGGTATAAATTAATGCTTTTCACAAGCATTCTAGCACTACCATCATTCAAAAAGTGGGCTACGCCCTACAACTTATAGACAGTATGATGCCAGTAGGATTATTTACCCCACCAAAAGGGTGAGTTGAAAAATAAGAGATTCGATTTATGCCTCAACCTGTATCCCGCCCGAATTCCCATAAAGACCTTTAAATTCTGTTATTCCAATAAAAATATTCGATTTAGAATTTTTTTTAAAGATTCTTTACACTTTAAATACTAGATAGAAATAAAATTTCATCGGAATTAGGTATTTCTTTCTAAAGTGATTCAAACATTTTGATACTGAAGTCCCTCAAGAGTGACTTCAATATTGCTTCGCTTCAATTACGTTAAACTAAATCTATGTATATGTTAACTTATATAAAACCCACTGCTAAAACAGTGAATTAAAGCTGTCGTAATAATGGGAATGATAACCATTTACAATTACTTTACAGCTGAAATAATTTTGTGAAGACCAGCATATAACCACAATTAATAGTATCGATCAATTTGAATAAAAATAGCTACCTTCTTCGGAACAGTGCACGTATAATTACTGTCTTTACAATGCTTATTAATCTATAGATGAAGTATTGGAATCGCCGCCCAGGTGGTGAAGTGGATAGCGTCACCGGCTGCTGTGTAGTGGGCTTGGGTTTGAATCCCGAGTAAGGCATGGTTGTTTTCCTGAGAATGAAGACAGTCTTCCGCCTTCTGGGTCCTCGTTAAATGAGAAGCTGCAACCTTCAGACCTTAGTCAGTGATGCTTGCATGTATTAATAAACTTTGTGTATGCATGTATTGTAAACTTGCATGTATTAATAAACTTGTCTTGTGTGTCATTCTCTCTGTCCTTCTTGTGGTGTCACTGGACCTGTATTCGTGCTAATGCAGAAACAGGGGTCATAAGCAACAGCAACAACAAAAGTATTGGAATCGGGTCGAAAATCAAAAGTCATGTTTTCGGAGAATCTGTCCGATTCGAGCACTTTAGAACAATAATCCATCAATTATAGAGGGGCGTCTGTGTGATGCATATAACCACTCTATCTCAAAACTATTAGATAAATTGTACAAAATATGGTATGTGAGTCAATTGTGGGTTACCCTAATGCTGATTAGATTTGGAGGCGATTATGAGAAATACAACCGGCCATTTTTCGGCAAAATGGTTACAAAAATCCTCAAAATCCGAAATATGGCTAAATATGCTCAAATATATTAGTCAAATATTTGTTTAAACGAGTTATGTTCACCAGCTTATGTTGACCTACTTATCTACATCAGAAAACGCAATGCAGCTGAGATGCATTTAATGTTAACAATCACATCTTCGCACACATGTTCGTTATTTATTCAGTCATGCTACTCAAGATTCTACATATAAACTTACAAAAATGTAGAAAATGTAGATCAGCAAGCGCAACAGCCTCCAAATGTATAGTGGAGTCAAACTTTGATGTCTCCCTCATCCAAAATCCTTTCCACGCAGATGGACAGATATACAACTACACCTTCGCTTCACTTAAAAAAACAGCATTTACCGTCCTGCCACATCAAGATCGTCTCCACATATGCTCCACCATAACGAACAGCGCAGTATTCATCAATTTGACAACTGCAAAACATTACCTTTTCATGGGTACCTAATATATTGCTCCATCTTCAAACTGACAAGGCGATTTCCATTCACGGGAACATAACCAAACACTGATATAAACATAATCAAAGACCACGATACTTTCATCCTCAACGAACAAAGTGTTCAATGGCTTCATCACCATTACACACCAAGTTGTGTTCAAAATGTAAATGAATATGGAGTGTCATATTTGTACTTTCTTGGTTTTACATTATGTTAAGTAGTAATTCGACATCCTAGAAGAGCTCCTTTACAAAAGGTTAGATGCCTGCGTGCATCAAAGCCCCCAGCATGGATACGAAACAACAGAGCAGAATTTGAACTCATTTGAATTGTCAATATAAGTGTACATATTCTCCATTCTGCAGATACCGTTGTCTACCGTTGTCCCCGCTGCAAGTTCACCGCCGACATCCCTAACTCCTGTCAGCAGATTTAGGTTTATATAGCCGCAAACCCATTGGGTCAGCTACTGAGGTCAGCGTAATAAATAAATGAATAAATATGCAAGTTTTAACAAGGAATCGAATTTGACTAACCCCATTACTCTATAATGGTCTGTTTCCAAAGTATTTACTTATTTTAAAATTTTGACTAGCTGGCATTTTATTGAACCTTTCAAACTATTAACGGGTGATAAAAAACATGTTTATTCATTTATTTATACGTCAGTATGTTCTCCTTATTTTGAAGCATCACACCTTGCGATTATTATTTTATTTTTATATAAAATATTGCATTCGGCCCAGAAGTTGCAAGAAACTTTCGCAAACTCGAAAAATTTAATATATTTTGAAATATGTTGAAGGACCTCTAAAAAAAGGGCTATGGATTGACCCTGTTCTAAAAAGAGTGTCTTCCTCCTTAATTTTTTATCTCCGATATCAATTTTTTTTAAATGGGAGATAAAAGTGTTTCGAAACGAACTGAGAAGCCAGAATTTCGAAAATGTTTACAGTTTTATTTTTCCACAGCTTTTTAAAAGGTAAATAAATGACAACACTGTAGAGAAAATGGCGCCAAAGACGCGCATTTAAAAAATCTAAATCAGTTTTAGAACTTCGATATCCATTTTCTAAATTAAAGCCAAAAGTTCCAGGTTTGCTGCTCAAGTATCAAAAATTTAAAAAACCCATATATAGTTTCCTTGTTACAGATATTACCATTCCTATAAGATGAAAAAGGACGTCTTAAAAAGAACTAAATGCAGACCCGTCTAAAAATTTATCTTCTAGTGCAATTTTCGTAATATAATCTCTTTTTTGTCAATCTACAGCTAAATGTATTTTTAAAAACATCATGTGCCAACATATTCAAAAATGCCATAGTTTTCCTGTGCAAATTTTCAAAGGTGTTTCTATACAGTTTTAAAGTCAAAATGTTATATCCTTTACCGTTCATCTACAAAATCTGTCATTTTATTCTTGCAAATGGTGTTGCCATTTTAGAAGACATAAATATATTTAAATAATTTAAACAATTAAAAATCATTGTAATATTCAGACTTATAATGCTGAAGTTATTGTTGATGCTTTTGTTATCATTGCCACGTGACGTCATGAGCAACGTTGGTTTGAACCTTCTCAAGAAAAATTGCGTTACATATTCGGTGATCGATTAAGAATACTGGAAATATAAAAACCATTTTTTTTGCTGAAGATAGTGTAATTTGTTAAATTGTGCTATGAATGTTCAACTTGCGTTTTAATTTATGTATCCAACGGACCCACTTGGTTTGAGACTTTTACGCCCGTATTGAGGTAACAAAATTTGCTAAAACCTGATTACTATAAAAACTGGTTGCTATATTTAATGATCGCTGGAAATAAAAGCCCGCTTGTGTGTCTTAAATCTGCAAAGTAGATGTAATTGCAAATAAGTATTTGTTTCAGATTTAGCAATTAAACTCAATTTAATGAATTATGAAAAATGATATGAAATTTAGTATATAGATATGGTCATGTGAGTTTTAATACGGATATTTTATTTTGAGACATGCTGTTTCAACTTTAACTGCGTAATACAAACTAAAATTTAATATACATCTGATGTCTTCATTCAAAACAGTCATTTCCTAAAGCAGTAGTATTCTTGAAATGGCTTTTAAATTAAAATTTCTTTCGCCGCTTGCGAACCTCATAACAAAATTAAGAACTATATTTCAAGAGCAAAAATGGCACCGTAATTCACATTCCTTAATTTTATTCTGAAAGTACCTGAGGAAACATTTTTCTTCCCTCTAGTAAAACGTATTTCTTGTTCCAGTTAAATGAAAAATTTATTTCACTTTAAAATGTCTAGATTGAAGTATTCTAATTCTTTAGGTAGTTTAACAAGTAGATTTCTTGGCATTTGTTTCAGTGTGATTGTTACCTCGGGGAACACAACGAAACTCAATAAAATTCATCGCTGACATGAAATTAGAAACGGAATCAAAGAAGAGGAAGTTTTATTTTAGTCAATTTTAAGTGCGAATGCTCTTTTAAAAGCTTTTTTGCTTGAAAGTGTTTCTAAAAGGAATTAGCATAGAATCTATCAAAAAAGAGGGTAATAATGTTTTAAAATTTAAGAAATTTTATTTGAATAATCATACACAAAATGCTTTAATCTGTAAAATGTATTACAGGTTGAATAATAATTAGTTGAGCAGAGTAAAAAAATACATGATTAAGGGAAACAAATCAGCGACGCTCCAGTAAGATGGAACTGAAAGGGTTTCGCATGAACAACATTTTGCAAAGTAGAATGCCAGAGTCGCGAAGAAAGGTGAGTGCCACCAAAGGGTCCGGCGAGAACATACATACACACTTAATGTGATAGATAATTAATTAGATAAATAAATTATAATATGTATGACGAAAATTTAGATGTAAACCGTGATATTTCTGTTTTTAAACCCAGGTTCAATTACGAAAGGTTCTCGTCCAGGAATAAATTCCTGGATGACCTGCAGTAGGCAAAATGCCAAATACAAATTGTATAAACCCTTACCTTGTAAGGCGACATACCCTGAAAACACATTAAGTACAATTTCAAGAGATAAAGATTATTCTAAATAACCACACAGGTGTTTGGATAAATTAAATATTTTATTTAGTAGCGTAATTAAGATTTGGAGTAGAATAATCAGATTACGCTGAATCATTATCAGCACCACAACATCCAACTGGACACAGGACCAACTATATTATCTTAACTGCCCCAGGTTTACTACCAAAATTATATATCATTACATGATAAAATTGGCACAGCATTACATTATAAATGATATTAAATGGAAAAGGTATGGTCACAGTAACACAGGAAGAAACGCACTGGGAGAAATATTATTTAAAGATGAATTCAGATTTTCAGATATTAATTCAATATGGAATTACATAATTTGAGCTGATATAATTTGAATACAGAAGCCAGTGTTTATGCAGACATATGTAGAAATTTTACTATTTATGCTTCCGCAGAGATCTGTTGTATAGCCGTAACGAGACTTCAATTCTCTTACCTCAGGACACGTCAATGTTGACAAGAAAGCTGGTACATACATCCGCCGCTTACCCCTTGGAAAACCCGTTCGTAGAAAGGCCGGCACGCCTAGAGGCATTCGGGATGTATAGGCCCGGTCAGGGATACGGCATCATTTATCTTCTTCAATCGTCAACACTCAGATCCGGCAAAAAAACCTCGGGCCAATCTCCCTGGATCGTCGTCGAAGTAGTTATCATGAAATTATAGATGACGATGTTCCTCACTTGACCAGCGGTTGATGGTTTTTTCTCGATATCAGTCGGCGATGGCGACTTCTTCCCATGCCCACAGAAGGCTGAGATCGACGGGGTGCCAGATCTCGCACTCCGTGGTAGGCAACACACAAAATGCGGTCCGGACTGATCTAGTGATGTCAGTAACCAGACAGGAAAAAGCGCCAAGAATTTTCCCAGACACTGCTTTTTTAGCGGATTTTCCAAATCCAACCCGCTAATCCACCTCGGTCCTAGTGGAGAGCTATTTACTGAAATCACCCAATAGAAATTTGTTCCAAACTGCAAGAGTCGGCCCTCGCACGAGGTCCCGAATTATTCCATATGATTCCCAGCCGAGCTATTGTATGAAAAATGCATGCCTTGCACAAATAATAGCATGCAGACACAGCTTAACATATACAGATATTTCACTCGACCTCAGCGCCCTCAACCGCCAACCAAAATATCAAGGTTGGCAGGCTTGGCGATGGTCTGTGACGGTTTTCGCCAAGACGTTCTGCTAATATAACCCTATTTGGCACTGAACGAAACACTTGGAACTTAGAACTTTGTTGCTTTGTTCTATCATCGCATGTTACTTTCGCTGCTATTTTATGGATTACTAAAAGAAAAGGAATTACGTTTAAAAGGTATGTAATTTATTTTTATTTAAATAAAAAACTATGTGTTATCTATCCCATATTTCATCCTATGCACGTGTTCATCATAAGAAATTGGTGCAGTATTATCACTGCCGCCTAGATTATAAATTCTAAGAAGCAATGGCATTATTAGTTAAAAAACCTTTTCCGCATTTATATAAAATGTATAAATATTGATATTAAACTAAACAACATCCCGATATATTGACGTCCTTGTACTCTAATATATCGCCAAGGAGTAAGTAAGTTTATTGAGGTGCAACACTCTTGACATTTTCCGGCTGACCAAACTGCTGCTCTTAGTCTACGGATGAGTCGGACGGCCTGGGCTTTCGACTCGTGGCATTTCAAATACTACAGCTACCCCACTTATTGGAAAACTTAAGTTAAAATACTAAAATATTTAAGTTATAACCACTATACATCAGAGACCAGGAGTTTGATCCAGAATGTAATTATATACACTTGCAGGGCTTTCTAATACATACAAATTAATGCATAGCATTAACTTTTGGTTCTTGAGATATAATAATGGCAATCTTTTAAAAATTACAGTCTTGAATGCTAATCATTATTTACAATTTTGACTTACAAGCTTGAATTTATAATATCCTTCAACTTGGCAGGATGATTACTAATAAATAATAGAACTTAAAAAAAAAAAAGATTTTGAAAGCAAATTTCCTCAAACGTTTTTTCACTTATTATTTTTTCCTATATTTTCGAAGATATTTTGAAAGGAATTTAAAAAAATGAAAAGAAAAACCTCGTTCGTACAGATACAGTTTAATTAAAAACGAACTTCAAAATCCAATTAAATACGTTTGTAGGCCTTTCAAAATGCCACAAATTCTTACTTTTTGTTAGTTTTGATATATAAACATTACAAATTTGAAAAACGAATAACTTATAATCTTCCTCAACTTGACAAGACGATTACTCCAAAACTGTGCGAGTGTTTTTTAAAAATAAATATAGATTTAGAAACTGAATTTCCTAATGCATATTTTTGTTGATTACTAATTCAATCTATCTGTGGTGCTGGATATAAAAGATCGAAGTTAAATTAATTGCGTTGATACATTGAAATGCTGCTAATAACCCACCATTAACGTCGTCGTTATCGTATAGCCGTAAAACATTGCGTTGTGCCGCATTAAAACCCACCATTAATGCTTTTAGTACGAGTTCCTGGAATTAAATGTATTAACATAATACCACATAATTAAAATTCCCCATTTTAACTTTGAAATATATATTTATTAAGCACCTTATAATCATAATTATATTACAACAATTATACTTATGTTTAAGGAGGAAACTGGACATGTGAGATCAGGCATACACAAATTCCTAAACTGACTGTGACCTTTTATATATGTTGTTAAGCACATACCTTCTTGCTGTCACTAGAAGTTTATTGATCATTGGCTGTTGAACCACCGCATCATTACTGCCATGGATGAAAACTCTGATACTTCTCTTTACGCACCTGAGCCTACTTTAATGCATATCTGCATATCCACTTTAAC
Organism: Amaurobius ferox; assembly: GCA_951213105.1. Lineage (NCBI taxonomy): Eukaryota > Metazoa > Arthropoda > Arachnida > Araneae > Amaurobiidae > Amaurobius > Amaurobius ferox. The sequence continues at coordinate 29,228,101 of OX578146.1, read as the reverse complement.
TGCTATATACTATATTCTCCAAGTGTATCTTACATGTCTGAAACTCTTACTGCTCTGCTCCTTTTTATATCTCTTAATGCTTCATATATGATATCTTACTGCCTATAATACTTACTGTTTTATATCTTAGACTGTCTCTGTAAAACTTTTTGTTGGTTGCCATCTCTTTTTGCCTGAGGTCTGATACGCCTCTTCAGCTATCATTGGTTGAAATAAGGGCGATGCGACAATTTAACTTCCATATTGGTTTAACTTTGAACCAATTTCGTTTACTCATATTTAAGGTTTCTCTGACCTCTCGAGTCAGTGCCGCTGTAAAACTGGAATCAACCAGACTGTACTCCTTCGCCTGACGTGCTAGATATTATAAATAATCACATAAACCTGCCTATGTGCATTCTGGTCTCACACTACCATTTATAATTTCGAAGATAATTCAAATACGAAAAATAATAATAATCAATAAATAATAATTCTTTCAAATCGATACTTTTTAGATTTTCTAAAAAAAATTTCAAAATAATAAGACGTTATCAACAAATCTAGAACTGGATAGAATTTTTAAAAAATTCGATAAAAGCCCTTTAATATGAAAATAGCATGTGATAATTTGGAACAATGATACGTATTTTTTAAAAAAAATTCTTACAAAATTTGCAACAAGTTACTTGAAATGGATTCTGTCATGAGAAAGTCATGAGAGAGTCACATTCCAGTTAATTTAATTAATTTATAACCAGTTAATTTATCCAGTTCATTTTTTGAAATAAGTTTTCGTAATGTTAAGAGTATTTCCCTATAACCGTTCACCCCCAAAATGAACATACATCCTACATTTGTAGATCGATATAATTGTATTAAATCTTATTGTTTTGCTTTAATTGGTTCGTGAGCTATGAGGACCACAGACAAACATACACAAGTACATCAATTAAAAGCTGTTGACTCACATTACACGATGCTGGAAACCTGTCGATCCGCCTAATTCCGAAAGTTCGATTTTTGACCCCCATCACAATTCTAAGTACTAATAATAAACAAGAAATATTAATCATGCATAAATCACTAATTACGAAACACTTTCGAACTTAAATGAATCGTATTTGAACATCTCCAAAATGCGATATATTCAGCGGCGATATTTTTTAAATTATCACAGTACAATAACCTATTTTACTTGGAAACTTAAAACGTCATATAAAAGACATTGCTATAAAATAGCCTGCTTCTCTATGTACAATCAATGAATATTTTACCCATATTACCTATATTCCAGACTCAAGAGCCATATAAGTTTGCGCTCAAAAAAAATCAGCGATTCATATGAAACTTATCATACAATCAATCGATTGATCTGTTTACATTCTGCATACGATAAAATTAGGCTTCGTTGAAGAAATAATCAAAGTTTAGTGATCATTTAAAATAAAAAATATTGTAATTATGCAGGCACAGAATTTAGATACACAGATAATATGCAAAAATAAAGAGGATTTAGTACGGTTGCAACGCTAATTATAACTATAAGTGTTAGTTAAAAATTACGATTTTCAATAAGCGAAAAAATAATGGATACCATATTTTATTTTGCAATGAGTCACGTGATGCCTTCATATAATATGGGTGTAATTATTATTTAAATGTTTATATTAAAAGCTACTTTACACAATTTGATGATATTTTTTTTACACATTTTACGTGATAATTTGAATATTTCCTAAAATTTTCAAAACAATTTGTGAATTTTAACTTCGGTTACAAATGTTTGAAAAATTAGATCCCATTGTATGTATTTCATTTCTTCATTCAATGTATTTCATTTCTTCAACTCGGGTTAAATCCAAAACTAATTGGGTGATATTATTCTTTTGCATTCCCCCATGTCCCACAGACTGTCTCAACAACATACTAAACTTTCATTTTGATAAAGTCATTCTTACCGCAGTTATCTTGCGAACGGACAGACAGACAGACATGCAGATTGACAAACAGGCAGAATAGATAGTCATAAACACTTTACGACTGTTGAAAGATCAAGTTGAAAAGATCATAACCTAGAATTATGTTCAAATGTACAAAGCAGGCGATTGTTTTGAAATGCTTGGATTTTCTTCCGTGCAAACAAGCTTAGAGAACATGGAATTCAACAAGCTTGTCAGTGAAATTAATAAACTACAGAATAAATTACCAGTAATAAAGTACCAGAATGAACTACCATAATAAACTGTATTGGAATGTCACCTACTGGGACAAAAGATACACATAGAGAAACATTTTAAAAATATTGTATTTAAAGTGGTGTTCCTTCCTTCCTCTCAATAACGTAAATTTTTAGACGCAATAATTGAGAAATGGGTCAAATTTCTTGCCAATGAGGGCCGTCATATATTAGTCAAACTGTGCATCTCTTTAGTTACCGCTCAAAAGAGCACTGCAATTATGCCTAAAATCAAGATATTTATGCATCTTAAATACAAGCTAAACAATGCTGAATCCCTAGTCATTGTTAGAGTTTTACAAATATTACATTTGCGCTAAAAATGTTCATGTTAAATACATTACTGCACACAAAATGCGTAAGATAATCGATTACCATTGAGTTCACAATACATATTATTAAACGAACATATATATTGGATTTTGTATGGAATATATAAGGAATATAGCAAGCAGGATTTAGATTTTGCAATAGCACTTATGTGGTTATGTGAATTTGGATTTACTATAATTTTTTTGATTTAAAATAAAATAAAAACATACATCATATTAGTTTCTTTATATACAATAATGTATAAGGAAAGTACTGTGACGGGTTCGAGTCGTTCGAGTTTTCGACGAGAGAGCACGTTTCAACATCCCTGATCGCGAATCGAACATTTTTGAAGTGATGTATGTGTGTGTGTGTGTGTGTGTTAAGGTATGTGTGTGTGTGTGTGTGTGTGTGTGTGTGTGTGTGTGTGTGTGTGTGTGTGTGCGTGTGTGTGTGTGTGTGTCATTGAATCTGTGGAGACGATAACTGACGAACGAATAGACCGATTCGTACGAAATTTGGTACAAAAATTACAATCCGCAAACATTGGAAGCCTATTGTTTTTATTCGCAATCGAATGATCAGAACCCCCTAAATTTGCGAGTGAAATTTTGAAAAAATCGTCAAAAAATCAAAACCTCTAATAAAGTTACGCAAATAGACATTTCTTAAGTAATTTTTTATTAGAAAACGATTGACATAAATTTTGGAACGCTAACGTGAAGCGTTCTCGAGATATTGCACATTTTAAAAAAATATCAAAAAATCATATAAAATAAAGAAAATATATTTCCTATTGAGAAACATGTTCACTTTTCATATGTAATACCATGCGATAAATTTGGTGACATCATTCTCGTTCATCTAGCTCGTTCCATTCATGAAAAAATATTCTTTGAGTAATACTTTTGTAATTGAACGCCAATAGTCATTTATCTGCTGTAAGAATAACTTATTTAGCAGTCCATAACGCTTGGCGAGATTTTGGTGACGAATTTGGTTGAATGTCGCCAACTTGACGACTTTTTTAAATGTTGAAAATGACGACTCATTGACGGAAATTCAATATCTTGGAAAGCATATAAATATATACTATAAAAATCATCTATTCTTTTTACTGTAAAAGTAGTAAATTCATTACATTATATAAGAAAAATCATGTGCTGCCCACATCAGATTTTTTATTATTTTATTTAACATTTTATCATCTTCAGCTTCACACTTGATCAGTAATAGCTGCTCAGGCCACTATCTGATCATATTTAAATTTTACAATAGTATTAGTGTGGTTATGTGAATTTGACTATACCACATTTATTTTGGTTTCAAAGTTTAGAAATAACATTAAACTACATTATTTCTTATTTATAATTTTATTTACCATTACCATTTTATCATCTTCAGCCCCACACTTGATAAGTAATAGCTGCTCAGATAATCAAATGATCAGATTTAGATTTTACAATAACATTAGTATGGTTATGTGAGTTTGGTTATACCACATTTATTTTGGATTCAAAGTTTATAAATAAAATAAAACTCCATTATTTCTTATTTATCATTTTATTTAACATTTTATCAACTTCAGCCTCACACTTGAATCAGTAATAGCTGCTTACGGAACTATTCTTTAAAATGAAAACCAACTCCTTTGTTTTACCATAAGAAGAGCGCTTATCTTAAGAATCTTACGTCTGTGTTTATGAGAGCAATTTAGGTTTTTATGGTGATATCAAAACTATTTGCATTCCCGTAATTGAGAAGCCATTACATAGATTTTTGCCGTGGATAAATGTAGATTCAAAAACTAAATATTTGAAAAAAAATAACATTTTGATATTTTGCGTAAAATGAGGTGCTAAACAGAATCGATTTAATAGCATTATGATAGTATCTTGCATTTGTGTTTTCTCTTTGGAGGTGTATAAATAAAACTTATGAATGCAAAATAGCAATTTTAGTTATATCATTAAATATATTTCAAATTACGTTCATGGCCTCAAAGTATTTAAATATTCCTGAAGTACATTTGAATAAATTGCTGTTAATGAACTTAAATACACAAGTGCAGTACTTGTGTATTTAAGTTCATTTATGTTCAAGTTCAATTTAATATAATTCCTATGAAAGTCTATAAGCTCCTCAATAATTTTGTAAGGAGAGGTCCTTGACCATACACGTTAGATCTATCTATAGATAAGTGATCATGCTGATAGAATAAAAGTGATTGATGCACCACTAGCGGAAAATTTAAGAAATTAAGACGGTGAACTGAGCAACAGTGAGAGATATATATAGAATTTTAATTACAAAGTTGTAGAATGTAATAGAATATTTCTATTACATGTTCCACCCCCAATTACAAATGCCAAGAAAAATAATGAGCTACCTAAATGCAGCAGAGGGAACCAATTGCAACACTATCATACCTAAATAGTGGTCATCCCCTTCTGCATCAACGACAAATGGGAGAAGTGGTATGAAACCAAAGGGGGGAAATAAAAAAGTGCCCCAAAGTTTTGTTCCAGAAAGTTCAGAAGACTTCAATTTTCGAACGAACTAACAACATGTGTCTTGGTTTTGCCTAATGTGAGCGCTAAAATGAAAGCGTGGTACAGACATGTGATGTGCAATAGTATCGTACAGCATAGTGATTGCGCGAATAAGTGTTGAATGCAAAAGAGAAGAGGTAATTATAGGTTTCACTTGTCACTAATTAGCACGGAAGGCACACATTTAACGATTATTCTAATAATGAACAATCAGTTCGTACGAGTCTCTGTTGTAATAACGAGTTCTTATATTTTGATCTAAAAGGACTATTTTGAGTGTCGGTAGCTTAAAAGAAACTGTTTAAAAATATATGTCAATTATATTATGTGTGTAAATATGTTTATTAATGAAATATTGTCAGTGTTAGATATATTATAATAATGGATTTATGAATAGCATTATTAATCCAGACTAAAATGGATATCTATAACTTAAAATATTAAATAAAATTGGTCAATTTAGATAAGCGTGTTTATTTATATTTTGTGTGTTTGTCTCTCCGGCTTGAGAACCGGGAGTTTACATGCTCCACCCTTAGTGAAGGCATCATAGGTAAGTCCTAGTGTAGTAATTTTTGATAGAGACAATTTTACCTTGTTAAATAGAACATTATCTAATTAGCATAAAGCAACATCAGAAACGAACAAAAATTTTAAGTAGGCTGCAATAAATATCTGTCGACAGGTCGTAATATGTGGGTCTCACTGACATTTTTGAGACAGGGACAGACGATATGCGCTAGAAAGACATTATTGGTCCGATATCTAAATGTGCACTCTTTTATGTCCGCAGACGATAATTTGTGGCAACAATTACAATTTAGCTATCATATGTCTTAATTTAGCTATCATAAATTCTCCTTATCATATGTCTCGGAACAACAATATTAAAATAACATAATGTTAGTTTATATCGTCCAATTTCTAAATGAAAATAAATATTTAATCTGATAAATGTGTATAAATATGAAATCGTTCAAATGCCAAATGTAAAAATGCTATAACTGACAGATTATATAATTACTCCATTAGTTTAATTTCTGAAAATATTGACAAAACTATGATACAAATATTTCCTGCAGAAAACAAATATAGTATCAATTAGATGTAATACAAAACCTAATGTGATAACACTTGGAATTATTTTGTCTGTAAAACTATTGAAAATTAACAAATACTATCGAAATTACATACAAATATGCTTGATTACTTTATATGTTTAAAGTTAAAATGATTTATACCGGGTGTCCCGAAAATATTGATCTTGACTTTTATTCCTTAAATATTGATCTTAGACATATATAATAAATTACAAATTTGCGTAAAAAAAGGTACAGAATTTTATAAAATCGATTAAAATTTTCAAGGGAATTAAATTTTAAGAAATACAAAATATAAATATTTATTCGACCCCCGTAAAAAAATTTCCAATGAATAAAATGTGCCCTATATACTAATAAGGTGATGTACAAAATTTCAGCATTTTATCATAAAAAGTCCCAGAGATATGAAAAGACAAAAATGCTGACTTAAACCAATTTTCGATGCATAGACATGGGTTGTCAGAGAGGAAAACACATGTCGCCAGATCGCGTTTCAGGGGCCATACACAAATTACGAAAGTAAACAATGATTACATAAATAAATAATAATTTTACTATTTATTGTTACAACAGTATCTACACTATGTAGAAATAATAACTTTACACAAAGAGTACAAAGCTTGTTCATAATGTTCTCCATTCATGCCAAAGATCCATTAAAGATAAGAAGCAGATATTATTTCCCTATGATGCATTTCTGTGTTGTATCATTTGCATTCTTGCTGCAAATATTTACATTTTAATTTGTGATTAATCCCTCACCAACTTTGTTTAAACATATCTCTGGGACATTTTATGATAAAATGTTAAAATTTTGTACATCACCTTATTAGTGTATGGGACATATGTTACTCATTAGAAATGCTTTTGTACGGGGGCCGTATACAAATTTGAATTTTATATTTCTTCAAATATATTCCCCTGAACATTTTTACCGATATCATAAAATTCTGTACTTTTTTTACGCAACTTTGTATTTTATTATATATGTCTAAGATCAATATTTAAGGAATAAAAGCCGAGGTGAATGTTTTGGGGACATCCTATATAGGAACAGCATTTAAATTGCATCGGATATGTTGGAAATTTTATATAAAGTTCATCAAAGAAAGTTGTATTAGAACAGAAGCAAACAAATGATAAACAAATATCTGATGTGCGTAGCACACGACTTATACTATATAATGCAACGAATTTACTTCTTTCACAGTTAAAAAATGATGCATAAGATCTAAGGCAAAATGTTTTTATGTTGAATTATACACATTTGCCGCACATTAGCTCACTGTTAATTGCATATTTATCTATAGTACTTCTAAATCTTTTTATAATTACTGCAATCAAATTAATTTTAAATTCACATTTGGTTTAATCATTGTATGTATCAATATAATATTGAAAGCCATGGTAATCTCTGAGATTTGTATGTAAATGTTGTATATATAGTTTTGTATGTATGTTTGCATAAGTAGTTTTGTATATATATATTTTGTATATATGTATATATATGTATATATCTTTGAAAATTATTCGTTTGATTTTGTATATGTAATAACCAATTTTAGAAATATTTTTATATATATATAGTTGCTAACCAATTTTAGAAATATTTTTATATATATAGTTGAAACAGTTCTGCACATAAGAATTTATGGATGTGAAATATTTGTGAAATACTATCTGTATCTAGTATAGACAAGCATATTGTATATAATTGTTTATCAATTTTATCTTAGCATTAAGTTTTAATTTCTGGTTTTGGCAGATATTCCTCCACCATAGGCTGTAATTACTGCAAATCTTCGGGTCGGAGCCTATAGGTAGTTAATCTGTTAATCTGTTGAATTATACATTGAATGCTTTTCCGAATAACAACATGTAAATATATTTCGAAGTACCCATTTAACTCTTATTTCACATATCTCTAAACGAACAATTATCAATATTGATAGTATTTGTAATAAGCAAAATAGTCCATATATTAAAATATTTTAGTAATGAATTCAGCAATTTGGCGCCATTTTCGTCAACTTAGCATCATTTCTGCAAGTTTAACGATATTTGCGTCAATCTGTGGCGAAATATCGCCAGGCTGCCAATAATGTGCTAAAATGAGCTGTCAAATTCGCCAAAATGATCGCCAAGTGTTACAGAAAAACTGAAAGAAGAAAATATTCTAATACATAAATGACTGTTTTCGAATTGGTCGTGAATGGAACGGCATATATCCACGAGAATGATGTGTATCGCATCATATTACATGTAAAAAATGAGCACGTTTTACAATATAGTTAATAATTATTTTGATTTTTTTATAATTTTTTGATAAACTTATTATAAAAACTACAATATCTTGATATTCTAAAACTTTTTCCAATAGTTTTCTAAAGAAAAATTATACAGAAAAAATATTTATGTAATATTACTGAAAGTTCTGATTGTTTTTCAAAATTTCATTTGAAAATTTAGTATCCATGCCTCTCGATTTAGTGACCCTGCTTTTAGTGTCGATTGCGTTTAAAATCAGTGGGCTTCCATTATCCACTGATAATAATTGTTGTAACAAATTTCGTTCGAAATGAATCCATTAATATGTGAAATATCATCTCCACACACACACACACAGAGAGAGATAGAGAGAGAGGGAGAGAGTATATACACCTACACACAAACATCCCCTCATAAACGATCGATTGAAGTTCAGGAATTCTTGAAACGTGCTCTTAAAAACTCGAGTTCGAATTTTCGATCCCGCTACAATAATTTTCCTATACATTATACTATATATATATATATAGGGAAAGTAATAGCATTAGAGTGGCAAGAATAAAAATAGTGTGGTGACGACATATATCAAAAGTTACATATAACTATAGTTACATATAACTGTAGTTAATATAAAATAATAGTAATAATTTTTCAGCACAATTATGTAATTGGAGTTTTCCCAATGTTTAACGAATTTAATTTTCGACATATTGCATACAAGCATTTGCTCTTGAAAAGTAAAATCAATAAGATAAATTGAATCTGATTTACTCAGCTGATTTTTAGAAATAACAGAAGCCCATCCTTAACAAGGAACTAGAGGAATTATACTTCACAATGAACTGCTTAAATGTTAAACTTTACTTAATTACTTAAAACCCACTTATAAGGTTCAAGTTACGTCAATGAATATTCATAAAGGTACTCAACCTGTAACATGATTCCACAATCGACCCAGCCATTAAACTCACTTGGTGCTAAGTGTTAAATGGTTAAAACTATTAGGGAAAGTGACAAGGTTTACAATTAGCCGCAATTATTAATTCTACTATTAATTTAATAATATTGAATTGTTTGATTTCGAGTAGATATAATATTGATACATATTACTGTATCGATATATTAATGAAAGGACTTTCATAGTAGATGAGGGTATTTAGGAATTAGCTCGTTGGCCAGAATTGGCGTATCTAGCACGCCATCTGTTTTTTATTCCTAAGTACACACAGATGTTCTATTTTTAACGAAACTAGATTTCATATTTTGGCTGCATTCTGCGTTAGAATATGGCAACAAAAACATACCTTCACTTAATTGCTCACAAATTTCCATTAAATCTCTAAATTGATCTAAAATTTGCTATTTTATCTAATAGACGTACCGACGTATTCATTTGCACTTTTGGCAGGGCCTAAAAATAACTTAGGAATAACCTAAAGAATGCCTAAAGAATGCAGGTTGCGTAAAATTATGTTCAGAACTCCCCTAAATTTTCGAGTGAAATTTTGAAAAAATCAAAACCTTTAATAAAGTTGCACAAATAGACATTCCTTATATAATTTTTAATTAGAAAGCGATTGACATAAACTTTAGAACGCTAGCATGAACCGTTTTCGAGATATTACTCATTTTTCAAATAAATTTATCATAAAATCCCATAAATTAAAAAAAATATTAACTTTTGAGAAACATTTTCACTTTTCATATGTAACATCATGCGATAAATTTGGTGACATCATTCTCATAGATCTAGCTCGTTCCATTCACAAGAAAATATATTTTGAGTAATAATTCTGTATTTGAACACCAATAGTCATTTATCTGCTATAAGAACAACTTATTTCTCCGTCCATAACGCTTGACCAGATTTTGGTGACGAATTTGGCGGAATGTCGCCAACTTGGCGTTTTTTTTTAAATGTTGCAAAATTAATGAAAATCTCGTTAAATGGATACAGATGATTTTATATCAATCTAAAATTTGCTATTTTATCTAATAGATGTACCGACGTATCCATTTGCACTTTTCGCAGGGCCTAAAAATAACTTAGGAATAACCTAAAGAATGCAGGTTGCGTAAAATTATAGTATTTTGAGAATTAGGAAAATCATGACTTTGCTATTCAAGTAAATAAATTTATATTGTCTCAAATCATGTAATGTGGTATTTGTTATTTAGAATGAGCTTTAAAATATGTACTATTTTATGTCCAACTGGAAATTTAAAACATTCATATTTTAATATTCTATTCAGTGGCGGCTCCTCAGTTGACGCAGATGAAGTAATACTTCACCCTGCGTCATCTGACGTTATTGCATGAATGGATTATTATTATTATTTGGCTAATTTTTCAGACACGTTTGGCTATTTTTACTTTCTTTATATACATGTATAAGGAAACTATTACGACGGGTCGAAAATTCGAATTCGAGTTTTCGACGGGGGATCACATTTCAAGCATCCATGATCACAAATCGAACATTTTTGAGGTGATGTCTGTGTGTGTGTGTGTGTCAGTGAGTCTGTGGAGACTCAATCTCACGAACGAATGGAACGATTCGAATGAAATTTGGTACACAATTTACAATCCGTAAATACTGAAAAACTATAATTTAAACATAAAATCGAATGTTCAGAACTCCCCTAAATTTTCGAGTGAAATTTTGAAAAAATCAAAACCTTTAATAAAGTTGCACAAATAGACTTTCCTTATATAATATTTTAATATTTCCTTAGAAAACGATTGACATAAACTTTAGAACGCTAGCGTGAACCGTTCTCGAGATATTACACATTTTTCAAATAAATTTATCAAAAAATCCCATAAATTAAAAAAAATATTAACTTTTGAGAACCATTTTCACTTTTCATATGTAATATCATGCGATAAATTTGGTGACATCATTCTCATGGATCTAGCTCGTTCCATTCATGAGAAAATATATTTTGAGTAATAATTCTGTATTTTAACACCAATAGTCATTTATCTGCTATAAGAATAACATATTTCTCCGTCCAAAACGCTTGACCAGATTTTGGCAACGAATTTGGCGGAATGTCGCCAACTTGGTTCTTTTTTTTAAATGCTGCAAAATTAGCGAAAATCTCGTCAAATGGATAAAGATGACTCTATATCAATGAAAATGACAACTAATTGCCAGAAATTCAATATCTTGGATAGAATATAAGTATCTACTATAAGAATAACTTTTTTTTTAATGTAAAAGCAGTAAGGTCATTGCATTATATAAGGAAAGTCATGTGTTGCCCACATCAGATTTTTAGATATTATTTGACAGCACTTGTGCCAGAACCGCGATGTGTTTTGATGATGTTCGTTGCGAGGTGGAGGGGGAAAACCCACAACTGAATCTACTTCATCCATTCGAGAAGTCACGAGCAGCCACTGATTATAATCCTGTTCGAATATATAAGTTACCATATAGTAAATCCAGGCATGTGTGTGAGCTGTTATTTTGTTGTCCACAGGTCTGGAGAGCTGGACATTCTGCTAAATGATGATGATTGTGGAGCAGATGTATTTATTTATTCTCCTGTAGTTATATTTAGTCAAGTTTTATATATATCAGTGTAACAGTTCCACTTCCAATCATGGACATAATGAAAATTTCTGAAAGCCTATATCTCCTGTGGTACAGAACAAATCACATTCCAGGGAATGTTTTACACTTTATGTTTACTGATAATTTATTTACGTATGTGAATGTGATATTTAATTTGCTAGAAACAAAATATTGCGCACAGGTATCATGATAGAAATCAGGGTGCCGAATATCTTTGATTAATAAAAATGCATGCGCAAAGAAAACTCTGCAAATTTAGTTCTTCTAATTGCAAATACGATAACGTCATTAGTTGGGTAGATAATGTTCTAGCTATAGCTTCCATAAGATATAGAATCATTCTATGGAAAGGGTAATTCAAGTAGTAAGGCCTAATACAATTGGCGAATACAACAAGTATATGGGCGAGACTGATCGGGTAGATGAAGATATGCCAAGCTACAAGATTGATATCAAATACAACATATAGTATGGGGCCTTTATTTAAATCATGGATGTTTTAATACAAAATTCATGAGTTTTGTACAAATGGTCAGTAACAGGGTATTTTTAAATAGGTAATTTTAAACGACAAATCGCGCATGCTTATTTGACTCGACATCGAACGAATTCAAACGGGTTATGTCATCCGTTTGTTAGTAAAGTTATGTATAACAGATAATATTTGATTCAAGCTCTGTGATCATTTAGTTATGCCAGTTCCAAATAAAGAGAGGCGACATTGTGTTGGGGTAGGTTGTTATTTATGTTGTTCTTCAGGAAGGTTCAACTTCATACGTATTTCAGCATAGTTGGCGTCGATTTACGAGTTTTAACAATTGGTTTTAGTCGCCAACTTCTAATATTAAAGTTTCTTAAAATCAAATGCAAATTTCTTTCATATATTATTTTTCTCTCCGGTTTATGGAACTTTCACGAAAAATGGGATTTCAATTTTTATGAACTTTTGAGAGGCGTTCAATAATAAAAAGTCGTACTGTGCAGTTACTAGTCCAATGAATGAATCCTAGCGAAATTATGTTATTTTCGGCAAGTAATTGCTTATTAAAAGTTTTATACTTTGCAGTAACCAGCTAGAATTACGTTCAATATTCAGCAAATTATTGCTTATTAAAAATCGGAAATATTTCTGCTGCAAATTTAGGGTTATCTATATAAATAAAATTGAAAATCTGTCTGTCTGTCTGTCTGTCTGTCTGTTTGTCCCGTCATCACGGGAGAACGGCTGAACCGAATTTGATGAAATTTTGTGGGTAGCCTAGAAATAGCCTCACTTAAAATTTAGTCTATGGTTGGAATTTCTACGACCAGTGGTTCTCGAGATATTAGTAAAAAACCAAACTTTCGTTTGTCTCATCATCACGAGAGAACGGCTGAACGAGGGTGGCCTGCCACGAGGGTGGCCTTGAAATAGCCCCCCATAAATTTTGCCCAAGTTTCAAGTTTCTAAGACCAGAGGTTGTCGAGATATTAATGAAAAACGGAACTTTTTTTATAGGAGTTCTACTCTCCAACTCCGTGGTTTATTCAAACGGAAAGGATAAAAATCGTTTGTTTAAAGCGTCAAAGGGAATTAAAACTTTATTTTTGAGTTTGATGCAGGATTTTTGCATTAAATAGTCACTATCTGAAAGCATGAATTGTTTGAAACATGAATTTAAATGGAAAAATCTACCTCCATGTTTTTACATGTATTAACCTCCATGTATTTCACAAGCTTTTACCCAACGATTAGAAGTATAAAGAAATTAAAATGGTTATTTAATTTCGCATTTTATGAGGAAGATTCTATCTTATATCATGCTGCTCGGCAAAGGAATGGAATTAAATGTGTTTGTTAATGATTATTATTTTTTTTTCTATTTGTATAATAAATAAATGGCTGTAAAAATATATTTTATAAATGAACGGTTTGATTGTTCTTTTAATTATATATGTTGCAGACTGCGTACATTATTTTTATTTATTTTAGCAAAGAGGTTTCAAGCTCATATATTGTGTTTAGCTAATAAACTCATATATTGTGTGTACCCAATAAATTCATTTAGCCGATTGTTGAAGCAGAAAAAGAGTAGAACGGATGTATGTATCTTCTAATACAATTTTAGTGTTTTCATTTAGTATATATACAGACGGGATATGGATATTTTATTCTTCAAATCTGCAAAGTTAGAGCTACGAATTTAGCGGAATATCTCTAAATAACTTGGTAACTTTTCTTAAACTTTACCAAATTAGAGGAAATATCTCCAAATTGATAAAAATGACCCAAATCAATGAAATTAAATTTGTTTTTTTAGAATAGAGTACTGAAATGATGTTTCTGTAGCATTTGTCGGTCAGTCCATCCATCCTACTTAGTAACGAATTTAACTAATTTTTTTAATAATCACTAAATTGATAAAAATATATCATGGAGACGAAAATGTCGCCAAACCTTCCATGGAGATCACATTATTCAGACGACATGATTTCCATCAATTTATTTGAAGCAGATGATATCATGTCGCTTAGCAACGGATCCAATGTGTTATGTGTCATACGATTTTTGTTAAATCTAATAAAAATATGTATATAAAATAAATTTCATTGACATTGCATTTTTGACTGGATAAAATCAATTACGGTCTTCAGGTTTAAACATCATTATTATTGATATTTCGGAGACAGTTGATTCAGGAATTATTGATATTTTCAAATTATTATGCTATTGTTTCATTATGACGAAAATTGTTGAAACTCATATATAGTACGTTGTACAAGTAATCTTCTACAAATGCACGGGTATATCTTCTAATCTACGAGAATATAAGTAGTACAGTTATATTGGCAAAATTTTTATATATATTGGCATATATTGGAATCAATTACGACCTTCTGGTATTAAGATTACGGGGATTTTTGATACTTTCAATTTATTACGTCATCTTTTTTATTTTGGTAAATATTTTTAAGACTCATATTACAATATGTTTAAGCTTCTACTAACACACTGGCATATTTTCTAATTTGCGACAATATAAGTAGTACGTGGTTGCATATATTGATTCAATTCTTTTTTTTGTGTGTGAATTTGTTTACAAAAGGGGCCAGGATATTTCATTCTTCAGATTTGCCCGTGAAGATAATTTTGCATAGTGAGAACAGATATTCTTAAACTTCTCTTTATGAGCAATAAATTTAATATTTTATCAGAATTTGCACATGATTGCGAATTATAAGTTTTTTTTATATTATATACTCCGTACGAAGGACGGGTATGCTGCTAGTATACAAATAAAATTGTGCAGATACGTTTCATACAACATATGGTTTTTATTTGCAGTCAGCCTCACCAACACGAGTAGGGACGAAGCGAAATCCAAAATCCAGTTTTATAATTTTAGCTTATCTTGTAGTTTATGACGTTATTACTCTCCTTATATACAATAATGTATAAGGAAAGTATTGTGACGGGGTCGAAAATTCGAACTCTAGTTTTCGACGGGAAAGCATGTTTCAAGAATCCCTGATCACGAATCGAACATTTTTGAAGGGATGTCTCTGTGTGTGTGTATGTGTGTGTGCGTGTGTGTGTGTGAAATTATGTGTGTGTGTGTGTGTGTGTGTGAGAAAATATGTGCGTGCGCGTGTATGTGTGTGCGTGAAAGTATGTGTGTGTGTATGTGTGTGTGCGTGTCAGGGAGTCTGTGGAGACAATAACTGATGAACGAATAGACCGATTCGAACGAAATTTGGTACAAAAATTGCAATCTGTAAACACTGGAAGCCTATCGTTGTTATGCGCAATCGAATGTTCAGAACCCCCCAAATTTTCGAGTGAAATTTTGAAAAAATTGTCAAGAAATCCAAACCTCTAAAAAATTAAGCAAATAGACATTTCTTATGTAATTTTTCATTAGAAAACGATTGACATAAATTTTAGAACGGTAACATGAACCGTTCTCGACGATTTTTTTAAACCGTGCACATGTTTAAAAATATTATCAAAAAGTCATATAAAATATAGAAAAATATTATCTATTGAGAGACATGTTCACTTTTATTATGTAATACTATGCAATAAATTTGGTGACATCATTCTCGCGGATCTAGCTCGTTCCATTCATGAAAAAAGATACTTTGAGTAACAATTTTGTATTTGAACGCCAATAGTCATTTATCTGCTGCAAGAATAATTTGTCTCTCCGTCCATAACGCTTGGCGAGATTTCGGCGACGAATTTGGTGGAATTTGGTGTCGCCAACTTGGCAACTTTCTTAAATGTTGCTAAATTAACGATAAACTCGCCAAATGGATAAAAATGACTCTAAATCAAAGAAAATGAGTACTCATTCACGAAAATTCAATATCTTGGAAAGAATATAAATATCTGCTATAAAAATAATCTATTTTTTTTACTGTAAAAGCAGAAAATGCATTGCATTATATAAGGAAAGTCATGTGCTGCCCTTATCAGATTTTTTCTATTGTAAATATGTTTATGAAAATTGCAGATATTTGTTCCGGACATTTTCTATTGACTCATTTATTTTTATTTTCGCTCAATGGCCATTTTAAAAATTCAAACCCTCTATTTTTATAAAAAAAAACCACATCTATTAAAATGATAATTATATAAAATAAGTGCACATTTAAATTTAGTAAATTTTTTAATCGAAAATGTGCTTCGAAAACCGACTGTCGTAGCTCCAAAAGCAAGGTCATCCTGTATAATATTTTAGATATACTATTAATTATGTCAAAATAAATAATCCTTTATAAAACCTTAAAGAGAAATATTTCGCAATTACACCTTAATACATCCTATGCAGGATACAAGAGGTATCTAAATTATGATATCTAAATTATAGATAGAACTTAATTACAGAAACCCACTTAAATGGATCAAGTTGCCGTAATGGACATCATAAGAGTACTGAAACCTTTCCGAGTAATATAATGCCAACATTGGCTGAGTTATTAAAGTTATTGGATTATAAGGACTACATGGTTATGCTTAGGGTATTTTATTAGATAAACCACCTAGTTTTACAATTCTACCTTCGGCTGGGTTTAATATTAAATTATAATTATAAGTGAAGCAACAGCACTCTCATATCCTCTGTATGGAAACTTCTTAATATCGGACTGCGACGAAATTTGGTACAGAAATACTTCAGGACACAGGACGATGCACGGTGATGTTTTTTTTTTAAATTTGATTTAGTGTTCTAGTCATTTTATGTTTTAGCATGATTTTCATTTATTTTCACAGAAATTGGTTACACAGCGACCAGAATTATTATCACCGAGTTTCCATCTTGACGCCATCGGAAAAATCAAAGAACGCTCCTTCCAACGAATTTTGAACGAATCCGTAGAACAATTCCTTCATATTGATTTATTTACTTTTAAATGCATCAAGAGTTGCGGTTTCTTAAGTTATGTGGTACTTATTTTGCCGCTTCCGAAGAAGGAAGATTTGCATAATTTCATAGTTTGACAAAAAGTAGTGGGTATAACTTCTAAGTTTAAATTTTTTTAATTAATGCATTATTATTTTTTCCGATTTTTCAAAAAAGTGCATAAACATTTTAATTGTAGATTCCCTTATACATAAGCGGAAGAGTTTTTTACCTGATGAACCCCGCCTGCCCGTATTTACTGTGAGGTTTAAGCCACTATTCTAAAGAAAATATTTTCTTTCGTTTTTTATATTTTTTATTTATTTTAATTATTATTATTATATTTTGCTTTCCACGATAGCGGAGCATATAGGGATTGGGTTTATAACAAATTGCTTGGGACAGTTGACAGTTATAGAAGGCATTTGTGTAAATGCAATTTTTAAGTAGGGGACAATTTCTTAGGACCTTGGTAACACCTAATAATACGATCTAATCAGGGCATAATTGTCAAATGTTAGAAATAATTCCATATACAATACATACACGTAATCCTATACATTCATTAATATATACAGGTTGATTAAAAAAAGATAGGTCAAATTTGACGAGGTGGTAGTATACACCAAACCAAGCGAGCCAATGGTCCTACCCTCCTGAAAACACCGGGTCTCGTTAGATCACCGAAGTCAAGCAGCATCGGGTGCAGTTAGCACTTGGGTGGGTGATCATCTGGGAACACCGCGTGCTGTTGGCACATTTCGGGCGCTGTAGCTCGGTGGTTTGCGAGCTAGATTTGCACGCTGCCACAACTGCCGTCGTGTTCATGCGGAGTACGATCACGTTAAACATGTGGGTCCGTAAGTCCTTCCGAGAGGTTGGTGGTAGGGGAAGGAGGGTACGGTCCCTGTGGATGCCTCCCCCATTGGGTTCCGGTCTAAATTGGGTGGCATTTCCTGGCCGTCCAAACAGTTACCTTACACCTTTTTGGTAGGTCGGATGGTCTGGGTCTCAACAACAACAACACCAAATCAAATCCGACCGTCCAATTGGTTGCTCATGTCCTTTGGATGAGTCGGACGGTCTGGGTCTTCAACACCAAACCAGGCATTTTTTGTCAGAGCTTTTCGGGTCGGAAATGAAACCGATGAGGTGGGGCGAAAACACAAGACGGACTTAGAAATTATAAAGTAACATTTAATAAACAATGATTGCAATAGTGGTTGAAACGAGCGATCGTCTATCTGATTGCACGTCTCATAGTGGCAATGGAGGGATTGGCGAATTCGGACAGACCAGTCGAATAGACTAACTGTCGGACAGACAAGTCGTACAGTCTTGTATCATGAGTAAGATATAAATGTATGCATTCTACGCATGATACAAGAGATCTCTGAATTATGATATCTAAATTATAGATATAACTTAATTACTGCGACATGCCTGATCAGCCCAAATGTTGAATAGACCAGGCATGTCGCGAATTTCGGCAGTAGCGGTCGAAATTCTGGCGATGAATCTTTCTTCGAATTCAAAGGGGGTGTAATAGAGGAGACTCTTGAGATATCCTCACAAAAAGAAGTCAAGTTACGGCAAATCGGGCGATCGTGGCGTCTATCGTCTCAAAAGTTGGAGCTGCGAATAATTCTTGCAAACTGATAAGGCCGTACATTCGGTGTTACGAATATTTGTATAAAGGTCCTTCTTCTTCCCCAAATGAAATTTGCATACGTGGTTTCTTCTTCAACTACAAAATCGCAACCAGAATGAAGCTTTTATATTTGGTGAGCGGCCACTTCCCAACAAATAAGAGCCCTGTAACGTTTTTACGTTTCTTTTCCGACCCGGTAAATTATGACAAAAAATGTTTGGTTTGGTGTGAACTACCACCTCGTAAAGTTTGACCCATCTTATTTTAATCCCCCCTGTACAGTACTATATGTGTAGACGTAGACTGTAATGCGACGTAGAATTGGAATTGGAATTTTTGAAGGATTTATATACAGAATCTTAGGAAAGGAATGGCCAAGGAATGGCCAAGAGTGCAAACGTCGAGTTTATCTAAAGCAAAGTGACCATTCTCAATCGAATAAATGTGATTGTTGCGTCACTGGCATAAAATTTAATTCCTCTGACGTACCTATTTTGTTCGTAAATGTGTTCAAATATGACCTAACTTTTACTTTCTTATACTATACTAGAATATAGTATAAAAAAGTATCGTTCTACAATTTTTTGATTTCGATATTTTAATGCCAAGATATGTTTTAGGACCTCCTGAACACGTTTTTAGGACCACGCAATCATTGTACAAGATTGACAAGTTTTTTCCATTAATTGGAATTTATCCATTGCAGACTCGCTTAGCTTAGTGCAACTTCTATTAAATTTCTGCCAACAATGTTGAAGGGATTTTCGTTTGATGGATTGGTGTGCTACATACATGTCAAATTATATTTATTTAGAATACTATGATTCGATTAATACTGAGCGCCAGACAATAAAATTGTTTTCAACAATTTCAGGATACGATAAGTTTACAGATTCACGTTAGATTATTTTCAAAATTTATTACGGGAATATCAGGTGATGGCGACCTGCATTCAGATATATAACTAAATTTAACTCTTCGAGAAATTTCACTTACATTGTCAAAGTTTTTGTTATTAAATAGAATTCCTGTACAGTCAAAATTAACTGGAAAATCAAATTACGAGAGAAAATACTTACATATTTGGAACCTAGCCAGGCAAAGGCAAAAAACGAGAGACGTTAACGATAAACATGATATGAAAGTAACACTTTATTGGCTTTAATGAACCTAAGTATTGGATTTTTCTCTATTAATAATCTGAATTTAGTTTTTTCTGAACAAAAAGAAACTATAGACTGGTGATCTTTATCTTTTATGGTATGTTTTATGTTAATAAAATGCATAAGGTAGGGATTGCAGTATCCGTTGATGTTTTAAGATTTTAATTTTTGCTCATAGCAATAAATATAGATTTTGATCTGCACTTAACTGTCAGTAAATTTTCCGCCGTTTCAGTAAATAATAATAAAAATTAAAATATTATTTTTTCTAAAAGAACTTTAAATTTTCTAACTATGCATTTCAATATTACTATGCATTCTATGCTATCTAACACTATGCGTTTCTAATTGAAGTGGTGGACGCAAGAACCATTTAAGAATAAAGTGCAAAGTTTTCAGGAAAGCCGAAAATATAAAAAGAATATTATTGAGTCATAAATTATTGTAATAACTAATGTTATTTGAAATAAATAAGTAAAGATACAATTTTTTCTAAGCAAAAACATTTTAAAAAGAAACGTTTGACTGTATTTACCCTTGTTTGAGCATTAAAGTATGTAAATAATCACCTTTTCAGCTTTGTTGAAGTGAAGTACAGTAGTTAGACACAAAACAACTATTAATATTAAAACGCACAAGGTGATCCATAATGAATTGTTTATTTACCAATTTCATATATACTTTATATATGAGGATATATACGCTCATTGCATTTTCTAATACTTAATAATAAACAATTTCTTCTATTAAAAATATTACACTTTTCAAGATTTTCCGAAATTTAACCGATATTATACGGACTTTTTGAAAGATGACTTTGACTTAATGGAAAAGAAAGTAGTAGGTCAGTTTTTAACTTTCTACAGTTAAGCCTTCTCCTCAAAGAGATGACCAGTCTGTGGCATAATGTGTTCTTCTCCATGTTGAAACATTTTCCAAATAAAGAAAAAAATATTCCAACTGACAGCAATCTCTCTAAAACCAGCAGATAAATATTAGTTGAAAAACAAACGCAGTAGATGAACAAAATTGAGGAACAAGGTCAGTGGGAACTGTCGAGCAAAGCAAGTTGTGAAATCTCATCAAAGCAAGATCAAAATTGGACGACAAAAATTTTATCCAACGAAGATATTTAAACACAGTACAACAACACCTCTTTAAAGGCGCAATGTTAGTATGTCAGAGTACCGATTACAACCGCAACGGCTACAACCCCAATCTCATGTATATTAATTCAATCAGGATTACTTCAAATCTGAAATCCGTTTTTCAAATTGCACTCTGGATATGTAGAAATAACCTTGTTGCCTTTTTGTGCTTATTGCTCAATCCGAATTTCATATCATGAAATTGCATGATCATTATATTAAGAAACTATAAGTAAAACTATATTCAGATCATATAGTCAGAGATATAGGACCAAAATGAATGTTCAAATGATGGATTTAGAGAGACTTGCTACATCCTCTGTCTTCAAATCCATGTTTTAAGCAATGCTTATATAAATATTAGTTGTAGTTGAATTTCACGGCCCATGAAATTAAGGAAAGCTAGTCTTTTCAACTCCATGGTATGAACAGAAAATGACCCACTGATGCTGAATCCAATGCAAAAAACCACTTACAAATAACATCCCCAAATTAGAATTATTTCTCGGAGAAGCTAATGACTTTTCATGCAAAACTCGAAATAAAATCGAAAAAAATAATAGTTGAAATTTTCTCAGAGATAATATTTTCCCAGGCAAGAAATTGCGAATATTACATTTAAAATTCAATTAATTTGCTATTTGTTTAATATGTTTTCATTATTAATTGTTATGTTTCCTTTTTTACCCCCATTTCACGTGTGTGTTCCTGTTTGTTTAGCAAAATGTAAAAGAAGGTGGTGGCTCAGAATAGGGAATGTCAAAATCTGTTTTGGAGAGAAAAAGAGTACACACTTTGGTGGGGGCTCCACCAGCGGGGTCGACCCCAGCGCAATAAGTGCACAGTTTCTGCTGGTCAATATTGAAAAATCGAAGAGTCAAAATGCCAGAGTCCCAATTGCTGACCCGAGAGCTGAAAAAACTCATACCAATCCAACCAGGCTGAATCCAAATCTGAAAACGGGTTTTTTAGTTATCGACTGGATCTGAAATAAAATATCCTTTCAAAGTTTGGGTTTTTAATTTTTTTTTTTTTAATTTTGTGAGATAATGCTGTAAGAAAGTGATTTGTGTGTCGTTTGACGAACTTAAAAACCCATGCTAATCGACTCACCGATGCTGAATCCAATGCAAGACAAAAATCTGATGTGGGCAGCACATGACTTTCTCTGCAGATTCATATTCACGTTCTTTTTATTTCTTCAATAATTCATTATATTGAGTTCAGTTGCACAAAATAATGTCCATAATTATTTAAAATAGCACTGAATTTGCACATTTAATTCAATTTTCTTTCTCAGTTGGTAACTGAACTTTTTTTCAAAAGTGCCGTAGCGAAAATGTGCAAAAACTAAAATATCTAGAGAACGGTGTAATGGGGTTGTTCTTATTCTTTTCATCGTTAAAACTACGTATAAACAAGTATTTAATTGATATATCGAGCATACGTAGTTTTTTAATTTAGATTTTGATGATTTTTGCTGGCCATTTCGCAAAAAAAGGCAGGTTATTTTTTTCTGAATCGTACCAAAATCTAATCAGTCCCATGCGTGGCCGTGGTGTACTTCTTCCATAATTAGCAACTTTCCATCTAATCAATTGTACATAGACTCTCATGTTAAATTTGAAAAACTTCAATATACGATTGAGAGAAAGTTATCTTGGAAGACGAGCTTGTTTAGTGTGATTTGATTTTTAAAAGTTTGAGATAACTTTCATTGCCGAAGTTGTTGTTTCGTTTATTACATTTCTGGTAACAAAATAAAAGAGCCAGGAAAACCAAAGTGTTATCTTGCCTAGCATGCTACATCGGGTCGTCTAAATAGGAAACTAAAACTAAAAGTTTCCAGAATTTTATGCTGCTCAAATATACAGAGTAAACCAGAGGATCAGGAAATGTTTTGTAAATGTTAGTTCTACGGGATGGAAGGTATAAAGATTTTACAATATCTTAACAGCCATCAACGCGCTGATGCTATATAAAACGACATTAAATATCTCGCCGAAATACTTTGTCCGCGGAGGTGAAGTACCTCTGTATGGCTGTTGAGTGACGCTTAAATTTTTCCGTCCAAACTACATAAATATATAGACAGATAGACATAAAGACACACAACATAATGACAATATTCCTTTTGTGTAAAAATAAGTAAAAAACCTCAACAAACATTATAAATAAATTAAAAGGGAAAAAACACTTCGCGTTCTGTATTAGCCAATTAAGAATATTTTTGTGTAACATCTTTTAAAATTCGACTTATTTTCTCTTTCAGACTTTGAAGACAAATAACAGATTGTGATCACAATTTCGAATAGATAATCTTTTGATAGCTCAATACATTAAAGTTATAACTAGTAAATATGCATATTTAAAATATGCATATAGTAAATATGCATAGTAAATATCCGTATCTGACTCAGGTTTGACATGTAT
Organism: Amaurobius ferox; assembly: GCA_951213105.1. Lineage (NCBI taxonomy): Eukaryota > Metazoa > Arthropoda > Arachnida > Araneae > Amaurobiidae > Amaurobius > Amaurobius ferox. Next base: position 29,204,282 of record OX578146.1, on the reverse strand, counting down.
CAACCAATCAGCGTGCTCGACTTTAACCATACTGTAGATCCAGAACGTCCCAACAAGAAAACGACTTTGGAGATCACAGAATGTCCGACCAAGCAAAACGGCTTTGAAGACTGTAATATGTCCGAACAAGCAACATGGCTTTGCAGATCGCTAAACGTCCCCTTTCAGTATAATTTTAGTGTGAGCAATTGTATCAAATTTTCTATTATGAGTGTTCTTGTGTTACAGAACTTTTTGTTTTCTAATAAAATAAGTGACTTTAATAAAGTTTTCATTTTCTAAAAAAACCTCATGAAAATGTCTTTTAAATTATTTAAATTTGCACAATAACAAACATAATTCTACTTGAGAATGGGAAACATAAATTACAGAATGTATATTTAACTATTACGCAAGAAATTTTGTCGTAAATACGACTTATTTGCCCTTCACTAACGTTATAACATTATTTTGCTATTAAATAGAATTCCTATACGGTTAAAATAAACTGGGATATCAAATTACTAAAGAAAGTGCTTAAATATTTGGAACATATCCAGGCAAGGGCTGAAATAGGGTCACACTGACGATAAAAATGATATGAAAGTAATACTTTATTGACCTTAATGAACTTAAGTATCGAGTTGTTCTCTATTAATGATCGGATTTTCTAAAAAAAAACTATTATAGACAAGCTAGTTCTATATTTTATCGTATGTTTTACTTTAACAATATAAATAAGGCAGACTATTAAAATTATAATGATTTTTATTTTTTTATAGCACAAAAGTTGTATTTTTCTAACTAAGAAACATTATATTATGAAAAGTGTAAAGATTTATTTTAACACTTGAGTTTTGAATGGCTATTTGCTATAAATAATATAATTTGAGCAAATAAATAAATGTTGCATAAAGGTTAAAAGTACTTATAAAAGAATAAAAACATTACATGTAAATCTGTAGATTAAAAATACACTGTACAAACGAATCAAAACCTAATTTAGGTTCACCAACAGATGGCGTATTTTTATTGCGCAAGATGTCCAGCTCACACAGAAGGTGACCAACAGATGGCATAAAACATATAGCGTCTGATCTTAATTTTAAAATCCGGTTATCATTGCAGTAAACACCATCTAATTAACTGTCACGCGCTAATATTTTTTAACGCAGTCATACAAAAAAATATCGCCTACTGAAACTCACTTATGAGAGTAAAATAATTTGGTTAAACATGTAATGAATAATAAATACTCTATTATTAATTATATTAGGAATTGTTGTTGTTGAGACCCAGACCGTCCGACCTACCAGAAAGGTGTAAGGTAACTGTTTGGACGTCCGGGAAGTGCCACACAATTTAGACCGGAACCCAGTGGGGGAGGCATCCACAGGGACCGTACCCTCCTTCCCCTACTACCAACCTCTCGGAAGGACTTACGGACCCACATGTTTAACGTGATCGTACTCCGCTTGAACACGGCGGCAGTTTTGGCAGTGGCTGGAATCGAACCCGGGCCTACCGAGTGCAACTCCAACGCGCTAACCAATGGGCTACCGCGCCCTATATTAGGAATTGTTGTTGTTGAGACCCAGACCGTCCGACCTACCAGAAAGGTGTAAGGTAACTGTATGGACGGCCGGGAAGTGCCACCCAATTTAGACCGGAACCCAGTGGGGGAGGGTATTAGGAATTGTGTAATAGGTGAGAACACTAACCAAATAACGTAAAATTTAGCTAATATATATATATGTATATATATATGTATATATATATATATATATATATATATATATATATATATATATATATATATATATATATATATATATATATATATATATATAAATATAAATTAGTAAATCCAATGTTAGAAAGTAAGTAGTAACTCATAATATATATATATCCTATAAAAACGACAATCCACAGATCATAATAAAGGTGAAATGAATATAGTCGCGATTTGCAGCTCTTAACACTCATCCATAATATTACACCATAAGGAACAAGCAAAGTACAGAGATTATAAATACATGTTAAATGAGAATAATATAAAAAGGGGTGCAAAGGGTATCAGTAATGTCTAGGGGGATTGTGACCCCAATTCCGGGTTAAAGCGTGATTTTATTCCCAGGAAACATTCCCAGAACTCTGAACGCCCGAAGCAGTTCCAAACCGTGTGTAAGGAAAAACAGAATCCCAAAGGAACTTCACTCAAATTATGTACCGAAACGCCTCCCGAATACATGGGGGACCACTCCACTCCCGCGGACAGTCCGAGAATGTTCCCCAAGATTAAGTTTATTAAAAGTATGTAAAAATATGTCAGAATACCAAATGGAAAAATCGAAAGCGCAATGCAGCTATTTCCAATCCCCATGAAATATGCTATATAAAACGGCAATCCACATATCATAATAAAGGTGAAATGAATATAAGCGCGATTTGCAGCTTTTAGCACTCATCCCATAAAATTTCACCATAAGGAACAATTCTATTCAATTATTTGAAGTTCCATTGGGATTCTGTTTTTCCTTACACACGGTTTGGAACTGCTTCCGGCGATCAGAGTTTCTGGGAGTATTTTCTGGGAATAAACACACGCTTTAACCAGGATTAGAGGTCTCAATCCCCCTAGACTTTACTGATACCCCGTTTACACTCCTTTCTATATTATTCTGATTTCACTTGTATTTATAGTCTCTACACTTTGCTTGTTCCTTATGGTGTAATATATATGTATATATATATATACATATATATATATATATATATATATATATATATATATATATACATATACATATATATATACATATATATATATATATATATATATGTATATATATATATATATATATATATATATATATATATATATATATATATATATACATATATATATATGCTATCATCTCGTTCTTGTAATTCTATTCAATTATTTAGAAACATTGTAAAACCAGCTTTTTCGAATACTAGACTTTCATAGACTTTCATAGAATTCATAGACTTTCTGATCCTCAGTGTCATTATCTCCACGTCAATAATCCTCAATGCATTTGTCAAAATTACCACTATCCGGAATTTTTTGGCAATATTATTTTTAATAATTTCAAATACACCACGTAGCAATTTTACAATTGCATTATTTATCCTTGCATGCATTTTTACTTTCCTTATATACATAATGTATAAGGGAAGTATTGTGACGGGGTCGAAAATTCGAATTCGAGTTTTCGACGGGAGAGCACGTTTCAAGCATCCCTGATCACGAATCAAACATTTTTGAAGTGATGTCTGTGTGTGTGTGTGTGTGTGTGTGTGTGTGTGTGTGCCAGTGGGTCTGTGGAGACGATAACTGACGAACGAATGGACCGATTCGAACCAAATTTGGTACAAAAATCACAATCTGTAAACACTGGAAGCCTATTGTTTTTATACGCAATCGAATGTCCAGAACCCCCCTAAATTTTCGAATGAAATTTTGAAAAAATCGTCAAAAAATCAAAACCAATAATAAAGTTATGTAAATAGACATTTCTTATGTAATTTTTCATTAGAAAACGATTGACATAAATTTTAGAACGCTAACATGAACCGTTCTCGAGATATTGCACATTTTTCAAAAAAATTATCAAAAAGTCATATAAAATAGAAAAAAAAAATATTTCCTATTGAGAAACATGTTCACTTTTCATATATAATATCATGCGATAAATTGGGTGACATCATTCTCGTGGATCTAGCTCGTTCCATTCATGAAAAAAGATACTTTGAGTAATACTTTTGCATTTGAACGCCAATTTATATGCTGTAAGAATAATTTATTTCTTTGTCCATAACGCTTGGCGAGATTTTGGCGACGAAATTGGCGGAATGTCGCCAACTTGCCGATTTTTTTAAATGTTGCCAAATTAGCGAAAATCTCGCCAAATGGATAAAAATGACGCTAAATCAATGAATATGACGACTAATTGTGGAAAATTCAATATATAATAAGTTATATAATATATAAATATATAATAATAGTTATATAATATATGTCGAAATTTCAATATCTAATAAGTTATATATATATATATATATATATATATATATATATATATATATATACATAACTTATTTCTTCGTCCATAACGCTTGGCGAGATTTTGGCGACGAAATTGGCGGAATGTCGCCAACTTGGCGACTTTTTGAAATGTTGCCAAATTAACGAAAATCTCGACAAATGGATAAAAATGACGATAAATCAATGAAAATGCCGACTAATTGTCGAAAATTCAATATCTTGGAAAGGATATTAGTATTTACTAGAAGAAAAACCTATTTATTACTTTCCTTATATACATAATGTATAAGAAAAGTATTGTGACGGGGTCGAAAACTCGAATTCGAGTTTTCGACGGGAGAGCACGTTTCAAGCATCCCTGATCACGAATCAAACATTTTTGAAGCGATGTCTGTGTGTGTGTGTGTGTGTGTGTGTGTGTGTGTGTGTGTGTGTGTGTGTCAGTGAGACTGTTGAGACGATAACTGACGAACGAATGAACCGATTCGAACCAAATTTAGTACAAAAATCACAATCCGTAAACACTGGAAGCCTATTGCTTTTATACGCAACCGAGTGTTCAGAATCCCCTAAATTTTCGAGTAAAATTTTGAAAAAATCATCAAAAAATCAAAACCACTAATAAAGTTACGCAAATAGTCATTTCTTATGTAATTTTTCATTAAAAAAGATTGACATAAATTTTAGAACGCTAACATGAACCGTTCTCGAGATATTGCGCATTTTTTAAAAAAATTATCAAAAAGTCATATAAAATTAAAAAAAAATATTTCCTATTGAGAAACATGTTCACTTTTCATATGGAATACCATGCGATAAATTGGGTGACATCATTCTCGTGGATCTAGCTCGTTCCATTCATGAAAAAAGATACTTTGAGTAATACTTTTGTATTTGAACGCCAATAGTTATTTATCTGCTGTAAGAATAACTTATTTTGGCGAGATTTTGGCGACGAATTTAACGGAATGTCGCCAACTTGGCGACTTTATGAAATGTTGCCAATTTAACGAAAATCTCGCCAAATGGATAAAAATGGCGCTAAATCAATGAAAATGACGACTAATTGTCGAAAATTCAATATCTTGGAAGGTATATTAGTATCTACTATACGAAAAACCTAATTTTTACTGTAAAAGTAGTAAATTCATTCCATTATATAAGGAAAGTCATGTGTTGCCCACATCAGATTTTTGTGTAATGTGGCTGAACGTTCAGTTGGCAAGCACACGTGGCCACAGCACATGTAAGTTTATATAGATGCAAGTTTATGTTTCTGTTTTTAATTCTCATGGATTATATTATTATTATTATTTCCATTAGCCAGTATATATACATGTAAATTTATATTTCTTGTTTTTAATTCTTATGGATTATATTTTATTATAATATTATTATTCTTTCCATTAACCAGTAGACAGTTCCAATGCGGTCTATAGTTAAATACTATCGTCATTGTCATAAACTGGCTATTCTTTCGGTATTAACAATAGAACGACGGAAGCGGTCATTTTATATGTAGTTTCAACTGATTTCATTTTTTATGTAGTTTCAACTGATTTTTCTCAATGTCTTGATCTTTCAGCTTGAGCTAATTGTGAATGCATTTTCTTATTTTTGCCATGCTTGCGCTTCCATATTTTTATATATTTATCTATTTAATAATTATTGTATACTATTATTCCCCTCATAGGCTTTTTTCGTTATAACGATAAATTAGATACTATTTTTATCTTTAGTCATGGTCTACAGTTACATAGTTGTAACGGATTTGCTAGAGCTAGGTTTCTTGTACTTACTGTAGTTTATTAATAAGTTTTCGATTAATATAAACACAAACACACACACACACACACACACACACACACACACACTCCTCCAAATAGTCCGGCCGTCCAAATAGTTGCTCTTAGTCCTCTGGACGAGTCGGACGGTCTGGGTCTTCAACACACACACACACACACACACACACACACACACACACACACACACACACACACACACACACACACATACACACACACACACACACACATATATATATATAATGTACACACATTTTTCCTATTTTATTCTGTTTTGATTTTTATCTAAAGTATATAGTTGTGTTTCTGATTATTTTTCACATTATTGCCATTATTTTTATACTACATTTTACATAAATTACTGTATAGTTATCCAACTTTAGTTGGATATAATTGATTAGGAATTCTCAATATGTCACCCGACTCTCAATATACATGGCGTGTAGTTATTTTTCCTTATTATTTTTCGCTTGGCAATTTACATTTCTAAACTCAGTTAATGTAATCATATAATTACGCTTAAATTGTCTGTTTTTGACAACATATTTCTTCAAGCGCAATTATAAAAAATTCCATAAACAATAAACCGGCTGGCCGGGCTAAAGCATCAGCCTCCTGTGAGCTAGTTTTCGTCCATCTTGTTGTTCCAAATCATAGGGTTAGCCAAAGTGACTGGTATGAAAAACAATATAGCAATAATTTGTACTTGCGATGGACGCAAGTAAATTTGATATGTGCGTCAATTTAGTGACCCACATTGGAGACCATCAAATCTATTATCAGTCTAGTCTTACCATGTAACTGCTCTTCAAAATTCCTAAATATTAAGCTTACATTTTGAACGATAGATCCTAATCTCGTGAACAGCATCCAATAGGTGAGTTATGTGGGTATATTTTTAGACGTCAAACTTTTTAACTCCACTGAAAGTGAACCTAATATGTGCATATCTTCTTTTCTCAAACTGCTGCAATCGTTGTATTATGAAATTTCAGGGAAATACTTCATATCTTTGCAGTATTCTAATGCAGCCTCCATATGTAAATATTTGATGTGGGCAGCACATGACTTTCCCTGCAGACTTATATACACATTATCTTTATTTTAATTAAATTTCTGTTGGTCTTATTCTCTTCTTCGTTAAAAATTACGTAAAAAACAAGCATTTAATGGATATATTTCAGCATACGTAGTTTTTTATTTTAGATTTTGTCGTTTGTGCGGGCCATTTTGCAAAAAAAGGCAGGTTATTTTTTTTTCCGAATCATATCAAAATCTAATCAGCACCAGGGTAACCCACAAGCAATTTATTTACCAAATTTTGTGAAATTCGGTCCATTAGATTTTGAGCTTGAGTCGATACAAGCTTTTGCGGGATATTTCGCAAAAAAAAATGCGAGTTCTTTTATCCCGAATCGTACCCAGAACTAATCAGCAACAGCTTCGCTCACAAATAACTTACCAAATTTTATGAAATTCGGTCCATTAGTTTTTTTGTTAGAGTGGATACAAAATCTGCACAGACAGACACACAGACACACACACATACGTCACGCTAAAAATAGTTTTTTTCGAATTCTAGAGGTCTCGAAATGTGTAGATCCGTCGAAAACTCTAGTTGCGATTTTTGGCATGATTCCAATATTTTCCCTATACATTACCATGTATTGCAGGGAAAGTAAAAAATCTGATGTGGGCAGCACATGACTTTCCCTGCAGACTTATATTCACGTTCTCTTTATTTTAATTACATTTAATTCACTTTTAATTCAATTTTCGTTATTATTTGATAACTGGACTTCTTTTCAAAGGTGACGTAGAGAAAATACGAAAAACTAAAATATCTCGAGAACGGCTACTCCTAATGTGATGGGCTTGGTCTTATTCTTTTCTTTGTTAAAAATTAGATTTTGCCTTTTTTTGCGGGCCATTTTGCAAAAAAAGGCAGGTTATTTTTTTCCGAATCGTACCAAAATCTAATCAGCACCAGGGTGTCCCACAAGTGACTTACCTACCGAATTTTGTTTAATTCGGGCCTTTAGTTTTTCAGCTAGAGTGGATACAAGCTTTTGCGGGCCATTTCGCAAGAAAAAAGGCGGGTTCTTTTATCCCAAATCGTGCCCAAAACTAATCAGCACCAGATCCGCCCACAAGTGATATACCTACCAAATGTTATGAAATTCGGTCAATTAGTTTTTTAGTTAGAGTGGATACAATATCTGCACAGACAGACACACAGACACACAGACAGACACACATACACACACACAGACGTCATGCTAAAAATAGTTTTTTCGTATTCTAGACGTCTCGAAACGTGTAGATCCGTCGAAAACTCGAGTTGCGATTTTCAACATGATTCCAATACTTTCCCTATACATTACCATGTATTGCAGGGAAAGCAAAAATCTGATGTGGGCAGCACATGACTTTCCCTGCAGACTTATATACACATTATCTTTATTTTAATTAAATTTAATTCACTATTAATTCAATTTTCGTTCTCATTCGATAACCGGACTTATTTTCAAAGGTGGCGTAGGGAAAGTACGAAAAACTAAAATATCTCGAGAACGGCTAGTCCTAGTGTAATGGGGTTGGTCTTATTCTTTTCGTCGTTAAAAATTACGTATTAAATCAGCATTTAATGGATATATTTGAGTATACCCAGTTTTTTATTTTTGATTTTGGCAATTGTTGCGGGCCATTTTGCAAACAAAGGCAGGTTATTTTTTTCTGAATCGTACCAAAATCTAATCAGCACCATTGTGACCTATACGTGACTCATCTACCGAATTTTGTGAAATTCGGTTCATTAGTTTTCCAGCTACAGTGGATACAAGCTTTTGCGGACCATTTCACAAAAAAGGCGGGTTCTTTTATTGTAATGGGGTTGGTCTTATTCTTTTCGTCGTTAAAAATTACGTATTAAATCAGCATTTAATGGATATATTTGAGTATACCCAGTTTTTTATTTTTGATTTTGGCAATTGTTGCGGGCCATTTTGCAAACAAAGGCAGGTTATTTTTTTCTGAATCGTACCAAAATCTAATCAGAACCATTGTGACCTATACGTGACTCATCTACCGAATTTTGTGAAATTCGGTTCATTAGTTTTCCAGCTACAGTGGATACAAGCTTTTGCGGACCATTTCACAAAAAAGGCGGGTTCTTTTATTCCGAATCGTACCCAAAACTAATCAGCACCAGCCCCGCCCACAAGTGACTTACCTACAAAATTTTGTGAAATTCGGTCCATTAGTTTTTTAGTTAGAGTGGATACAAAATCTGCACAGACAGACAGACACACAGACACACACACAGACGTCACGCTAAAAATGGTTTTTTCGTATTCTAGAGGTCTCGAAACGTGTAGATCTGTCGAAAACTCGAGTTGCGATTTTCGGTATGATTCCAATACTTTCCCTATACATTACCATGTATTGCAGGGAAAGTAAAAATCTGATGTGGGCAGCACATGACTTTCCCTGCAGACTTATATACACGTTCTCTTTATTTGAATTAAATGTATTTCACTTTTATTCAATTTTCGTTCTCATTCGGTAACCGGGCTTATTTTCAAAGGTGGCGTAGGGAAAGTACGAAAAACTAAAATATCTCGAGAACGGCTAGGCCTAGTGTAATGGGGTTGGTCTTATTCTTTTCGTCGTTAAACATTACGTATTAAACGGGCATTTAATGGATATATCTGAGTATACCAAGTTGTTTAGTTTAGATTTTGAAGATTTTTGCGGGCCGTTTTGCAAAAAAAGGCAGGTTATTTTTTTCCGAATCGTACCAAAATCTAATCAGCACCAGAGTGACCTATACGTGACTCATGTACCGAATTTTGTGAAATTCGGTTCATTAGTTTTTCAGTTAGAGTGGATACAAGCTTTTGCGGGCCATTTCGCAAAAAAAGGCGGGTTCTTTTATTCCGAATCGTACCCAAAAGTAATCAGCACTAGCCCCGCCCACAAGTGACTTACCTACCAAATTTTGTGAAATTCGGTCCATTAGTTTTTTAGTTACAATGGATACAAAATCTGCACAGACAGACAGACACACAGACAGACAGACAGACAGACAGACAGACACACAGACAGACAGACAGACACACGCACAGACGTCACGCTAAAAATGGTTTTTTCGTATTCTAGAGGTCTCGAAACGTGTAGATCCGTCGAAAACTCGAGTTGTGATTTTCGGCATGATTCCAATACTTTCCCTATACATTACCATGTATTGCAGGGAAAGTAAAAAGTATGTTCCTGTCTCTTTTGTCTGTCATAACTTACCCAGTATTTTTAAAGCATCTGGCTTTTTATGACATTTTATGATGGTCTATACGACATTGTGCAGTTGAGTTCAATTATATTAGGGCAGTTGTTGACCATAGGTAAAGTTGGCAAATGCTGGAGTCCCTCGAAACACTGAGGATCCAACTACCGCGTCCAATGTAACATTTTACTTTCCCTGTAATAGTATAATGTACAGGGAAAGTATCGCAACGGGGTCGAAAATTCTAGAAACATCTCGAAGATATTTAATCAAATGCAATTTATGTGCTTGAACAAGTAATGTTGACTTGAAATGTGCAGCAATTTTCACACTAATCAGTGGATGCCGATGTAGTAAATCATGAATGATTTCCAATCCTAATATCATCGTGGGTCCCTCCACAGGATGCGTTTTTGAATAGTTCTGTTGGTATCCATAGAATATTTTATTGAACTTTCGAGATATTTTTATATGTTTTTAGTGATTTGAATGATTCAGAAAGTCACATGATTATTGTTTTTGCATCATCGCAATAGCTGTGACGCTTATTAAAGGTTTTGATTTTTTGATGATTTTTTCAAAATTTTACTCGAAAATTTAAGGAGTTCTGAACATCAGATTGTGTTTGAAATGCAATAGGCTTCCAGTATTCACGGATTGAAATTTTTGTACCAAATTTCATTCTAATCACTCCAGTCGTTCGTGAGATATCATCTCTGCAGACTCACACACACACACACACACGCACACACATACATAGGATCGCCTCAAAAATACTGGATTCATGATCAGGGATGCTTAAAACGCACTTTCCCGTCAAAAACTGGAATTCGAATTTTCGACCCTGTCGCAATACTTTCCTTATGCATTATACCATTTATGCAAGGAAAGTAAACATTGCTGAACTGCAGAACATTAATGCCTACTGCTCTACTTAACCTATAAAAAATTGCTGAAATACAAAACATTAATGCCTAGAATCCAAAGAATAACAAAAGCCTGAATAATATATAACTGTATTTATTAAAAAAACATCTTTTAAAATCAAATTCATTAAAACAATTAAAATTTAGGTTGTCAAAATTGTATTAATACTTTATTAATATTCATTATGTATGTCAAAATATTTTATTCCAAATTACACATATTTTTCCTCATTAAACTTCTATTTAATGTTTTGGGAAAATGCTTAAAGTTTGGGAAATAATTTTGGGAAGATGTTATGTCACAACTGAAAAAAATTTAAAATCTTCAAACTCCCAACATTATCTATTTTCTCAAAAGGTTTTCTCAGAGTGATTCTAAATAGTCACAATACCTTTACTCGTAGTAGAAGGATACCTGATAAATCTCGTCCTTCGATAGCCTGCTGAACATATTTCCGGGAAAATATTTTAGCGCATTTTATGGAAACACGTGAAGTTCATTAGTATTAACTGACAGCTGTCAGGAATAACTATAGACATTCGAAGATCATTTACTAAGAATCAACTTAATTTTTAGAAATATATTGGTAACAATATAAAGTTGACTTGAACTCCCTACTCTTGGCTCTTAAGATTATCTCTGAACGTCTCACCGATTAATTCTCACACGTTAACCTGACTAAACTGTATCTGTGTCTGAACCGAAAGGGAAAAAATATTCTGTCTGTAACAGCGTTTTGCAGGTTTCGCCCTCTTTCCCAAATCAAACGCAAACTCGAGATATTGCCACTTCTTAAGGCCGTATTATTTTAGCGAGATTTGTGCCGTAGTTCTTCCATCTAATGAAAAAATCTGTATTTGGACTATCTCTTTTATCATGTGATTTCAGCATTATCTCTACCAGATAATTTGGAGACTGGAAGACACTGTTTTTCATTATGGTGTTGTAATTTATTTAACATATATATGTCCCACTCGGAGACAGAAGATCTGGTCAATTGCTCACAGCACTTGAAGTTTATTACTTCGAACTCAATCCATTTTATAGCCATTACATTTATATACCATTTTATAGCACCTAGGTGATCCTGTGCATTTTACATCTGCCGCACGAAATTTAAATGCCTACTAATACTAAAATCATTGCTTTTTTAAAAATATTTAACTATACATATGTACTTTGAGTTGTGGGCCATTATACCACAAATAATGTTTGCTGCACCAGGAGCATAACTTATATAAGCATAGCTCATATTAAATAGGAAATGCATTTTCTCTTGTCATGTGTATCAAAATATAATAAGAAACTCAATCATTAAAAAATAACAGTTCAAATAAGTTTTACCACTCAGAAGTATATTCGAAGAAACTGATACAAAATAGAGAAATGGAAAATAGAAAAACTCTATTTCAATTGAAATTCAATTCAATAGCTCCAATGATAGGCCTCCATTCATTTACCACTAATTAAATCGAGTTCACACAATGGATAAATATAGCTAAACATTACATTTTGAAAGACACCACTTACATAATTAGGATATATAGAAAAACATGCAAAAGCGAGTAACAGATAAAGAGATAAATAATAAAACATTCGTTTTTATAAGCTGCGGGTATAAGTTCCTAATGTATTACTTGATTGATCTTAATGATGCTAAGTATCAAGCTATTACATATTAATTAATTGATTTTCGTATCCAATGAAAATGAAATTGAAGATGATCATTTTCTACTTATCTCACATGCCTTTTTTTCATAAAAGAAATTTAGAGAAATATTACACATTGTGCTCGATCCAAACAAAATAATTTTTTTTGTTCATGATTCAAAATATGTAGTAATTTCTAGAAAAAATGAAACACGCACTAAATGTAATTTGTACGAAATGACTGATATATAACTAATTGTTTTCATTTATCTAATCATTTGCAATATAAAAATCCGCCCAACCCGTTGGGTACACTAATCTACAATAAATTCTTAGTAACATCGTAAACTGTTTATTAAATGTGTCAACCGGATTTGTAGACAAAAGAATACCGGTATCCATGGACCTGTTTCATACTCTTAAGCATTCTTCACATAATAACCGATACTTATATCGGTAGTTGACTAAACAATGCAGTGATTTAGTCGCAATTTTATTTTCAAATAACTCATTAAAAGTTGAAACATGTGACACGTAAAATCTAGAGTCATCCACAGGTTTGGACACTCATGCCAAATCAAGATATCCCAGCGATTATGATTAGAGAATCGCAAGTTGTTGTGCCGAGTTCGGTCCTTTTCGCCATCTAAAAGTATCCCCGTGCCTATGCGGAGTATGGGCATGATAAATCAGTAGGTTTAAAAGCTCTTACGAGAGGTGAAAATTTAGGGGAAGTAGGGTACTGAACCTCTGGCTGTAACCCTTACTTTGTCCAGTCTAAATTGGGTGTTATTAGTTAAAGCCAAACTGCCTCTAAATGCCTAACGTCTATAAATTAACATAAGCTTCAATATATTTCCCTTTACCATGAACTTTTTTCATATGGGATTGTTCTGACCTTGTTCCACACAAAGGAGATTAATAACAACAACAAAGAATTAATAATTTTCTTACCTGTTATACCCTTACTTGCGTTTACTGGGGAAAAGCGAACTATTCTGAGTGATGGAAGGTGATACTGATATTCTTTAACCGATCATTTGTGCTCAGGTATTGCTTAATTCATGAAAGATGTCGTTGTGGAAACTTGGTTTTATTTCAAGATCGATACCTCTATTTTCAGAGATATTTCATTCATTTATATGGTGAAATGATTATCATTCATTTGCTTGTAATTCAATGCTGTACAGCGCGAAAAAAATCCATGAATGTTAAAATTTAGAAAACATCCAGTTTCTAGACTTAAGAGGACTTAGTACTCCTATGTGGTCTGAGCTCAAGTTTTGTGAAATTTGATGCCATCTGCTTGGTAAGAATAAGTTGTTCTCATAGAGACAGGCGTATTTGCGATACAGTGTAAGTTTTCCTATTCTTCCATTGCGTCAACATTTTTCAATTTCCTAATATTTTTTTCAATAAATAATATTTTATCTATGTGCAAACAGTTCTTTTACCTTTCTAAGTACTTCCAAAAATTGAAAGTACAAGAAAAATGCCAATGTTAACCTTGAATGTTTTTAGGTAAATGAGATTTTTATAAACCTTTAATGGAGTGAGTACTGAGCGGGTACTGAGGGTGTATGTGTGATACAAATGACCGGTACATAGCTACAAATTGGAGAAATATACTTAACGAACACCTAACCTGTAACACTGTGTTAGGTACAAGGGCCGTTTTACTCGGTAGCCGGCTGTTGGGTTACCAGCTAAAGCGCCTGTATATTTTATTGCATACGATTAAAGTGCGATTGATTATATACATACCAAATAAAATGGAATTACGTTTGCATAAGAATACGAATATAAATGCAAAATTAAGAAAAAGGTTATAAAATTAGCATTAATTAATCGGTTTATAATGTCAATTCACGGATTCAAAGAATTCATGTTAAAAATATTTATGTATTTAATATCACTATCGTAAAGTTAATGAATACAGAATAGTTAGATTTAAAAACATTTATTTCATTTTTTGCAGTCTTTTATTTAGCTAGATCTGGTGTTTAGCAGAGTGATTCAAATCTTTAAGGATCTAACTAATCATGTTCCATTAATCATAATAACATGAAATTTTGTATGACGTTGTCTTTTGCAGTACATTTTGGTATTCTTTTATTTTGAGCCTTATCGGATGATGATTTGTGGTTTTAAGACGGCCTGAAAAAGCAAGATTTTGATTTATATTAGTCGCATGTGTGTGTGTATGTTAACTGGTATAAAAAGGGCTGTAATTATGATAGTTTACTTAATGTTTGGTAATTGCAATTTAAGAAATACAATGATTCAAAATTTTTGAAAACTGAACTTTTGTAATTTGGCATGATTTTTTAATTTCTTTCAAATACCAATTTAAATACTTAAAGTCTATATCATTTCGTTGTATTTGGTTTACAATATTCATGTATCAACAGAATACTGATCCATTTTCTACTATTAAAAGGAAACCAATTTTATACAATAGTCCCTGTCAAAATTTTCAACCAGGGACCCCATGCAATCTTAATCCGAACTGATGACTGTATGATGAAAACATACTATGTATCTTGAAATCAATCCCATTATAGATCCCATTACTATTGTAATGGAAAGTTCAAATGGTACTTGCCGAATCTAAAATTAATTGAAAACAATTTGTGGCTCAACTCGTCATTCTCATACCAGAATCCATTTTTAATTAGCTTGTGATTTTTGTTGATTTATTTATGTATTTATTTTTGCAAATTTTGTAAGAAAAAATTTGAAAAATATGTATTGTTGGTTCAAATGACTATAACTATAGCATGTTACCCTTCATTTTAAAGGCTTGAATTATAGCTTGACAATGTACACCCTCAGAGAATGTAGCTCACCCCCTGTGAGGGTAATAATATCATGAACACAAAAATTGTATTGCGGCTATTTTTCACTGAAATAACTGAAACTGTTAAGCCTCGTGATGATTGGGCCATAAATAACAACTTTTATGCATAATTATGGGATATTTAGTCCTTGCCATTTTAAGGCGGATCCCTCTAGTGCTGTACAAAACATGAATACATATTACTCTAATTTAGTCGCGGAACTGGCACATCATCTAAAAGGCAGATTTCTACAGTACACGACTGTACCCAAGGGCAACGCGTTTCCCATCATGAAACAAAATTGCACCTCGGTGCTATAAAATATTGTTAACAGAAGCCTCGAAAACTATTGCTTTTTCTTTTAAGTAATACTCTTCGGCAACTGTCTAAAACCATTCTATTCTAATATTCTGTCCTTTAAAACTTTTCTCTACATGTATTCGCCCCAAAACACCGATAATTTATTTTATTAGGGTGCTCCGTCCCCTGCTCGCTACGGTCGCCAACCTAAGTATCACTCTTCGCAAGTTTCTTTTATCGATAAAATTATTTCAATACTTAAAATTGGTTGTTATAGTTAACGTATTAAATTTCAAATTAAAATTTCAGCACTTTTGAAGATAATTTCAATCTTAACCCAAGTAACACCAACCGGTTCAAAGTACGTTTTGATGTAATACTAAGAACACGATCTAAGCAAGTTCCGAGCGCATATTAGAGGCACATACATAGCACATTCTTGCAGTAAGCGTTGCCTGTGGTATATTTGTCACAGCGAATACCCATCAAATAGAACTAGTCAAATAATAGTTATAGTCTAACAAGAAGTCTTACATGAAGTGAATTATAATGATATTTTGTGAAATTACACACACACACACACCCTTCCCGGTCGTCCATCTCGCTGCTCTAAGTCCTCTGGACGAGCCGGACGGCCTGGGGCTTTCACACACACACACACACTTCCCGGCTGTCCAAAGACCGATCTACCTTACACCTTTCTGATAGGTCGGACGGTCTGGGTCTCAACAACACACACACACACATGCATATATATATGCGTGTATATATATATATATATATATATATATATATATATATATATATATAAGTATATATATATATATATATATATATATATATGTATATATATATATATATATATATATATCTTTATAAATTGTTAAGACGTATCCTCCGGAATGGTGAGTGTACCCTCAGGATACATGAATGAGTCCAAATTTCAGGATAACTAACACGTTTATTTAAAAGGACAGCGTAAACAGAAACGATGCACAGTAAAACAGCACTTGCATGCTCCACCAATTTAACAAAACAGCTGATACTACTCTCAAAACATTGACGAATATCGCAGTTCAATGTAGTTTAATCGCAAGTCAATGTTCTATCCGTATCGCGTCGACTTCTCACCAACAGAGTGATGACTCCTTCTATAGACTCTCTATAGAAACTTCTGGAAATATCTTATGTATCGTAGCATACTGGTTATTCGAGGTGTTACTGGAACCTTCGAAATACAGCTAAATGTCTCCAAATCGGCGATAAATTGCCAAATATGGGCAACCTCTTCCAAACTCCGGCATCTTGCAACCTTATATTCACATTATAGGAAAGGTAACCTGCACGGGTGTTTTCTAAATCTGGCTTTTAAAGAAAGGATTTAAGTGAAGGAATTTTACACGTTCTCAACAGTACAGCCTTATTGCTTTGTACTTTAAAATTTTTACAGTTACTTTTTGCTTAAACCTGTTGTTTTTCTTATGTGTTCTTTTATGCTTTTGTGTTTTTTGTATCTTTGCTTGTCTTGTTGTAACTTCTTGTGTTGTGATTCAATTTTAATTTGTGTTGTAATTACTTGAATCTAAAATAAAGTTCCCGGCCACACACTTAGCTACAGTAAACCTCGAGTCTGTCGTGTAGTCTGGATTTCCAACATCCAACGTTCTCAACACTGTCCCCTCCTTAAGACTGTGAGTCCCGGGCAGTATCAACTTGTGGTCCAAGATATGGGGCTAATATATCGCTTAGTTGAAAATAATTTCTGAATTCGATAATATACAGTATTTAATACTTTCTTTATGAATACATTCTTTAATTTCTTCTTTATGGTCCTTCCCAGTTGTGCTGTAGTTTCGGCGAAAATCCTGATCGTAGCCGAGGGTTGACAGCCACATCGGTCTTTATTAGCTTTAGCATCGTACATTGTCTTCGTTCTATTGGTAGTAATGTTAATCCTCTCACTAGCGAAACAATAGACCTCCTACAATGCTCCGACATTGTTGTTGAAGTGTTATGTTGACTTATTTTTTTGTCCGCGATTATTTCTTTCAAACCCGTTATTTTTAGTTTAATGTTTCAGTTTAGTTTCAGTTTTTTTTTATTCAATATGCTCCCATCGAGGTCTTCATTTTGAGGCCTAGTTCTTTTTCCTCAGATGGATGGCTTGTCGTATTTTTAAATTTTTCTCAGTTTAACCTTTGCAAACTATTTATGCCATTGTTATCATTGAAATTTGATGCTATGATGTTTTGCTTTTTCACAGACACTTTTTATTAAAATGACTTTAAAATCTTAAACTTTCAATAGTAATGCTATTATTTATATTTATATTTGTTTAAAATATGTTTTCCGTTCTAATTTGCAATGTTTCCTATCTGATTCACACTTATGTCACTATTATCAAATTTAGTCAAAAATGTATTATTCCCTTGTTACAATTGCTTAATAATCTTTAAATATATATAAATATAATATGTAAAAAAAATTGTCTGTTATATTATCTGTTATTGCTGTCATAATTGACTTATTAACGTTGTTTAGTTCCTATATCTGTGTAATCTATGGCTGTTTATTGTATATTCAAAGCTTCTCTTAATCTCATACTATGTTTTATTTATTATTTATGGAAGATGCCACTGGTTCTTTTAAAACTTTTATTGTAATCTTATCCTAAAACTTTTATTGTGTAATCTTTTTATGTACCCCAATATTGGACGTATTTATTTTATTTATTTATTATTTTATTGTTCATTTTTATTGAATCCATTATTGCAATGAGCTTTTTGAAACATATATTTTAAATTATTGTGATATCATAGTGAACGTATTAAACTTTTCAAGATGAACAAAGATTACTCCAAATCACTTGGGGATCTTTCTAATATAAAGAAACTTAATGACTTTATGAAATCCGCTTCTTTCAAGCCTTCTACCGTTAACCCTAAAGATTGTTTACCATCCTCTTCACATTTTTCCGATCATTATTCCTCCAATTCTTCTTGCAATGAATCTACTAGCCACAGCAAACCTGCCTCTATCAAAGACTGTGATGAAAATTTCGACTCCACACATTCTAAAGATCAATTGATATCAAACATTGATGAAGAACTTCAGCCAAAAGTATATAAACGTAAATTAGTAAAATCAGTTGATCTTCTTCTTGACAAACTTAACAAATATATCCATAAAACTCTCAGGCTAAAACCTCATCAACATAAATATCTTAATGATCATTTTGAACTCATCCGATCCAGCTGCCTGGAATATGAATATGAAACTCTACTTCAGTCTTCTACTTCTAATTCTTCTCATGATTATATAAAGAAACCTGAGGTCAAGGTTGATATTTTTTCTTCTTTACCTGACTTGATCGGATCTACAATTAATGAGTCACTGAACTTGGACGAACTTAAATAATCTGTTTCTTCACACCATGAAAACTCTCTAAAAACTATCAATGATGAAATCAAGAAGTTCAAAAAATTTACTGAAGATTCTATCACCGAAATCAAATCACTTACAAATTTCTCTTCGAATTCTACTACAACTTCTTCAACCATCCAAACCACTAAAAAACCACTTTTCTCAACCATATTTCTTAAGAGCCTTGACAAAACTAAGAACACTTCTGAGATCAGAAATGATATATCTTCTATTCCTTGCCCTAAAGAAGTCTTAATTAATTCTGTTCGTTCATTACCTAATGGTAATATCAAATTGTCTTGTAAAAATGAAAACCCTGAAGAGGTTATCACCAATCTTCAAAAAACCAACCTCACAAAAAACTTTCAAATTGTCAAACCTAATCCTCGAACTATGGCTATTATTTTATTCAATTTACCTTCCACCTACCAAGAAAATGATGTGAAAGATTTGATATCCTACAATGCTTCGTCTGACCAACCCTTTGAAATTAAAGTACTGAAGAAATTTAAAAATAAAAAAGGAAATGTGAACTGGGTCTTACTTCTTCCATACCTCCTGGCTAATAATATGGTGAAGAATAAAATAATTTATATCCACTTCAGTAGTTCTCTAATTAAAAAATTTATATCCTTAAAAATCTGTTACAACTGCAAGGGTTCGACCACACATCAAATTTTTGTTCACACAGGTTGACTTTCTGTGGCAAATGTGGGGAAAAGCATTCTACAGCAACATGTACTTCTACCATTAGATCATGAATGAACTGTGGTGATTATAATTTTCATCACCCAGATGCTAATCTTAAAACAGATCACTGTGCCATTGACCGAAAATATTGCCCTGTTTATGCTTCTGCCCTTAAAAAAATTCAATCTCTGCAAAAGGACCAGTGACTTTTTCCTCTCTTCCCCACATCTGAGCACTTGCCTCCATGGTCATCTCAGGACTGCAGATTAATACCAATAATTCCCTTTCAGCCCATAATTATGCTTTTCAAACCGCAATAGATCTCTCAATAGACTTTATTTGTATTCAGGAACCCTATACTATTAAAGGCAAATTTTTGGATTCCCCTTTTGGCTTTACTCAATATTGTTCAATTTCCAATAAATCCTCCATTATTATTTGCAACACGCTTCTCGTTGTTAATTTTAAATTTAAAACCCCCTCTTCCGTTTTTGTCGAAATTATTCTTCCAAATAATATTAACTTTACTCTCTCTAGTATTTATTTCCCCCCTAATGATGATATCTCCACTAATATTTCTGAATTTTCCTCTTTTAATTTCCTTTCCTCAAACAATTTAATTCTTGGTGATTTTAACGCTAGGGCTCGGATGTGGGGATATAAATTCATTGATCAAAGGGGTATCCATCTTATTGATTTTTGTTTAGCTAATAATTTCATTGTTTACAATAACCCTGCAGCTGGTCCCACTTTCGTCTCTCACTCTGGAAAGGGTTTTCCTGATCTTACTTTATTCAGTTTTGGATTCCATGATTTCGTTCAGGATTGGACTGTTCTTGATAGGGAATCTTTCAGTGATCATAAATTTGTCAAAATTTCCCTCTCTTTTGACTCCCCTTCTGACAATTCTTTCTTTTTAAAATCTTTTTTCAGCACTGGTAAATTCATTTATAATTTCAATTCCAAATTTAAATATTTTTATTCCCTCCTTTCCAAAGTTGACAATTGTTCCTCCTTAAATGACTTCTTTGTTAATTTTCTTAGTAATGTTTAGAGCTGTGCTTTCAAATTTATCAGAAAAAAGAAAAAAATTAATCAAGTTAGATTTTCTTGGTGGTCAAAAGACCTCGCAAAATTTAGGAAATTTTTAAAAGCCTTATCTCGCAGAATCAAATCTCTGGTCAAGAACTCTGCAACACTGAAGGATATCACGGAGGAAAAATCCAAATATAAGCTCAATAAAGCTAAATATAAACTTATGATCAACAAGGCCAAATTAGATTCCTGGGTAATTTTCTGCAATAACTGTAATTCAAAATTTGGCACTCACTTCAAATTTGCTTTTTCAAAACTTATCAAGAATAAAAGTATCAACATCCAATTTCAGGACAACCCTAACCTTAGTTACTCCGAAAAAATGACCCGTCTTTTAAACCATTGCATTAATGATGATCCCAATTTTGTCTCTTTTCCTTTTCACTCAATTCCTGATGGTGGGTTGGGGGTCCTTTCTCATTCTGAGTTGTCTTCAGTTTTTAAAAATCTCAAAAACGGAAAAGCTTCTGGGCTTGATAATTTAGATTTCAAAATTTGGAAAGATCCTTATAAATTGAATCTAAATTTCTTTTTAAAATTATTTAACTTATGCTTTAAATTTTGTTACTTTTCAGCCTGCCTTAGAAATGCAAAAATTATTTTTCTTTTAAAGCCTGGTAGGGAATCTTCTAATTCGTCCTCCTTTAGGCCTATTTGTCTCCTTCCTACTCTTGGCAAAATCATAGAAAAAATTTTTATTAATAGATTTAACTTTTGGTTAAAAACTGAAGATATACTCCATCCCTTGCAATTTGGGTTTCGCGAGCTTCACAGTTGTGAATACGTTGCTCATAAACTTTTACTCACTATTGAGAACATTAGACCATTACATCATGTAGCACTTACTACTTTAGATATACAAGGAGCGTTCGATAATCTTAATTGGAACATCCTCCCTCTTACTTTTGTCAAATTAAACATTCCTATTCCTTATAGAATTTTTATCTATACTTATCTTAGCCATAGAACTGTTACTTTTTGTGAAGGGTCTTTATCTATCCCAAAATTTATTTCGAAAGGCGCTTCGCAAGGCTCAGTTATCGCTCCTTTCATTTGGAAACTTTACTTCAATGAAATTATTTTCCTTAATAGTGATTTATTTTATCTTCAAGCCTTTGCGGACGACCTTGCTATTATTACATTTGGCAATAATAGAAATGTCCTTGAAACTAATACCAATTCCCTCCTTAACTCCCTTTTTACTTCCCTCAATAATCTGATATTAGAAATATCTATTGATAAAAGTTGCTCCGTTATTTTCCCCAAAATTTACTCTAGTATGAAAAGAAATCCCATTTTCAAATTTAATAATAGATCCATTAAAATTAAAAATCATTTAAAATTTTTAGGTTTAATCATTGATAATAAATTAAATTGGGACCCTCATATTCGATATCTCCAAGAAAAATGCCTAAAATTTTGTACTACTTTTGGCCAAATATCTGGGAAAAATTGGGGTGTCAAAAAATGTTTCTTAAAATGCTGGTATCTATGTGTTGGGGAAAAAGGTTTTACTTACGCTTCTGCTATATGGGGTAAAAAACTAAAAAAATGCAAATAAAAAAACTTCTTTCACTCCAAAGGATCTTCCTTCTAAAAATCTGCCCAGGCTATCGAACAACATCTAATATCTCCTTATTTTCCCTCACTGGTATTCCCCCCATTCATTTTACAATTTCTACCCTCTATAATAAATTTAATTTTTGGAAACAAAAAATTGATTCCTTTTCTTCTCCCTCCCTCCCCCCTCCCTCTGATTTTGATTTCCTTGTTCCTTTTTCTAACTTTCACCCCTCTAAATGGTCCGTAAATTTAGTTAACAGAATGGATAAAAACTCTGCCATTTATAATATATATACTGATGGTTCAAATATTGACAGTAACACTGGTTTTTCAGTCTGTATTTTTAAACATGATGTTCTGGAAAAGGTTCTCTCCTATAAACTTGACAACAGGAATACAGTATTTCAAGCCGAACTTACCGCTATTTCCTTTTCTATTGACTGGGCTTCCTCTAATAATATCCCTGTTAATATTTTTTCCGATAGCCTCTCTTCCATTCAAGCTCTTAACTCAATAAAAAATAAATCTAATTATCTTAACTCCATTAAATACAAAGCTCTCCTTGCCAAAAATCTTCTCAATATTTCTTGGGTTAAAGCTCACAATAACATATCTGGAAATGAAATTGCTGAATACCATGCCAAAATTGCTGCTATCTCTGGTTCCCCTCTTACTATTCCCTTTCCTTACTCGCTCCTCTAAAAATTTTGTAAATCTCATATTCTTAATCTTTGGCAAAATTATCTTAATGATTACATTTCCACCAGGACTGGTGATCCGGCTAGAATCCTGTCTTACCTCCCTATCGTGAATCCTAATTTACAAATTTTTAATAAATATCTCATTTACTTTCTTACTGGTCATGGCCCCTTTCTTGATTACTTATACTTTTTCAAAATAAAATCCACCTCTAACTGTATTTGCAATAAATTCGGTGACGTTGACCATTACATTTTCGATTGTCCTTTTTCTAAAAAATTTCATCTCTGCAAACCTTCCCCCTCTAATAAACCAATTTGGTTCTCCAAAGTTCGTTCAAATCCCTCTTCAGTAGATAAAATTAAAAACTGTATTCTTGTTTCCATGGAAATTTCTAATAAAGTGACCTAAACTTATGAGTAGATTCTGCTCTCATTTAATTTTGATCAATGAATTCCTTTATTTCATTCTTATTAACTTATATGAACTTATTGTGTTCCCTCCATTTTTTTTTCTTTAAAAAAAAAAAAAAAAAAAAAAACTATGTTAACTGTTCTTATTTTTTTCGATCTTTCTTTTTCTTTTGACACTTTTTATTTGTATTTTTTCTTATTTTTCTTTTCTAAATTTTATTCTAAATTTCTGTTTTTGTTTTCATACGCCAATTTTTTTTGTCCTTTTCATATATTTTCTTTTTATATATTTTCTAAATTTTACTTTTAAAATTTTATTATTTTCTTTCATTTTAATTTTATTATGTTATTATACCTCACTCTAAATATTAGTTTTCAATTATCTTTTTATCTATATTCGCAATAACCATTTTCCCATTTTTGTAAAATGGACGTACTTGTCAAGTTCAAATATAATGTAAAACTGTCTGTTTAATCACACTATTTATTATAAATTGTAATAGTTTTAGACCTAAATAAAAGTTCGTTTGGTGGGATGGTAGACCTTGGGTGCCTCCTGAATGCAAGAGGTATCCTTTCCCGGCCGTGCAGATAGCTACTCTAAACCCAATATGTGAGTCGCACGGTCTGGGGTCTTCAGACCTCCTACAATCGTGCCTGTAGATCTTGCACATATTCATCAGTCGATGAAGGGGGATCACATGGTCTTCCAAATATTAGATAGCATGTTAGCCATAGATCCAGTCCAAACAGTAATTTGGATGGGAAATGATTGGTTGATTCGCACACTAGCAGGAGCAAAGCTAGGTGGCGGTCTCAGTCTTGCTCCTTTCTGGATACGAATATGAAAAGATGATTAAATTTCGTTCTGTTGAATATTTCCAATTGATGATAAGAAGAAATGTAGCTTGAGTTTTGTCCATTCCGAGTAATTTGCACAGTCCCACGAATGTGCCAGAATGAAATTTCGTTTCCTGGTCAGAATGGATGAGAACCCCATAACGACATATCAAATTTCGAGTTAGAACGTCATTGATGGTCGTAGTCTCTTAGTTAGGAATTGCCTAAGCTTCTGTCCGTTTTGTTGTTGTTGAGACCCAGACCGTCTGACCTACCAGATAGGTGTAAGATAACTGTTTGGACGGCCGAAAAGTGCCACCCAATTTAGACCGGAACCCAGTGGGGGAGGCATCCACAAGGACCAACCTTCCTTTCTCTACCACCAACCTCTCGGAAGGACTTACGGACCCACATGTTTAACGTGATCGTACTCCGCGTGAACTCGGTGGCAGTTTTGGCAGTGACGGGAATAGAACCTGGACCTACCGAGTGCAATTCCCGCCCGCTAATCACTGGGCTACAGCGCCCCTTCTGTCCACTTTGTGAAGTAGTTCATTACTGGGACATTGGCTGATGATATCTCCTCATATATCTGATCTCATTTACCGCCATTTATAATGGTTATAAGTATATAAATAAATATTATCAAATGACTAGTATATACATAAATGTTGTTATTTTTATATATGAAATGCTA
Organism: Amaurobius ferox; assembly: GCA_951213105.1. NCBI lineage: Eukaryota > Metazoa > Arthropoda > Arachnida > Araneae > Amaurobiidae > Amaurobius > Amaurobius ferox. The sequence continues at coordinate 29,179,007 of OX578146.1, read as the reverse complement.
TTTTAAAAATATATTGTTTATTTTTATATATGAAATGCTATTTTAAAAATATATTGTTTATTTTTATATATGAAATGCTATTTTAAAAATATATTTTATAATCTCTACAAAATTTGTTGTTTTAAAATTAAATTGTAGTAATACCACTGAAGGAAATAAAAACATTGTAACAGCTTTAGGCTTCAAGGTTTTCATCGCAGTAAATTAAACATTCACTGTTTCGAGTAGAATAAAAAGAATTTCCAGTTTTTAAAAGTTCTTCAAAAGATTACTTTTTTCATAGCTATTTGCAAACTCTTTACTCGTTTGTCTTTTGCAGGATATCAGTGGATAGAGTATTTAATATCCATGAGAGGTAGCGAACCACAAGGAAACACGAAATAATTTCTAAAAGCCTCTGCAAGAAGTACCATTTATGTTACTTTCAAGGCCAGTAATTTTGGCACATCGGGAAAATGTGCTGTATTTTTAGGCTAAGGAATGAAATACGTTGTAGAACTGTGTTTGTAAAATAAGAATAAAAACAATTTTACTAATATACATTTTGATGTGAATAACATATGTGCTTTGTGTATCTGTGAATTGAGGAGATCTATTGTGTATCGGTAGCTGAGTGTTGCAATGAATATAAACAGTTATAAAACTAATATCCGCAAACCTAATAGATAACAAAACGGATCTATCGCACATAAAGCATTGATTATGAATGACTTTCCAATTTCAATGCAATTTTATTGAAACGTCTCTAAAATGCGATGCATTCCACGGTAATATTTTAAAAATTATCATAATACTACATTAATGTATTATGTTTGAAAACTTAAAACTTCATCGAAAAAAATAAACATCATTCAAATGACGGCATTGAAATATAAATTGCGTGATTTAAACATCTTTAAAGTGCGGTATATTCCTCGGTAATATTTTTAAAATTCTCATAGTGCTACAATAATTTATTATATTTGAAAACATCATCGAAAATAAATCAACATTTTTAAATGACGTCATCGAAATATAAACCGGCTGGATCTTTACATAAAAACAGCATTTTATTCATGAACATTTTTCCATTCATTTCATTCTTCACAATACTATAATAATTAATTTTATTTAAAACTTAAAACCTTGGAGTAACCAGTAATTTAACTCTATGCTCAAAACTTCATCAAAAAATCGTTTGCTTCTCTGTAAAATCAATGATTGTTGACTCCATGGGCTAAATAATTTTGCGTTAAAGACATGCAGCAATTCTTATGCAACTCATTCTACATATTTTGGTATTTACATCCTACATAAATGAATAGTAGGCTCCGTTGTAGAAATTATCAAATTTGGATGATCATTTAAACTCAACTATATTGTAATTGCGTTGTTTAAAATGTAGATGCACAGAATTTAAGCAAAAACAAAGCGGTTTTAACACCGATACAACACTAAATATGAATTAAAAAGAACTTTAAAAATCACGATTTTGACACAAGATGGATACCATATTTTATTTTGAAGTGGGTCACGTGATCTATTTATATAATGATCACGTGATCTCTTCATATAAAGGATGTAATTATTATTTTAATGTTTATTTAAAAAACTACTGAATATATTTTTCTGAATTTTGTTTTATAGATTTTATTGGATAATTTGAATATTTCTTTAAACATTCGAAGCAATTTGTGAATTTTAAATCCGCTTAAAAATGTTTACAAAATTAGGTCCCATAGGGTTCAATGTATTCCATTTTTCAACCCGGGTTCAATCTAAAACTAATTGGATGATATCATTCATTTATATTCCCATAAGTCCCACAGACCGTCTGAACGACATACTAAAATTTCATTTTGATAAAGTCATTTTTACTGCAATTATCGTGCTAACGGACAGACAGGCAGACAGACAGGCGGACAGACAAACAGGCAGGTGGATAGACAGACAGGCAGACAGACAGAATGGACAAAGTCATAAATACTTTTCAACTATGTTGTAAAGTGTTAAAAATGTAAATAAAATTTCTCGTTTTGTCGGAAATATGGTACAGATTATGATTATATGAAACATAATTTCAATATTTTAATATTTTGAGCTTATTTAAAAAAACAAATTTAAAACGTATCTGTCTAAGCGAGAATTTCACTTTTTTTTTCATTTTCATACTTTCATTCGAAATATCTTCGAAACGGTAAAATTTGGAAAACTGTAAAAAATGGAAATTTTTCCTCTTTTCATGATTACAATGCCTATCTAAAACTGCTACATATGAACATTAAGCAAGAATTTGTATATCTTAGAAAAATTTGTAACTTTTGCCAAAACAAGGGAACGAATTATGATTATCCTGAAACTTATTGTCAAGTCTGATTAGGCAATGTGTTAGAATACATAAAATATAGGAAAAAATGTAAAATATGCGATGCATGAAAATCACGGAATATAGAGCTAAATATTTTAAATAAAATATTTGGGTATTTGAGATAAATGCCTCATATTTTTAGATATAACTCCCTGTGGTGCACAAAACAAAAAAACTTAAAGTTGGGTTTTTAAATATTATTAAATTCAACATATATTGACATGGCCGTAAATTCGTCTTAGTGGAACTCATTATTAATTTATACATTGCATTGTTTTGCCGCTGATAACCCTCCAATTAATTATCTTTCGCGCGAAAAGCGTTCTGTAAAAGGCGTTCTGTAAAAGAATATTAATTAATATAATACTAAATTAATTGCACCATTTTAACTTTAACAAGAAATCATTTATTAATAACATGATATGCTTATTGAATTCATTACACAATTATTAATATTATTCCGGCGGAGAGAGACAATGTGAGACCATTATTAAAAATGACTACAATGTATTTAAGACCTGGTACCATATTTAAGGAACACATACCTTCAAGACTGTCTTGGTTTGGTCACCAGCAAGCACTTCGCCGATCATATTGTACTGATGGCTAGGTATAAATATCAAACACTTTTAGGATAGCAATATCACCATTCTTATGTCATTCCAGTCTACATCTCTCTAAGTCTAGTTCTCTATCTCCGTTGCGTATCGTCGTTCTATCTCATCGTTCTTAACTCATTGTATCTCTATATCTTTCTAAGTATATTGCCGTCGTCAATCTCATGTCGTTCTTTAATCATTATATCTCTATATATTTTTAAGTTTAGTACCGTCGTCGTTCTCATGTCTGTATATCTGTTTTTATCGTCGTTCTTATGTCATTGGTTGTGGCTATTTTTGCCTCAGTGCTGACACGCCTCTTTTGCTTTTATTGGCAGTATTAAACATTAGTGAATGTGCATATTTAATTATTAAACAATTTTCAAATTTGGTCATCACACTCTCTTCCATTAAATTCATTCATCCCTTTATTTTAATTATTTTTTATCAATCTTAGTATTATTTATTAAAATTTTCATTTAAATTTTGAACTCACACCAAAGCGACATGGAAATCAAATGTGGTGCACAAAACAAACAGATTAGAATAAAATTATTCACCATAAAATTACGGCAAATATTGCACCATTTAAAACTTGGAAATAACATTCTTTTTAACGAACATAAAATACTTAATTACTGAATTACAACAATTATTCATAACTTATATACTTAATCACTGAATTACAACAATTATATCATTTCGGCCGAGAGAGACAATGTGAGACAATTATTAAAAATACTTAAAATGTTTTAAGACCTGGTGCCATATTTGAGGAACGCATACGTGACCACAACGCTTGCATCCTTGTATATTGTACTGGTTTGCACATTTGTTGAAGTCACCTTGAACTCTGACTGTCGTAGAATTGCATATTATGACACTTTTTGCGGAGTATCTCCGTACTACTCTGTGGCACACACTCTCCAAATCTAAGTCATATATCTAGTGGAACTCTCTCTCTAGTCATATCTAGTCGTTCTCTATATCCTTCCTTTGTAGTTCTATATACCCATTCTTATCGTTGTTCTATTTCATCTTTCTTAATATCTTCATCGTTCTTAAAATCTGTTTTTATCGTCGTTCTTGTGTCATTGGTTTTGGTACTCAGGACTGACACTTCTCCTTTGCTCTTATTGACAGCCTTCACAGCAACGCCACAAACATCTTCTCCATTGGCCAGCCTTTTTATCCAATGTCGCTCTTTACATTTTCTTAAGAGTTCGTCGACCCCTTCTTGCCTTGGCTCCCCTAAATTTATAATTTTAGCTGACCTTGTGGTCACCTTTCATAAACACTGGCGTCATTGAGACTGTAGGTATTGTTTGACATTTCAGACATAATAACGTACATAAAGCTGTCTCACATGAAACTGGTGTGAGATTTATTTCTGGTCCCACACTATTTATTCCATAAGTCGAGTTTTTAACTCATTAAAGAATAACAAAATTCCTACAATAATATCAAGACCCCTATAACTTAGAAATTATCTAAATCAAAAGGCCGCTCAAAGTTTAAATTGACTTCCCAGATAACACAAAAAATAAACAGTATTTGCGGAATTAGAATTGTTTAAGAAAACAGCTTATTCTTCGTAGTTCAGATAGGTCTAGCAAGGAACTGTTGTAGGCCGGGTAGAAATTACGCGCACATATTCTTTCGGTCCCAATTCCAATGGAATTTCCGCTGACGTAGATTGACATAGATTTTCTCTCCTGAACGCCTTACTCTGGAAATCTCCTTTAGTTTTCTTATTTTATCTATAACAATTAATAATAAATAGGTATAATAACAATACAGTTCGTACAAAATTTGGGATTTTGTGGTTCCCAATTATATTAATTTAAAAATTATTGCTAATAATTATATCAGATCAATCAAAAATCTGCATTGTGAAATATGTGCCACTAGTTAAAAATGTGCTCAGTATCTGCACTGTTAAACATGTGCACAGTATATGTATGCATTGTTAAACATAAAATACTTGTTTTAGGATATTCTGCATTTAATCATAAAATCTTTAATTTTTAACATTAAAATTTAAAAAAGGCGATTGAATGCATTGAATATTATCCACAGAATTCATCTTTGTGCTTTTAAACGCAGTAAATAAAACAATTGCTAAGTTAAATAGATTAATTAGAAAGTTGTTTAACATTGTTTTTCAAAGGTCCTGTTCTCATAACGAGTTGCAATTGTTGCAATTGTTTTATTCCTCAGTCTTCTAAAAGGTATTTAAGAATAAAGAGTTTAATTTCCATGAAATGTAACGAATCATGAAGAAACAAGTAATAACAGTTATTTTCCCAGACCAGTATTTTTTGCACTTTGTGAGTGTTAAATTTTGTGAGTGCTAAATTTTTCCTCAATTGAAAATAGAATGTGCTTGGGCAAAAGTTTATATTTTCTATGGAAAATATAAAAAAAATTGTCTAATATGGAAAATACAAATTTGCAGGATATAAAAAATATTTCTTTTTCATATATAGTACAACTTTGCCTCCTTGTAGAGATAATAGACGTTGTAAAATTGAATCTACTGGACAATGTCAATTACAATTTAAATCAGATTTTAATAATCAAATGTATAGAGGATATTTAAAAAAAAAAGAGTAGAAGTTTATTCGAATAATGTTTAATTTAAATAATGTAATAATTTTGTCAAAAATATAACAAGAAAGATTAATCATGCATAAAGCATTGATTATGAAACACTTTCCAACTTCAAGTATTTTAACTCTAGTTATGTAGCAGTGTTACCCTGAAGCTTAAATACAAACTGTAGCTCTAATAATTTGTGACTCAATAGATTTAGTAAAATATATGCATAAAGTAAATTTAAATAAGTAGTAAAAAGTTTAGTAACTATTTAGTAACTATTGGATTAACCCTAATTTCCCTATGAAAATTTTAACCTGTGTCAAATTTGATGTTGGTCACATTTCAGCCAAATTTTATGTCAATTCCGGTAAATGCAGTATAGATAACATTTTCGTAATTTGACCTATTACTTTCCTTATATACATAATGTATAAGGAAAGTATTGTGACGGGGTCGAAAATTCGAATCCGAGTTTTCGACGGGAGAGCACGTTTCAAGCATCCCTGATCACGAATCAAACATTTTTGAAGTGATGTCTGTGTGTGTGTGTGTGTGTGTCAGTGAGACTGTGGAGACGATAACTGGCGAACGAATGGACCGATTCAAACCAAATTTGCTACAAAAATCACAATCCGTAAACACTGGAAGCCTATTGTTTTTATACGCAATCGAATGTTCAGAAGCCCCCTAAATTTTCGAATAAAATTTTGAAAAAATCGTCAAAAAATCAAAACCACTAATAAAATTACGCAAATAAATATTTCTTATGCAATTTTTCATTAGAAAACGATTGACATAAATTTTAGAACACTAACATGAACCGTTCTCGAGATATTGCACATTTTTCAAAAAAATTATCAAAAACTCATATAAAAAAAAAAAATATTTCCTATTGAGAAACATGTTCACTTTTCATATGTAATACCATGCGATAAATTGGATGAGATCATTTTCGTGGATCTAGCTCGTTCCATTCATGAAAAAAGATGCTTTGAGTAATACTTTTGTATTTGAACGCCAATAGTCATTTATCTGCTGTAAGAATAACTTATTTCTTTATCTATAATGCTTGGCGAGATTTTGGTGATGAATTTGTCGGAATGTCGCCAACTTGGCGACTTTTTGAAATGTTGCCAAATTAACAAAAATCTCGCCAAATGGATAAAAATGACGACTAATTGTGAAAAATTTAATATCTTGGAACGAATATTAGTATCTACTATAAAAAAGAACCTATTCATTTTACTGTAAAAGTAGTAAATTCATTACATTATATACGGAAAGTCATGTGTTGCCCACATCAGATTTTTTTTGCTAAAGGGGCTGTATAAGAAGTTTATTTGCTTTTATTTTTTACAAAAACACTGCACAGCGTTTATATTCTACTTCATAACTTCTTAATTTATTCAAAGCAGTTTTGCAATTGGGAAATGTGTGTCCACATACAGCTAAAACTTTAAAGAAATTTACGTTGTTCATATTTTTAAAACAGTCTGTTAAACCTGTAAAATTGGTTCTGTTGTTCGTGGGCCACTGCAAATGATTTATGACTTGAATCTAACTGAGTTGTCGCGCTACGTTTCGTCCATTAAGTTTCTGAAATATTAGCATTTATTTTGCAAATAAAGAGATCCTAACAACAAAGAGATCAGATATATGTAGAGAGAGGAATAAGGATAAAATATTTCATGCTTTGCAAATTAATAACCTAAACAATACCAGTATTTCATATAAATATCCAGTATATGTAATAAATGGTATAGTTACGTTAATGGTAATGGTAAGTGTAATAGTTTAATAGAAATGGTAAGTCTTAATTAGCTGAATGTTCTTACATATCCTCCTTAGTACCTTATATTAGCTAATTCATCAACTTTCTCAAGTCATCAACTTTCTAAAGCTCATCAACATTACAATGTATTTACATCTTGTTTGACTTTTGCCTCCTTGCTTTCATTATTTTCCATGTCCTTTATTATGCAACTTTTACAGGTGAATCTATAACATTTTATTTCCAATACAGTTATTTATATCACATGATTGGCAACAGTTGATCTCCACTATTAACTCCTGCCAATGGCAACACGAGTCTGGTTCTTTTGCTTTACGACAACATGTGCGGCATTTTCTCAGGTAAAATATATTTGATTCCTATTTTATTTCCCCATCTTTAAGCTTGTTTTTAGTCATTTTGAATAGATACTAGGCCTTGAAAATGAACCTGATGAATATGAATTCATTAAGCCTGGTGCTTTTCCACGTGTTTGGCTTTAATGCTTAGTTATTTTCAGTTCTTAAATTTTGAAATTCCACCGTTGATAATTGTAGATTATATATAGCTTGATGACCCGATATTTGCTTTTTAAGCTGCCCTTGATTGATAAATCTCTATTACATCTTTATATGTCGCTATCTTATATTTTAAGTTATGATTATATGACTTACAATTTATCTGTAATCTAGCATTGGAAATTCATATAATTTTTATTATATATATATATATGTATATATATATATATATATATATATATATATATAAAATGCAAGTTCTGTTTTCCAGAATCCGACTAAAATCTAATCAGTACCAAGATAAACCGCAAGTGACTTATTCACCAAATACTGTGAAATCGGACCAATTAGTTTTACCGGGGGTAGATACAGACAATTTTTGGGCCCTATTTTTCCGAATAATACCAGAATCGAATCAGCAGCAGGGTAAAGCATCTCATGACTTATCTACTAAATTTTGTGAAATTCGGGAAATTAGTATTTCAGCTAGCGTGGATACCTAAGATTTTTGTAAGCCAATTCGCAAAAAAAAGGAGTATTTTCTCCCGAATCATACCAAAATCTAATCAGCACCAGGGTCACACCTATGTGATTTACCTACCAAATTTTATGAAATTCGGTCCATTAGTTTTTGTATTAGAGTGGATACACACATTGCACATACTTACAATTACTCAGACACACAAACAGATGTATAGACTCACAGACATATAGACAGACGTACAGACACACACACAGACTTTACTCTAAAAAAAGTTTTTTCGTATACTAGAGGTCATAAAATGTGTAGATCCGTAGAAAACATTGCGATTTTTTAAAGTAAAGTAAAAATTAGATCACAATAATGAAGCTGTCACAATGTTGTCCTGTTACATGTACTAAGTATTGTAAGAAAAGTAAAATTATAGGAATGTAATGCAACTAGTATTATGTTGGCAATTTGCCATAAGTGAAACTTGAAATAATTGTCAGTTTTGGCTCTTTTATATTAAAAATGGATCCTTAAAAGACATGAAATTTATCATAAATCAAAGAAACTTACAACAATCCTTTAAAATCTCGACGAGGTAATTGTGTATCGCTCACACTGTCTTTCCAAACAAAAGATTTCTCCATTTTGTAAAGAGCAATTTGTCTTCTGTCAAATAAAATATCTAAAAATTTTATGCCTGAAAATATTTCAGTTCTTAAATTAAAGGATGAGAGATTGCTGGCTTATTTAGAGTTTTTTTTACATGTTATTGAAAGGCTGTTACTTATGTTCTTTTAATCTGTTTTGGAGAATAAATAATGACATAAAATTGATGAAAAATATCGAATTCGAAATTTGATGCATTGTGAAAAATTGGTATTGCTAAAAAAGCATTTATTATTTTCCCTACATAGGGAAAGTATTGCAATTGGGGCAATAATTCGATTTTCCGAAGAAAGAGCACGTTTGACGTTTCATTGAATTCGGATGGAAAGTTGTTTAGGTGATGTATGTGTGTGCGTGTGCGTGCGTGCGTGTGCGTGTGTGCGTGTGCGTGCGTATGTGTGTGCGTGCGTGCGTGTATATGTGTGTGTGCGTTGGCAAATTACATTTGCATGATATATAAGTGAATTTGGAACTTCAAAATTAGTCTACATCCATAAAAGTGTCAAATGCCAGTGTACTTGTTTTGCCGTGAATCTTGTCGATCATTTCGCGTTGATAGAAGCAAAGCATTGCATTATGTAGGGAAAGTCATGTCCTGCCAAAATCAGATTTTTTATTACTAGAATACAGATTTTTTATTATAGAATATTTATTAGTAGAATTAGATTTTTTATTATAGAATATTACATTAAGCATTATATTAATTTCAAGTTATTCTTGATTAAAATGTTGGCAGCAGTAAGTATATGCCCAGACACATTCAAAACCTCAAATTTTTAACATTTCTAATCACATAATTCACAAATCAATCATATAGTTGAAGAGTGCTAATTAGTGCGAAACCAGTCAAGTACGTGGAATAAAAGTGCGCACCCTTTTCAACAGAGACATGCCAGTGCGGCCAAAATAAATTTCAGGCATCTATATTCCATATGCAAGATTTTATAAAAGAAATATGTTACGTATTCACAAATAGTAAATGCTTCAAATGAGGTAGATCACAACATAGAATGTATCGAAAATAACATTAAGTAGACAGACTGAATCTTTGTATTCCATAAATCTTTGTATTTCATAAATCGTTGAATTTTTTTTTGCAGTGGGAACAAACCTGAACCTGAATTCCCAAATTATCACCAGACTATCTCGGCCAAAGAGAAAATGGCTAAACGACAGAACTCAATATAGTAACATTACATAATATAACGAATGGGGAGTAAAACTAGAAAATATATATATATAAAGAAAATATGAACTTGGGAAATAAACAAGAAAAAATAAATAAAATGCAGAGTATATGAATTCGCCGTGCGTAGCAGAATGTGAACAAAACGGGGGATTTTTATTGAAGCTCCAAATAAATCCAAATTTAAAACTAAAGAACCCTTTTGAATAATGGAATAGAAGAAAAATCAAAACGATGACTTGTCATCCTGCAGTGATTAACTATTTAAGATTTATTAATTTTATGTTTTTTGACACGCTCTTGTTGATCTTTGAGTTGGTACTTTAGTGGCCATTAGTTTGGTCAATAGACGATAAAGAATTGACAAGAAATTTGACAAAATTCTCAATTCTTGAACTTTTAACAGGATCAAAAAATGCCTTTTATTTATAAGGGAGAATATCACTGAAGTTAAAAGTATTGGTCAAATATGTTTATATAACTAGTAGACTAGGATATATATACTTGTTAATTCGTATACAATAACACGAAAACATTCAACAGATAGAAATAAACACATTTTTTTAAATCAATAATTTCAGTTTTAGTTTATAAATTTATTTTTGTCTGATGCAATATTAAATTTTGGCATTGCTATCATGCTATTTTTACTTTCCCTGCAATACATGGTAATGTATAGGGAAAGTATTGGAATCATGCCGAAAATCACAACTCGAGTTTTCGACGGATCTACACGTTTCGAGACCTCCAGAATACGAAAAAACCATTTTTAGCGTGACGTCTGTGTGTGTGTCTGTGTGTCTGTCTGTGTGTCTGTGTGTCTGTGTGTCTGTCTGTGCAGATTTTGTATCCACTCTAACTAAAAAACTAATGGACCGAATATCACAAAATTTTGTAGGTAAGTCACTTGTGGGCGGGGCTGGTGCTGATTAGTTTTGGGTACGATTCGGAATAAAAGAACCCGCCTTTTTTTGTGAAATGGCCCGCAAAATTTTGTATCCACTGTAGCTGAAAAACTAATGGACCGAATTTCACAAAATTCGGTAGATGAGTCACGTATAGGTCACCCTGGTGCTGATTAGATTTTGGTTCGATTCAGAAAAAAATAAACTGCCTTTTTTTGCAGAATGGCCCGCTAAAATCGTCCAAATCTAAACTAGAGAACTACGTATGTTCAAATATATCCATTAAATGCTTGTTTAATACGTAATTTTTAGCGAAGAAAAGAATAAGACCAACCCCATTACAGTAGGACTAGCCGTTCTCGAGATATTTTAGTTTTTCGTATTTTCTCTACGCCACCTTTGAAAATAAGCCCGGTTACCGAATGAGAACGAAAATTGAATTAAAAGTGAAATAAATTTAATTAAAATAAAGAGAACGTGGATATAAGTCTGCAGGGAAAGTCATGTGCTGCCCACATCAGATTTTTATTTCTGCAATTGCTGATTTATTATCGGTTGAGGCATTATTAGTAATTATTTCGCGTTCAATAATCCTCTTATCTACCGCTTTTTATATATTTAACAAACAAATATATTGCCAAATGAAATACGTGTGCACATATTCGTTTATCAAAATTTCATTTTGGGAAACTGCAAGTTATCCAAAATAGACTTTTACGAATGATAACCAATTATATCGTCCAGTTTTATCTTTTTTGTGATATGTCACAAATTTGCATTTCTAATTTGCTATATGGTACCCATTCGCAATGTTCATTTTTCAATTAAATATAACTCGCTCAATTTTAAAGATACAGATATGTGTTTTTATTTTTTTGTTTTTTTTACTAAACTTGTTGCAAAATAAAAATTTACTGATTCACCAAATTTGTCTAAGGCTGTCTTAATTTGTCTAAGGCTGACTTAATTTGTCTAGGATTGACCGAATTTGTCTAATAGTACATAAGATACCCAACCGCGTAGTGAGTACCACTGCTTATATGATCTCTGTCTGTGTAATGCTGAGGAATGAGAGGACTATTTCATTAACGTAGTCTTATTTTTTACCTTACTTTCAACATTTTTGCAATGTACATTGCCCACTTATCTCCAACAGGTAAATAATTAAAGCGAGTTCCAATCATTTTGGGACACCCTGTATATGTCGATCTCCATAAAGAGTGTCACAAATGTGGTACATTGCAGGTGTGGGCTTTTCCACGTTGAAGAGCTCATAAAATGGGCAAATACTGTACAAATATGCTGTTATTTGATATAAACACGCAATTAGATCGGAAAATGTAAAAATCTGATGTGGGCAACACATGACTTTCCTTATATAATGCAATGAATATACTTCTTCTACAGTTTAAAAAAATGTTATTCTTATAGTAGATACTTATATTCTTTCCAAGATATGGAATTTTCTTAAATTAGTCGTCATTTTCATTGATTTAGCGTCATTTTTATCAATTTGGCGAGATTTTCGTTAATTTGGCCACAATTAAAAATGTCGCCGAGTTGGCGACATTCCGACAAATTCGCCGCCAAAATCTCGCCAAGCGTTATGGACGGAGAAATAATTTATTCTTACAGCAGATAAATGACTATTGGCGTTCAAATACAAAAGTATTACTCAAAGTATATTTTTTCATGAATGGAACGAGCTAGACCCACGAGAATGATGTCCCCAAATTCATCGCATCGTATTACATATGAAAAGTGAACATGTTTCTCAATAGAAAACATTTTTTTTTATTTTATATAACTTTTTGATAATTTTTTTTGAAAAATGTACAATTTCTCGAGAACGGTTCATGTTAGCGTTCTAAAATTTATGTCAATCGTTTTCTAATTAAAAATTACATAAGAAATGTCTATTTGCGCAACTTTATTAGCGGTTTTGATTTTTTGACGAGTTTTTCAAAATTTTACTCGAAAATTTAGGGGGGGGGGTTCTGAACATTCGATTGCGTACAAAAACAATAGGCTTCCAGTGTTTGCGGATTGTGATTTTTGTACCAAATTTCGTTCAAATCAGTCCATTCGTTTGTCAGTTATCGTCTCCACAGGCTCACTAACACATACACACACACACACACACACACACACACACACACACATATACTTTCACACACACACACACAGACATCACTTCAAAAATGTTTGATTCGTGATCAGGGATGCTTGAAACGTGCTCTCCCGTCGAAAACTCGAATTCGAATTTTCGACCCCGTCACAATACTTTCCTTATACATTATGTATATAAGGAAAATAATAATTTGAGTAGTTGAATGAATACAGCTTCTTCGGGCACGTTGTAGGTCCGAAGTGCGATTCTTCACTGATGATGTTTTTTTTTCCTTAAAGGTTTTCGGAAAATTTAAAGTTGTACGTTAGATTCAGTAATTAATTGAAGTTTGGGTGATATTATCAACATAGAAATAATATAAATGCTAAAATTGCAATATGTGCAGTACCAAAGTATGATAATGTCTTGGGAATTTTCTAATAAGAAAATTAGAATTTTAAAATACACTACACTATAAGTCTTGTCTGGATATTCCTGTTGTATTTTGACTCACGCCAAACTTACTGTGTTACTTCTGGCTTTTGAATGAGATAGACTGTTCTTTATGTTGCTTTCTGATTAGATCTCCCTTAATCCAGGTCTTAGGTATATAATTCCACCTGTTTTTAACAAGTTGTATCACTTACTTACTCACTCGGAGCTCGGATGTACTGGTGACTGGACGTTTTTTTGACTGATGCTGCATTTACATCGTGGTTTTTCCACCTGCTGCTCTTCATCAGGTACTTCTCACTTCGTTTGGACACTGAATGTACCAAGTTTTGGTAGATCATGTTGAACGAAGCTAAGATATGGATACGGAAAGAAAATAACTTGTTCGAAAGACATAGGATGGAAAACAAAATTAAAATTGCCACTGATAAGGAGGAAAAGAAAAGACAAATCGCTATGGAAGAGGAGTCAAAGAAAGAGGACTGGTCGGAAGCAATGGATGATGATGAAGATATTGACAACGAAGGAAGCCAGACGGCTGTTATTTACAAGGAAACGTACCTCAAACCACTTGGATGCATATCAAAAGACATGATGTCTGATTCAATTGAATGGAAAATATACTGTCACTCCAAATGCTATGACTTTGTCATCGGAAGGCTGGAAGAGGGATTGGTGGAAGAAGGAATGGATTTCGTACGAGCCGAGGTACTAAAGAAAATGCTAACAGGTACAATTTCTGTTTCTTCCCAGCCAGCCAACCACCCTGACCCCAATACCATTGTCAATAGGAAAACGTACAACTTGATTTATGATATGTATAGGGACAGAAAATCTAAATCGAAGGACGAACTATATGTTAATTACAAGAGCGAGGTATTTAACAAACTATAGGGTTATGTAACCATAACCTGCAAAATAATTAAAATTGCAGAATTTTCCAAACCGACGCAACGGGAAATACAGACCCAGAATACATTTCAAAATCTTAAGGTAGATGAAGCTAATATGGCTGAGGCTCCCCCCCCTAATGAAAAAGTCTCGTCCTTCTATATGGACTCCTCAAGCGATTGGGGAACCCTCGTAGAGGAGCTAAGCCAAACCCTTATCTCTAAAATCCAGGGTCTTCTTATGGGAAGATTGATCAGGATTACTCCTTGGTCCGTTGAGGACTACAGGAGTGTTCAGGCTCACATGACCCTTAAGAAGATCCCCTTCAGCTCAATAAATCTAAAAAATGATCGCCCAAAAAAGATAGTTATAAAAGGATTACCCTGAAATAACAAAATCGATTTAATAAAATGGGCCTTAGCAAATAAATGAAGGTTTTAAGGTTATTAGAATTTCTCAACTTTGAAATAGACGAGATAGGACCCTCCTCCCCATCTTTTTGGTTGGACTTCCCTTTGTTTGCCCCCCCCCCGAACCTATGTGAGGAAATCTTCCCCCTTCCATCAAATAATATTCCCCCCGTTCAGGAAGTGCAGGCAAGTGCCGAGACGGTAAGAGGAATTACTGGAGAGCACTCTGCCCAGGCACAACTTGATACAGCAAAGGACCAAACTCAAACGCCTTCCTAGAATTTTTAAAATTATTTAAAGAAATTTAAAATTACTTTGATCTCAGTAACATTCAAAATATATTACAACAACTTACCTAAATCTTAAAAAGCGAAGAGAACCCGGCGCAAAACACCTTCTACATCATTGAAATGATACCGGATCAGAATTAATTTTGATTTCTGTCTGGCAGCAGAGAAGCGTCTTAAACTAGAGCACTTCCACCATTACTAGAAGACTCTCCAGGACTTATTTTCCTTTTACCTACAGCTTCCACACTCTAGCTCCACCTTTCATCTTGGAGCTACCCACCACCTCTACTTTTCTTACTGGAGCCAACCCTTACGACAACGCCCCGACCTCCTGGGAGCGGTGCCGCGGACATTATTTTGATAACACACAGCTAATGTCAAAGAATCAGGACTTGAAATCTTACAGACCGAAGATTACGACGCTGCCTGCGTCAGGGGCTTCACGTTCTGCCGAACCAACGTACTGACGCGTTACATAGTTGAAAAGTGTTTATGACTTTGTTCATTCTGTAAGTATGTCTGTCCGTAATTGCCGTAAAATGACTTTATCAAAATGGAATTTTAGTATCTTTTTGAGACGGTCTGTGAAACATATATGAATGTAAATGAATAATATCGCCCAATTAGTTTTGGATTGAATCCGGGTTGAAAAAATGAAATACATTGAACCTCATGGGACCTCATTTTTCAAATATATTTAAGCGAATTTAAAATCCATCTTTTTTCCCAGAATAAAAATCGTGATTTTTAAAGAGCTTTTAAACTTATATTATGTGTTGCATCCGTCCTAAAACAGCTTTATTTTTGCGTAATTTTTGTACATCTATATTCTGCGCCAAAGCAATTACAATATGTTTTAGTTTAACTGACCATCAAACTTTGATTATTTCTACAACCAAGCCTAATTTTAATGGATGCAGAATGTAAGCAAGTGGTTGTAAAGATGAGTTGTACATGAATTGCTGTATGTTATTCACGCAAAATTTTAACTCTGGAGTCTGAAATAAAAATGTTTAAATGAAATATCCATTGTTCTTACATAGCGAACCAGACGATTTATATTTCGATGACGTCACTTGAATGAAGTTCATATTTTTCAATAAATTTAAGTTTTCAAGTAAAATAAATTATCGTAGTTCTGTGCCAATTAAAAAAATATCATCGCTGAATTTATCGCATTTTGCATTTTATTTGGAAAGTGTTTCATAATTAATGCTTTATGCATGATTGATCATGATTGATTCTTGTTTCCTTTTGCATTCATTCTTTTTTTAGACTTCGGGTTTCTTAGCTCCCTTGCACTTACAAAGGGGATCCAACAACTCCTCTAAATAGCTGTATGCTCCTTTATATTTTTGTCTGTGCATATACGTGATATACTTTATCACTACAATATAGCACGTGGTTTTCATTTCATTGACACTGCACTCAACAGGGTGCTATGTCATATTATATGCATGACAAGAAGGCCACATCCATAAGAAGTAGCACTTATAACACACCTAAGCAGTAGAAAATATATACTAAGTTTTATTAGCGATCGGAAAGAAAAGGGAAATTCTAGTTACACGACTAGTAATTTTGAAGTGTTTTTCTTAAGAAAGCGTTTTCCTTAACTTTTGTATTAAAAAGACTCCTTTAAAATGAAAACTTATTTTAATGCTTACAAGTTCCTTAATAAAATTCTGAACTCTATTTCTAGTTTTCGAATTTTCAAGCGCAGTGGAAGACATTAATTTTATTCTGGAAGTACTTGGGAAGAAAAATGCAATTTACTTGTTGTGAGACGAATTTCTTGTTCATGGGAAATGAGAAATTTATTTCCCATTATCGCCTCTAATCGGAGTATTGAAATACTTTCGAAAGTTTAAAAAGTTGTTTTGCTTGGCATTTTCTTCAGTTTGATTGTTGCCGTGGGGAAAATAAGAATCTTCAATAAATTTTTCAATTGACATGAGTTTAGACATAAATGCAAAATAGCCTTCATTAAAAGTGATATTATATTTCTTTGTAAATTTAAGAATTTGTGTAACTACTTGTAGTAAAACTTGAAAAAAATATTAGATTTATTTTTTTAAAGAAATGCTTCTGCTATTTCAAAAAA
The DNA here is from genome assembly GCA_951213105.1 of Amaurobius ferox. Taxonomy (NCBI): domain Eukaryota; kingdom Metazoa; phylum Arthropoda; class Arachnida; order Araneae; family Amaurobiidae; genus Amaurobius; species Amaurobius ferox. The sequence goes on along the minus strand of OX578146.1, from coordinate 29,161,684 downwards.
TCCTGTTAAATGTTAAATTTGTAGTGGCAAATATCCGCAAAATTCAAACAGAATGAGAAATTTACATATATTATCCTTTTGTAATAAACTCAACGGACAATCGAAGTATCGTCTTTGATCATCAGATAAAGCTCGGCCACTCCATTTACTTCTTGTTCAACAAGTGACAAAGTACTTGAGATAAACTTCTTGTTCTTGTGAAATGATAAAATTTGAAGTAGAATCTACATGAAACAGAGGACATTTCTAAACTTATTTTTGTTACTATTTCAGGTATTTTAGAAATACAACATAAAATGTGACCACAATCCTCTGCGTGTGACCACAATCCTCTATCAGATCATTCAAAATTAAACCTCAAATGTGCCCCACCTCATAATTAGATAATTCAAAAATGCAATCTCTAATGGGTATGGTTTTATTTATATTCGTGTTAGTCTTATACATTCAGATCTTTCAGAAATACGACATCAGATGCGCGTACGACCTAAGACCTCGCGTTTTATTGCTGCTGCATCAGCTCTTCTGAAATCCAACCTTAGACGCGGGTATAACCTCATTCCAAGGAGTTGTACGTCTACTCTTTTAGATCTTTCATTAATGCAAATATTGATGTTGTTGTTGATACCCAGACCGTCCGAACTACCGGAAGGTGTAAGGTAACTGTTTGGACGGTCGGGAAGTGCAAATATTGATGTGTACGACCTCATTCTTATGCTTTTTATTGCAACTCATTCAAATCCTTTGGAAGTGCAATAGCAAATGTGTACAACTTTATGTCTCTGCGTTTTCATGCTACTCTTTTAGATCATTCAAAAATGCAACCTCTGGCGGGTACGACTATTTCTATGCGTGTTATTCTTATACATTCAAATCTTTCAGAAATGCGATATCAGATGCGCGTACGAGTGACACGCCACATATGCAATTCTGTCAACCGGCAAGATTCCGTAAAAGATCCAATAACGATAGAAGAAGCTCTATCGTCTCCAGAAGTAAATAAATGGGAAACAGCTGGACATCACAGCAGCTTACCTGAATGGAATATTCAAAGAGGCCATATATATAGAATTTCCTGCGATGTACACAGATGCGGATGAAACGGGATATGTCTGCTTGCTAAAGAAGTGTCTGTATGGTCTACATCAATTATGAAGAGAGTGGAATGTTTGCTTGAACGAGTTCTTAAAATCAATCGGACTAATAAGAACAAAAGCAGACCCATTTTTTTAATTCACCAAACAATATGACTTAATTATTAGAGTTTACGTTGACTTAATTATTGGAGTTTACGTTACGTCATCATTTTTTCAAATGATGACGTAAGATGCGTGTGATCAAATGATGACGTAACCATCCAATCATTCAAATCTAAGATAAATGGAGTTTTCGAAGTAAAAGACTTAGGAAAAGTTAAACATACATTATCTATGAAAGCTGAATATCATGGCGATGGGAAACTCGCCCTAGACCAATCAGCATACGCAACTGAACTGTTGATAATCTTCGCTATGACTGATTGTAAGGACGCATCTACACCTTTGGACCTTGGAATGAAATTCAGCCGATCATCAGATGACGACGTAATGAACCCTAAAGACGCACGCTGATCTCGACAAGCTATTGGAGGACTTTTGTATTTAGCTGGTGGCACAAGGCCAGACTTAAGCTTTGCTACGACATATATGAGCCAGTTCAATAATAAGCCAAGTAAAGAACATTTGGCCGGTGCCAAGCATATATTACGATATGTAAAGCAGAAAAAAGACTACAGCCAAATATTCAGAAAAACAGGAGGAAGAGTGACCATGTATTGTGCTGACTGGGCCACAGACAGAAGTGATAGCCGATCCTTCAGTGGTTACGCGGTTCAGTTAGCGGATACAACAATCTATTGGTGTAGTAAGAAGCAATGATCAATTGCGCTCTCAACAGTGGACGCAGAATACATAGCGATGTGCCACGTTGCACCGGAAGTTCTTTGGTTGCGAAATTTCCTATATGAAATTGGAGCTGGTGTGTTCATGCCATTGCCACAAACTATACACGTGGACAATCAGGGTGCGAAAAATCAGGTGGCATCAGAGAGGAACAAGCACATAGATCTTCGACACTTCTTTCTTCGAGAGAAAGTTGAAGCAAATGAACTGATTTTTGAGTACACCCCTACAGGAAACATTCATGCAGATATGTTGACGAAGACCACAGGAAGTAAAAAGATGAACACTCTCCTAAATAAAATGGGACTTTTCAGAATAAACAGAACTGTCCAAAATGAGCTTATTCAAGGGGGAATGTAAGAAATATGCTATTAGTAGTGCCTAAGCCTATAATTTAACATTACTTATGTTTATGATGGCAACGCCTTTTCTTGAGTTGTCAGAATGGCAACGGTCGGGTATTGTTTATGTTCCATGATTTTATGCAGCTGCACGGCTGTTTTGAATGTTTGTGTGAGGTGTTACGTGATGTATTTCTTTTCGTTTAAATGTAGTTCTGTCTAATATAGTCGTAATGTATACTATTTACCATAACACCCACTATCACTTCTAAAACTAGCAGGAACTGCTTCAGTTGGCAACGACCTGGTATTCTCTGTTATTACACGTTTCCTCTGAGGCAAAAATAATCGCAAAATGATTTCTCTGATAGACAGAGCGGCGCGACTATTTCCAAATCTGCAGTTTCCTTCCCTTATATGTCACTCAACGTGCGCGGGACAGCTGCGCATTTCGCTACATTTACATAACTCAGTGAGCTGCGTCGACCCTGCAATTTGCATAATTTTCTGCCCACTCCATCTTGGCGTCTCATTTTCACTGTCACGTAGCGTATATCTACAGGCCCAATTTAGCATCACTCGATTGTGGCTAAATTTCAAGTAAGCTTGTCGAGACATTTTTCGTTATTCAAAGATTATCCGATGCAAAATATTATCTCAGAATATATATCTCCGAATAGTATATTTTGATATTTCCATTCTTATTTATGTTTTATTAGACGCACAGACAGAATTTCGATTATCGCAAGATTTCGAAATCTTCTGTCATCACATGAAATGGCTGCTTGTGGCTTTACAAAATGATGGCACATTTTGGCCATACTTAGTCATAATCATTAGAGTACTAGATTTCGACAAATACCTCGTTTCGACTGATGTACAACTGCCTCAATTTTAGGAATAGGTGTATATTTTGCTTGCATTTACTATATTTTCGATCCTCCTCACCACTGAACTGCGATGACGTTGAGGTGCTACTTTAATTAGAAAATAATCAATGGTTTTACTTAGCAGTTAAGAAAAACGCCTCGACAAGTCACGTGTCCCCATCAAAAATTTGAATACAATTAGTTTTGTTCCAATCATTTTGCGACAGTAAAATTTTAACTTTTCACGATTTTTGTTTTGTAATTTTATTTGTTGCAAGTGTTTCATTATATAATCATATTTTACAACTAAATTAAACGATTTAATAAAATCCATCGATTCCTTTAGATTTTATTGAAAATTTACCTCCATGTCTGAACTATTGGGTTGCTCTCTAGAGGTAAGATTTTCGAACAATGAAATATCTTTACTATATAGAAGTGATAGACGATCTGATAGACATTGTATGTATGTATGTGCGCGATGCAGTGAAATATTCAAGGCACAAATAGATACGGGATTAGGCACAGATAAACGTCAGACCAGACCCCGAAAGTACTTAGAGTTCGAATTAGTTTAAAAGTTATTAATGTTTGAGCGGAATTTAGGGCAAATTTCGATCAAATATTCGAAAAGATCATAGCAGATGCTGATGTTATGACATTTTTAACGCAGCCGAACTGCCAATTAATCAGCAGCTGCAAAGTTATTAATCTCATTGTTAAGTTAGCTTATTGTTCAAAGTTATTAGTTCATTGCAAGTTAAAATTATATAATTACAAATTTCTCAATTTTATAGCTATTTATTTCAAATCGGAGAGTTGGGCATATTTCCAATACAGGTTATCTGTACAAAAGATATGCGATTCTCCTAAAATCTACGCGAGTTAGAACTTTATATATAGTTTTAACTAGCTTTTTTTTCAAAACCAGGCTCCCGCTATGTTTGAGTGAGGTTATTTTTTACCAATCAATCAGTTCCTTGTATAAATTTAAAAAAATACACCTGCCGGCTTTGACCAACACCAAAGTTGAGTGGCTACCATGACTACACGGGTGGCTACACAGTTGACTACACGGGCGACTACACGTTCGATACTGACACAACGTCTACAGCCCGTACGCAGTACCAGTGCATAGCTCCCCTTTCTGTGACATATCCGGTCGCTTTATTAAAAAATTTAAACTAGTAATAGTGTTTTTGTAGTAACAGTTCACCACGTAACCTACCACTAAGCGAGTACAATACGATTTAAAGAAGTTTGTTTGCACGCCTTCGACACGCTGTCATCAATGCTTTAAATATACATAAAAATCACTTTATTGGCAATATACTAATTAAAAATCTTATTAATAATTTTTGTAATTAAAATACACAGATAAATATCATAAATCGATAAGTATCGTATTTTTAAAATATTCTTTTCTTAACAAAAATGTAATTTAAAAATATTAAACAATTCCAATATAGTTCGTTATGTATAAAATTAGGTTTTAACGAAATCACTCAAGGTAAGTTTCTATGCAATATTATGAAAATTCACTGCGTTGAGTACAATAATAAGTTTCCAATTTTTAGGAGTTTTCTAAAAGATCCTGTTCTCATTACCAGTTGCAAACGCTTTATTCACTTCATTCAATGCTTTATTCAAAGATAAAAAGGTCTTTTAAAGAATATTAGAGAATAAAGTGTTTAATATCCGTGAAGGGTAGCGAACCACGAAGAACGAAATAGTTCGAAAAACTTCTCCAAGAAGTCAAATTTATTCTAGTAATTTTCGCACTTAGAGAAAATATGCCATTTTTCTTCTACTAAGAAAACAGTTTTACATAAGTTTTATTTGCTATAGAGAAACTCTGATATGGGCTACACAAGACTTTCTCTACATAATTCAATGTGTTTACTTCTTTCATAGTGAAAAAATGATGTATAAGATCCACGGCATAACGTTTTTAACGTTATATTGTATATTTGCCACTTTTCCGGAGGACAACATGTAACACTATTTCGATGTAACTTATATTTCACGGAACTCTGAATTATCAATTATCAATATGGATAGAATCTTTAGTAATCAATATTGTTCATATATTAAAATATATGAGTACTTAATTCATCAATTTGGAGTCTATTTCGTTAACTTAGACTAATTCTTGCAATTTTGGCGATATTTTCATCAATCAGTGGCTTCATTAGTCACCCAGATCACCAAATTTATCGTTAAACGTAAATTCAAACCTTTTTATATATAAACTATTGGGCGCAAAGGCCCAACCCCACTCGGCCCTCTAGCAATCACTACATATATAGACACTAGTGTTTAGAAGAATTATTTCTTAGAAAATTATATCTTCGCAATAGCCCCCGCCACTCTTTGACAGCCCCCTTATGTTACCCAGCACCTTTCTTGAGTGGATGCAAAAGTCAGAAAGCAGCAAAATTGAGTCTAAATTTTGTGTGAGCAAGTTGACTGGGCCCGTTGCGGAGTCAAAAATGCAGCATAAAATCGGCGAGCAAGCAAAAAGTTTTGTTTTATACATTAAAATATATTCAAGCTAGCAAAAATTGCATCTATCTTGTTTTCTACTACTTATATTGTGCCTGTCTTATACTACTTATGTTTTCTTGTTTTCTATTTCTTATGTTGTGCTTCAATGATATCACGGCATAAGAAGATCCGCTTGATTTGGTGCAGAGATAGGAGAACTGAAGTAAACAACAGTGTTCTTTTGTTCTCTTCAGTAAGGGGTCGAGGACCAGTACAATATCTGACACTAAAAGCATATATATCTGGAGGGTGTCAGAATCTCTATACCTTCTCAACAACATTAAGGAATACAACCTTACTGACGGTTCAAATTTGATGAAATAGACAGGCATGATGTTCAATGGGCTTACTCCCCAGAATGTGTTCGATAAGTTATCTGTGTCTGGCTAGAGATATCGAGATGAATTTTTAAAATTCTACTTTGACTTTTTGAGGTGAATGAGGATCAGATTTTAATTTTTGAATGGCAAATCGCTTACACATTGAGGAATACTCGTAGATTAATTTCATTTAAAATAACGGACTTTAGCGAATGAATTTCCTAGCGACCTATTCTGATTTGAACGGTACTGAGAACATATGGTACCCGCTTAGAGAAGCTGCTGTACGACAAAATCCCATGCCTAAAGGTCGCAATTCCTTGAAGAACGCATTGCTGAAGAAGTTGGACATACTACTTCGAACTTTAATTAACCTATTTATGGAAAGCATCTAATCGATTTCTGAAATAGTATATACACATATTAGCTGATAACACATTGACTATTAGCAGAAAACTCTGGAGAATATGTTTTAGTACTTCCAGATGTTTTATTTTAAGAAATAGCTAAATTATAGGAGATTTGACGTTTTTCATGCGTTTGAAATATTTCTATGTGAATGAAAGATGAAACATTTAACAAGTAAAAATTTAAAGAATTCTGTATTTTTTATTTGAGTACTATATTTAATTTTATACTTGTTTTCTATGAATTTATATAACATTTAATATAAAGTTTCCAGTGCAATCTTATTTCAGATAATATTCTTGGTCTGGTTAACTGAGAACTCTGGAGAGTAAGTTTTAAAGTTTACAGATATTTTATCTTATGAACTTGCTAAATAATAGGAGATTTAAGGTTTTTTATGAGCTTGAAATATTCCTTATAGGGGATTTGATATTTTTTTATGCGTTTGAAATATTTCTATATAAATTAATGCTTAAACTTTAACAAATTAAAAAGTAAACAATGCTATACTTATTATTTGTGTACTGTATTAAGTTTCTTACTTGTTTTCTATGAATTTATATACCAGTTAACACAGAGTTTCAGTACACTCACATATCAGTTAATATCCGTCGACCGGTTGTCTGAGAAATCTGGAGAGTAAGTTTTAAATTTTACAGATTTTTTTTAAGAAATTGCTACATTATAGAGCATTCGATATGTTTGATACGTTTGAAATATTTTTATGTGAATGAAGGATAAAATTTTTAACAAATAAGAAGTAAAGGATCCTATATTTATTATTTGAGTGCTATATTTAATTTCTTACTAGTTTTCTCTGAATTTAAATAGTAGTTAAAATAGAGTTTCCAGAACACTCCAATTTCAGATAATATCCGTGGACCGGTTATCTGAGAACTCTAGAGCGAAATATTCCAATTTTAAAGATTTTTTTTTTAAGAAATCGCTAAATTATAGAGAATTTGACATTTTTTATACTTTTGAAATATTTCTATGCGACTGAAAAATGAAACTTTTAACAATTTTCTTTGTTAAAAGTTTCATTTTTCAGTCGCATAGAATTATTTCAAACGTATAAAAAATGTCAAATTCTCTATAATTTAGCGATTTCTTAAAAAGATTCTTACTTAGTAAAGATTCTTACATTTATCATTTGAGTGCTATATATATTATTTCTTACTTGTTTTCTCTGAATTTAAATAGCATTTAAAATTTCTAAGTTAATTTTCTAAGTTTTCTGAACACTCCTATTTCAAGTAATATCCGAGGACCGGTTATCTGAGAACTCTGGAGAGTAAGTTTCAATGTTTACAATTGTTTTATCTTACGAAATTGCTAAATAATAGGGGACTTCACGATTTTATGCGTTTGAAATATTTCTATGTGAACGAAAGCTGAAACTTTTAACAAATGTAAAACTGTCATAGCGGGTTCCGCGGGCTTCTAAAGTCATAACGGATACCGGCCAGACACGGCAGACCGAGAGTCTAACTCTCACCAAACTTGTAACCCAGGTTCGAAACACTCCTCCCGTCAATTGGAAGAATTCCAATTGATGACCTGTGAAGGAAAACCCAACAAATACCAAAGAAATTACCTTTACCTTCAAGGATTCACCAGAAGCTGAAAACACTTAAATTCAATTCAATTTCTACACAAATAAGAACACATAATTTCGTTTAACTTCTAAGTTTATTTAAATGCCAAATTTTAAGGAGTTATCACAGAAAATACAAATGCTGATTCATATTCAGCTACCAAACCACTGGACCACACTTCAACTAAAAATCATCGGCTCTTTGCCGGAACTTAAATATTAATTCTATAAATCAATTAATTACACATAATCTTCATATATTCCAATTTAGCAAAAATAAAGGTATGGTCAGAGAGAATGCACACACACGGGGAACGTTAAAGGCTTAAGTAAAACTGTATTTCAAAACAGTATTAATTCAATTTAATTTACTATGGCTTAGATAATGCTTCATTATGAAGAAGGAGACTGTAGTTAAAAAATATATGTATAATGCTGGCAGAAGATCCTAAGGATGAAAAGTTCTGCAGTGGTCGATGCACAAGTCCAGTCAACAGCCCAACGGCTCGTTCAAACATTTAAGTCTTACCTCAAGAAATTCTTGGAAGGACTCATGGCAGATAGAGCACAGGCATCCACTGATAATTTCCCTCGGGGTCAACATAGCCCCGTTCCAGCAGGAACGGTTGAACCGCAGTTTCCGGTATGACACCGGATCAGGACAGCCAAGGGATCAGCTTCATAATTGCTCTTTCTGGTCCCGGTACTCGACCAAGTAAATTAAGACATCATCTCCAACGTTCAAACGGCGGTCGACGGTCGGCGAGGGCAAGGCATCATCAGATCTCGGCAGTGGCGACGGTAACAGCAGTGGCGAGGTGGCATCTCTCCCGACCCTCACAACACGGTGACTCCGCCTGAGGGCTAAGTCCCGCGTCGACGTAAGTTCGAAGATGTTTCCAGGGAGAGAGCCCAGAGTTACAATTCACACAGCTTAAATACATTCCAGATGGATCCAGGAGCTGTCCAATAGAAAATGACATGGGCTCACATCATCTCCTATCCACCAATCGAAATTTACTTCCAATTCAAAATCATCCACAGTTCCGCCCCACAACGGAAGATTCCAAAGGCACGCGTATCTGCCGCGTGACAACAAGAAGACATCTGTCTCCGCCAGCAAGCCAGACTAACAGGCGTCGTTCCCCGAGTGTGCGAGAATTATTATAGAATAAAAATGGCACAATTTAATACTGATTTCGATAGGTCTACATCTGCTAAAATATATACATTGACAAGAGGGTTCCAGGACACAGATTAATTAAATAAAAGTTTAAAAGTACTGAAATTATGCAATTTACAAAGGAGTGACGAATGCCGTCACAACTCCCCCTCCCTCCGGAGAAAAAAAATTCGACAAGGGAGGATTTTTTTCAACCAAGCCAGCAGGAGCAAGTAGACATCAGGCTCCTTGAAGTCCAAGGTACCTTCAAGAAAAAAAATTTCAAAAAAATTTTGAAAAGATGCAGTCGCGAACTACATCAAGGGTTCTTGATACGAACACCATCCCACATGGGCGCATGTCGAAGAACCAGGGCCAAAAGTAACCTAAAAGTGACTGCAAATGAGTCAAATCCTAATGAATACAAGCCCTTCACAAAAGTTTTCACATTATGTGAATTTCCAAAAATATTAAATGATTACATTAAAATTTCAATAAAATTCTAATTTTCAATTAAATTCAAAGTTTCCAAATAAATTCAAGATTTCAATTAAATATTTATAAAATTAACCCTCAAGTCAGCACAAAAGTTAAAATATTTTTTTTTTTTTTTTTTTTTTTTCAAATAAAATTTTCAATTAATTTCAAGTTATAAACTATTTTCAATTAACTGCTTTTGAATTTCAAATTATTTTCATATCCTTTAAGTAAATCAAATTCCAGCAATTATATTTACAAGTGGTCAGCAGAACATTCTTCAATTATAATATTAAGTTTTATTCTCTTCAATCTATTGTAATAATATTTAATGACCACACAAAGTTTTTCTTCATATATATACAGCAGCAAATTTGTGGCTCAAGGCTTGTCTAAATAGACATAGAATTTATAAATAACTATTTTAAAATAACAATATAAATATTGTAACAGATTCAATTAAAGTGACCATACCAAGACAAATAAAATTCTTATACCAACCTGGTCCAGTGGCGAACATCAGTCACTTGACAACAAGTGTCCATTTGACACAAAAATCTTCATTCCTCTTACAAAGAGGCAGCGAGCAGGCAACATTCATTTGATATAGGTATTCTTACCATAATACCTTTTCAATATTATACAATTTTTAATTCAAATATTTAAATTATTAATTAATTATCATTTTAATTTTCAACAATATTTCCAAAATCATTATAATAAATCTTATTTGACATTCAAAATTCAAATAATTTCTTTTAGCCAATATTGACACTTTTTCAAATAATCATTCTATAAATATAAACATTATTATTTTATTTCAATTATTCAACCAGATCATGTGGCAGAAAAGGGGGATCAGTGGTCGAAAACACATCCACCTATTCTAGAATTTTTAAACTCGAAATTAAATTTATTTCCTTTCTTTTTTCAAATATCAAATGTAAATAACTGTGGACAACTGTGGCAAGCAATCAACAAGAGTGACCGGGTGACAGAATCGAACTCAATATACTGTGATTATTTATTTTTTTTTTCTCAATATTCAAAATCATTTTCTCCAAAGTCCTGTGACTCGCAAAAAAACACATGAAAATATACACTAAATAATTATGTCAAGAAATTTTTCTCAACATCAAAAGATTAAATATGTAAATATAATATATGTATATGCACTGGAATATATGCGATTAAATATGTAAATAATTATTAAGAGATTCTTTCTCCCAATAACAGCAAGGATATATATGAACATATAACATAAATAAAACAAGAAACAAATGTGGCAGTAAGGGGAGGGGAAAGGTCTTACTCCACAAAACACATTTATATACACTTCTCATTTAAAAAAAAAATCATTCTCTTATACCACTCAATGGAATTTGGAACATCCCCGAAGCAACAGACAAACCAGCTCCTAGTACTGGCGTCAGCAATTTTAAAGAAATTTAGAAGAAATGCAGTGTGCCCGTCAACACCACCACCACACCTACAAGAACAGAATGCGGGTAACACTCAATACCTGCAGGGCAAAAGTTCCGAAAAAGGCCTAAAGAAGGATGACCAATTCCACAATCCTACTACACATGTAAAAAAATACAGTTTTTATATGAAATCAATTTATGTACAACACAGCAATATGCAATTTATTTTGGTCTCTCTTTTCGAGAACCAACCGAGTCACGGAGAAAACACCCAAAATTTTTCTGTCACCACCGGTTCACACCGAAATAAAATATTTTGTTTCGTAAATAATAAGTGCCTCAATTTCATCAGTGCTCTACAGGCACGGGCACGAAAATCAAATTGAACTTCAATCCACCATTTTTTTGTAATTAATTATTCCTCATGTATTATTATATTTTCTTTTTCTCGTGAAGTTCACTAAGCTTTGCCACCAAGATAAAATCTTTTAAATTTCACAACAAATTTTTCGCCACTCCCCAATCAACATCAAAACCACAGATCAAAATTTCAAAAATTTTTCAAATCAATTTATAAATTTCCAATTATTATCAATATCTTAAAATATTTGTAAATAACAATTCATCAAAGTACCAATTTTTCAAAATTTCAAACATTTCTAAATAAATAAGTGTCATCTCAAAATTCACTAATTTTAATTTAATTTCACTAAATTATTCTTAAATTCAATATATTTCTTTAAAATTTAAGTTTAAGTTGCCTGTCAAGAATATAATAAAGTTATTTGAAGTCAAGGACGAAATTCAATCATTTAAAGAAAATCTTTTTCTCAATGTTCTTTTACTTTTGCACCAATTCTCAATATTAATTTATTAAGTGCCAACAAAAAATGTAAATGTGTAACTCCTAATTAAATGAAATCCAAAATTTATTTTTATAATTAATCATTACGTTTTCAAATTAAAATTCTTAAATTCAAATCAAAATATTTTTAAGTATGGATTTCAGAAAGTAAATATGTAAAGTAAAATTCAAAAAATTATCAAGTAAATTAATTTGTGGAATCCAATTTAAAAATTCAACATTTCTCGAAATAAAATTAGAGTTCACTGACGTTTTCTAGATTTCCACATTACGTAAACAAACTTTTAAAATGTTCTTATTCCATTTTAATTCAAATTTGTGGAACACATTCTCAAAGTTTCATATATTTCCGTAATTAACTTAGAGTTTCTTTACTCTACTCCGTTCCACACTTCCAGTAAATAGATCATTATATAACTTAGAATATTTCAATTTGCATTAATTATTTTTGGATTCACTTTCCATATATCAATTTAATATTTGTAATTAATTTTAGAGTTTCTCTACTCTAATTCAAATTCCACAAAACCAGACTCCATTCAATTATTATATTATTTTTTTTTTCTTTCAAATATTTCTCTAAATATTACATATTACCAACCGGAGTCACAAAATTATTCTAAGTTTTTAAAATATTTCCACATTCAGTTATTTTATAATGCAATTATCTTTTATTTTTCCAAATTCCGTTTTGCGGTTAAAAACATCTATTTCAGTCAATATATTTTTCGATGTTAAAGCGAGCATTCATTTCAAACTCAATCGTACAAACAAAAAATTCTACTTCTACATTTCAAACCAAAACTTATTGGAAGTAGGTCAAATGTTTCCTATTTGTCAACAGAATTATTTCAATGACGCTCTGCACCATGCAGGAACAATCACGAATGGGGGGGGAAAGAACATTTCGTTTACACATTCGGCGTCAGCTCATTATCGGCTGAAGTAAACATGTAAATATACAGCTCTTAAGCTTAGTCCGGGGATCTATTCACTCGGAAAAAACCAAGGACAACTTTCGATTTCTCTATGTAATTAATTTCAGAACAATATTTTTTTTTTCATTCAATACCAAGGGGAAACAAGGGAAATCTGAGGCCGAAAATACATTTCAAACTTTAAATTCAATATTAACGTTAATAAATAAGTCACTTTTCGACTTTTCTCACAATATTTTCAAATTAAATCATTTCATTTTTCTTATTTTTAAAGCATTTCTCCACAATTTCTATTTAAAATTTCAACATTATTTTTTTTTTTTTAATTTTTAACATTTCTTTTTTTTTTATACCTCACCTGCGAGCAACTCATTCTGACAGAATTTTCAAACTTTTCAACAAAAACTCGCTGGACACAATACGGAATTGAGCAAATATTCTGACCAAAAGTTCTTCCCGAAAAAAAATTTTTTTTTTTACTTTTTCTTTTTGAGCAAGACTTTTCATTGCTACCGAAATTAACACAGATGAGTGCAAAGAGGGATCAACCCACGTAAACAACAAACAGTTCTTAATATTAATTAACATTCCAAACAAACAAAGTCAATTCCAACCCAAGAAACTCAACACTCCTCAAAATTGTTTGTGAGGCAATTTCGAGCAACAAACAAACGAGTACAATCGGTTCATGACTCCGATTATACAACAAAGCACAAACAAGTGAAAAACGGGTCGCGAATCCGTCAACATTCACAACACAACAGGACTTAGGAAGGTCAAGATACGAAAATAAATATTTAGCAAAATGTTTGGATGCAAAATTTTTGCAAGGAGGCAGAAACAAACAGGTGGAGAATCAATCATTTCATTTAATCATCCTGAGGCAAACAAAATCAATTTCAATCACTCACAAGCACTCAGGGAAAATAAATATACAAACATGGCTCTCAGTCCCACACAAACACATTTTTACAAGTTGACTTTTCAAAAATATCATTTTTCATAAAATTATTATTTATTTTCGATATCAAACTGTGGAAATAGATTTTTCATTTCTTTTTTTTTTTCAATAGTTCCACAAATAATTCAATTTATTCAAGTCAAAATTTCATCTCTCAATTCTAAGTCAACATTTTTCAATAAATTTACCCCTTTTTTCAAAAAAATTCCTGGCTTATACCCGAATTATTGAAATGACACAGTACATACATTTCATTTTGATAATACACAATTTTTCACTTTATATATTTTTATGTACTTGCTTAATATTTCATTTGTAAATAACATTATCAAATATGTGTCAATATAATATCTCATGTATGTAAATCAATTTCAGTATTCAATAATACATAATACAATATTTCTCACTTACCGTAATAAAATGTACTCCTTTCTTTATTTATCATAAACAATTCACAACTCATTTATTTTACTCAATAATTTACGTGATCAAAAAGGACCTTTATTTAATATTATCATATATATACATATATATATTTTTTTTTCATTAAAACTCAAATTTACTATTTTGGTCCATCAACTCGAGTCTGTCTGTCATACAGAACTCAAAACTTGTGTGCTCTCTTAGCTACACAACAACAAAACTTTTCTCACACGGAATTATTTTTATTTTTAAACTCATCATATTTGTCAATTCTTATATGTCATAATCGGTTATGTTTTAGAACACAGGGTGTAAAATCAAATTATTAAACTACTTAATTATTCCAGTATTTACATATCTTAGTATTATTTAGGATTCAAGTATTTAATTTATGCATTTATAATCAATTTACAAAATTTTTCAATCAAATCTCAAGAACAACCCTCATTTTCAGTTCAAAATTTCAAATCCATTTTTAACCATCTAACATTCCATGAGACTCGGACTCTGCAAACCCCAAATTTTCATTCTTTTTTTTTCATTTGGGAAAGGGCTCAATGAGTTCGTCGAAATAAACATTTTTGCAGCGAATCTCCTCACATAAACTCAAACAAAAATTCGAAACCGAAACGAGAAGAATTCTCAAAATTCAAAACGAAAGTTCTTTTAAAACAAATATTTACATTTAACTTTCTCATATATCCAATTTAATTTTCAATTTAGTTACTGTCAAGTTTTTAATTCAATCAATTTCTTAATTCTTAATTTTTCACAACTTTTTCAAGGTTTAGAATATTTCTTAAAACATTTTTACTGTCAGCTACTTAACATGTATTATTACTTTATGTCACTTTATTATACACCCCTGAACCAGTCATAATAAAATAAATATATATGGAATTTCTCATTTTATTCCCGTGCAACTTTTGCACCATTTTTTTTTCCAAATCTGGCTATGTGTCACTCTGCACATACCAACAACAAATACTTTTATTTTTTTCACATCACAATATTTTTCAATACTAATATACTCAAATCATTCTATATTTCTTTTATTTCTGATATTATTTTCAATAACACGTCACAATCATGTAGTCGTAATCTGGTAGTCATAATTAAGGATTGTCATTTCAATGCAGGTGTACTTTCGAGTCAGATTTTAAGTTAAAATTTATATTTCCATTTACACATATTTTATTTTATTTTATTTTTCGAATGAAATTCAGAAGACGGCCTCCATTCTCGGCCCAAATTTTCAATCTCACATTAAAACAAAACTAAACACACGGAGTTTCAAAAATTGCCGACCCAATTTTTTCTTTCTTTCTTTTTTTTTATTGGGAAAATTGCTCAACAGAGCTAGAAGATAAAATTACAGCAAGATTTCAAAAATCCCACACATTAATACTCTCAAAATTCAGATCAAAAACAGAAGAATTCCACAAAATTTCAAATCGAAACCATTTCTCACAGTAGAACTTTATACTATTTAAATTCAATTTTTAAAATAATTCTTCAATTAAATTTTCAATTTTACCAGCTTTATATATTATTATAGTTAGTAATTTTCAATTATCATAACAATTTTCAGATTCTAAACAATTTTTCAAAACTGTGTTCTTAACCATTTTCATAGTACACCAAGCATTTTTCGTTTTACACCATGCCACTTTTCACTAAGATTTCACACATTTAAATTATTTTTCTGTATAAATACTTTTTACAATAATTTCATAAATAATGCATACAAATTTTCAACAACAAAAGTGTGCAACTCTCAAAACCAAAACTCAAACCATACCAACAGTCCAGTTTCACCAAAAATTTCAAAACTCCATACAACAAAATTTTTTAAAAAAACACAGGTGCTCGAGAGGGAAGGTCAAAGGCACCAATTGTCATAGCGGGTTCCGCGGGCTTCTAAAGTCACAACGGATACCGGCCAGACACGGCAGACCGAGAGTCTAACTCTCACCAAACTTGTAACCCAGGTTCGAAACACTTCTCCCGTCAATTGGAAGAATTCCAATTGATGACCTGTGAAGGAAAACCCAACAAATACCAAAGAAATTACCTTTACCTTCAAGGATTCACCAGAAGCTGAAAACACTTAAATTCAATTCAATTTCTACACAAATAAGAACACATAATTTCGTTTAACTTCTAAGTTTATTTAAATGCCAAATTTTAAGGAGTTATCACAGAAAATACAAATGCTGATTCATATTCAGCTACCAAACCACTGGACCACACTTCAACTAAAAATCATCGGCTCTTTGCCGGAACTTAAATATTAATTCTATAAATCAATTAATTACACATAATCTTCATATATTCCAATTTAGCAAAAATAAAGGTATGGTCAGAGAGAATGCACACACACGGGGAACGTTAAAGGCTTAAGTAAAACTGTATTTCAAAACAGTATTAATTCAATTTAATTTACTATGGCTTAGATAATGCTTCATTATGAAGAAGGAGACTGTAGTTAGAAAATATATGTATAATGCTGGCAGAAGATCCTAAGGATGAAAAGTTCTGCAGTGGTCGATGCACAAGTCCAGTCAACAGCCCAACGGCTCGTTCAAACATTTAAGTCTTACCTAAAGAAATTCTTGGAAGGACTCATGGCAGATAGAGCACAGGCATCCACTGATAATTTCCCTCGGGGTCAACATAGCCCCGTTCCAGCAGGAACGGTTGAACCGCAGTTTCCGGTATGACACCGGATCAGGACAGCCAAGGGATCAGCTTCATAATTGCTCTTTCTGGTCCCGGTACTCGACCAAGTAAATTAAGACATCATCTCCAACGTTCACACGGCGGTCGACGGTCGGCGAGGGCAAGGCATCATCAGATCTCGGCAGTGGCGACGGTAACAGCAGTGGCGAGGTGGCATCTCTCCCGACCCTCACAACACGGTGACTCCGCCTGAGGGCTAAGTCCCGCGTCGACGTGAGTTCGAAGATGTTTCCAGGGAGAGAGCCCAGAGTTACAATTCACACAGCTTAAATACATTCCAGATGGATCCAGGAGCTGTCCAATAGAAAATGACATGGGCTCACATCATCTCCTATCTACCAATCGAAATTTACTTCCAATTCAAAATCATCCACAGTTCCGCCCCACAACGGAAGATTCCAAAGGCACGCGTATCTGCCGCGTGACAACAAGAAGACATCTGTCTCCGCCAGCAAGCCAGACTAACAGGCGTCGATCCCCGAGTGTGCGAGAATTATTATAGAATAAAAATGGCACAATTTAATACTGATTTCGATACGTCTACATCTGCTAAAATATATACATTGACAAGAGGGTTCCAGGACACAGATTAATTAAATAAAAGTTTAAAAGTACTGAAATTATGCAATTTACAAAGGAGTGACGAATGCCGTCACGACAAAACTAATGAATGCTATATTTATTATTTGAGTGTTATATTTAATTTCTTGCTTCTTTTCTATGAATTCGTGTACCAGTAAAAATAGAGTTTCGAGTATACTCCTATGTTAGATAAAATTCGAGGACCGTTAATGTTTACCGTTATTTTATCTTATGAAATCGCTAAATAATAGTGGATTTCACGTTTTTTATGTATTTGAAATATTTATATGTGAATAAAAGGTGAAACTTTTAACAAATGAAAAAGTGAACAGTGCTATATTTATTATTTGAGTGCTACACTTAATTTCTTACATGTTTTCTCTGAATTTATATACTAGTTGACATTGAGTTTCCAGTACACCCCCATATCAGTTAATATCTATGGACCGATTGTCTGAGAATTCTGGTAAGTAAGTTTTAAATTTCACAATTATTTTTTTTTAAGAAAGCACCAAACCATAGGGAATTTTAGATTTTTATACCTTTGAAATATTTTTATGTCAATGCAATATAAGAATTTAATAAGTGAAAAAGTAGACAATACTATATTTATTATTTCAGTGCTATTTTTCATTTCTTACTTGTTTTCTATGAATTTATATGCCACTTAAAATATAGTTTCCACTACACTTCCTTTTCAGATAATATCTTTGGACCGGTTGTGTCTGAGAGCTCTGGGGAGTAAGTTTTAATGTTTACAGATATTTTATCATACGAAATCGCTAAATTACAGGGGATTTCAAGATTTTTATGTATTTGAAATATTTCTATGTAAACAAAAGATGAAACTTTTAACAAATGTCAAACTAAAGAATGCTATATTTATTATTTGAGTGCTATATTTAATTTCTTACTTGTTTTCTACTTATTTGTTCTTGCTGCAGTTTAAATAGAGTTTCCAGTACATTCCTATTTTAGATAATATTCGTGGACCGTCTGAGAACTCTGCAGAATAAGTTTTGATGTTTACAGATATTTTTTCTTAAGAAATCCCTAAGTTATAGTGGATTTGACTTCCTTATGTTTTTGAAATATTTCTATGTCAATAAAGAATGAATCTTTTAACAAATGAAAAAGTCAAAAATGCTGTATTTCTTTTGTGAGTGCTACCTTTAATTTATTACTTGCTTTCTGTGAATTTATATGCCAGTTTAAACATAGTTTTCAATGCATTGTCTTTTACTGAATATGGCGTTTTTGAATGGCTTCTGCAGAGTGTTCCTTTGTAATTACAATATTAGCAAGGAAAGTGCCATAGATTTCTTTTCATAGTAACTCATGTATTATATTTTGGTTGATTTGTAAAATATACAGTACGCAATTTTTTATTTGCTAATTTTGTTTTCTTGTTTTATGTCTAAGCGAATTATTTTAGCAGACTTCGCCACCGAGTATGAGTATTATATCATTTATTAACTTTTTAAATACCCCTTGTATATGGTAGTGTGTAGGTTATTTATTTGAACGGCATTGGAAAGCGAGCTATCTCTCGAGGCAGTGCCTTTCTCAGTGTTTTATGGAATATTGTTATTATAAAAATAATTAAGTTATAAAAATAATTCTCGAGAATTATAGATGTTCATAAGTTGTATTATTTGCATTGGAAAGCATAAAAAATTTATTTTGTAAAATATATTTGTCTTTTAATTACATAACGTATTATTTTTCAATTAAAATGTAATAAAATCATTGAAGACAATAATAATGAATCAACAGAATTTTCAACCAAATTTGTCCATGTAGTTTTTAGCGCAATAAAATACACATAAACTGAGCAGTATATAAGAATTATAATGTTTCCCCGTTTTAAGAGTTCATTAAAAAATCCAGTTCTTATAACTAGTTTACAAATGCTTAATTCTTTTATCTTTTAAAATACATTAGAGAATAAAGTGTCGAATTTCCATGAAGGGTATTGAACCACGAAGAAACACGAAATAACGACTTGGGAAGCTTTAGCAAAAGTTTGAATTCCTAATATTTTTCCGACAGTAAAAATTAAAATATTTCTTTGTAAAATATATTTGTCTTTTAACTACATAACATACAATTTTACCATTAAAATGTAATAAGATCATTGAAGACAATAATATCGAATCAACAGAATTTTCAACACAATTTTCCTTGTAGTTTTCACCGCAATAAACTAAACATAAACTGAGCAGAATAGATTACTTAGAAAGTTTCCCACTTTTAAGAGTTCTTTAAAAGATCCTGTTCTCATAACTATTCACAAATGCTTAATTCCTTTGTTTTTTAAAATGTATTAGAGAATAAAGTGTTTAATTTCCATGAAGGGTAGCGAACCACGAAGAAACACGAAATAATGACTTGAAAAGCTTTCTCAAAAAGTTAAATTTAAGTTATTTTTCCGGATCAGATATTTTCGCACTTTACTCTATGAGTGTATTATTTTTCTTCTGCTAAGAAAAAAATTATACTCGGAGGAGGAAGTGTTTTCGATTAAAAGAAATATTGCAAATATTAAAACGAAAAATGAGAACATATATATCTTGCAATTTACAAAATGAATATTTTATTTTCGATAAATAGTATCTTTAAGTTAATAATTTTAATATCATATAGAATTATAAATGTAAATCAAAAAGAATAGTTAACCTTAAGAGAACCATTTTCTCAGTACATAATAGAGTGGCCTGACCTTTTATTATCCATTGTCTTTATTATACTGTTGTTGTTGACCCTATGTTATATTTCTATATATTAAATCTACATTTATAAGCCGTAGGATCAGATGGACATTTCAATTACTACATAATTCAGCATTTAATGGTCCAATGCATATAACATGAACTGTTGAATTGTCGTCTGCATCTGTAAAAAAAAATGTCTTAAATATAACTGTATGGCTGGACTTCGATTAATCTATAAAGACTCTAAAAATCTTTCATTATGCAAATTAAGTCCCAACATCCGGAAATGAAATGGATCTATTACATACTAACTTGTTCTTGACACGCATTAAACATTTTTACTTTCTCATACTAATATAGTATAGGGAAATTATTGTTTTCACGAAAATTTTCGACTTCGAGAATTTAATTCCAAAATATATTCCAGGACATTTTGAAAACGGTTTAACTATTTTCTGCCTTTTTTCGGGATAGCTGCAACAATTATAAATCGATTTCCACGAAACTTCATATCTAGCTTTGTTATTAAAAAATCTAGAAATTAGATATACTTTTTGAAATTGGGCGAAAATTTCGAAATATATTAAAATCTTTATATTTTTTTACATGGCAGAAAAGACAAAATTTGATCTAATCATGAACAAAAGGAGTTATTTATGGTGCAGAGATCACGAAACAATATAGTTTCAATCATTGTTATGAAAAATAGCAATACAATTTTTGTGTTCGTGACGTCATTAGCCTCCTCGGGGGTGGGTGCGAGTTATCCCCACGGGGGTACATTATCAAATACGGCATCAAACGAAAGGTTTTTGAAAGACCTTTACAGTGAATGTTAACATATTATAATTGCATTAATATCTTTGCAGAGGATTTTCCTTTTATAAATTTCTACCGGTTTTAGAACAACTTCAAACATCTCTCTTTTCACTGGTATCCCCCTATCCACTTTGTCATTAAAACTCTTTACAACAAATATGTGTTTTGGAAAACTAAAATTAATATTTTTCCTGATCCGGAACTTCATTTGCCCGAACTTTTTGGCTATTTTTGCCCACGTTCAGGCATTGTTCCTCATTTTCAAATAATTAACTTCTCTAATCATGATCCTAAAATATTTTCAAATTTTAACATATACACCGGTGGATCAAAAATAGATGATAATGTAGGTTTTTCTACTTGCATTTTTAACCATGATAAGTTAGTCGGGACTTTTATATTTAAACAAAGGAATGGGAGCACAGTAATCCGGACAGAAATTGCAGCCATCTATCTATCAATTATCAGTGAAAACAATGGTAAAGTAAACATTTATTCAGATAGCTTATCTGCAATATTGGCCTTCAATTCTACTAAAAACAAATCGAAATATCTTAACGACATAAAAACTTCAACTTATCCCTCAAAATCTTTAATAAATCATAGGTTAAAGCTCATGCTGACATCCGGGGTAACGAAGTCGCCGACCAAAAAGCTAAATTGGCCACAACAATTGGCACTCCGAATCTAGTCCATCTACTCCTTCTTATCCAATGATTGTAAGTCATTTCTCCTTAAAATTTGGCAATATTTTCGTAATAATTATATTCCCCCTGGACCCATGATCCTGCCAGAATATTAAATTTCCTCCCAAAAGTTAATCCCAATTTACAAATTTATAACAAATACCTCATTTATTTTTTAACTGGCCATGGCGCGTTCTTAGACCACCGCCATTATTTCAAATTCAAAAAATCCTCAAATTATCCCTGTAATTCTTTCGGAGATGTAGATTCTATGTATTTGCCTGCTCTTTCACCCCCTAAGTTCCATTTAACCCGTCCTGCTCAAAATCTCCAGATGGCTTGATTCTCTGGTAGAAATAACAAAACTCTCATCAACAAACATCGGAACTGTGTTCTCATTGCATGAAAAATCTCAAACAAGGCTAAGTGTGCATCTTATCTGCTTTTAACTATTGGCGATCAATAACTTTAGCACTGTTCCACCGTTCCTGTCTGCTTTTATTGGTATTTTTTTGGTATATAGTGTTATAAATTTGTACATATTGGTTTTCTTAGTATTTTGTATATTTTGTATATTATGTATTTCAGTTGCTTTCTCTGCTTATTTTGATATAATTTTTGGTGTATATTGT
Source organism: Amaurobius ferox (assembly GCA_951213105.1). Classification (NCBI taxonomy): domain Eukaryota; kingdom Metazoa; phylum Arthropoda; class Arachnida; order Araneae; family Amaurobiidae; genus Amaurobius; species Amaurobius ferox. Next base: position 29,139,237 of record OX578146.1, on the reverse strand, counting down.
TACATTCTTTTGTACATACTATTTTGTACATACTGATTTTTCTTTTTTGTATATACTGTTTCCATTCCCTCTCTCCCTTCTCTAGGAGTCTCGGTTGGTATTGATTCCGTACCTCGCGGTTTCTTTTTTCGGGAGTCTCCTTATACTTCAACCTATTCCTCACTTAATTTTTCCCGCTGAATCTGTGACGGTTTAAAAAAACTAACTTCTACCCCATCTCAAAAATGGTATAAAAAATGTTCTTTGTTTTGCGTGTAATTTTATGATTGTTTTCGTTTTTCCTGTCTTCTGTAAAACTGTATGTATCTTAGCATATTTCTCCTCAGATATAAAAATTTTTTAAACCTCAATTAAATTTTGGTGGATCATTGACCCTGGATTCTGGTCTCCGCTTTCTTTCTCTCCTGGTCACTCTAACTGCTGCTGTAAGCACTTAGGCTAGTCGAGTGGTCTGAGACTTCAACACTCAACATGATAATTACAATCATTTGTACAAGCGATACCGATTTTTCAAAATTTTACGTGTAGAATTCAGGAAACAGACACACACATACTCACACATACTATTTCAAAATGAATTCTGGTATGAGAAAGTCGAGTGGAGTAACAGTCTAGTCTGAAAACTTGTTTTGAAATTGCTAAAAATGTTGGAAATCATATAAAGATTCAAAAATACAAATTCACAAGTTTTTACTGAAACAAAAGTGAAGTATATATAAAATACACAATACTTTTTCATTATGCTCACCTAATAGCTCACATGTTAACATAAGCTGGAAAATAAATATCATAATAAATTCATATTATACGATATTTTTTTTTAAATTATTATTTAATATTGAATTATTTACAAATTGTCGTATTATCACCGTCAGTAGACCTTAGGAGAGCTTAAAATCGAAATGTCCTAAATTTTATTTTTAACTGGTAATTCATTTTAAAGTTTATGACGAAATGTTTTAAAATTATTTCTCAATAGCAAACATCCTCAATAATCACTCCTACTATATTAAAAATCTTGGCATTCGCATATTTATGGATCCATTTCAGTCACAGAGAGAGAGGATCACTTTTGTAGTTGAAGGAATATCTAAAAATATCCTACCAAAAACATTTGTCACCTACCAAGTTTTAAATAACATAATGCAGGCAGTGTGAATAAAATTAGAATAATTTTAATCTGTAGCACATAGCCTGCTCTAATCAACTCAACATTTTATTTACTGATTATTTTGTGCAGCAAATATAAAGCTACGCTCACTGGATTAATAAACTATAGATCATTAGCCCTTATAGAATATATTATTAATATTTCAAACTAGAACGAAAATACACAAATTCTTCTTTGACAGAAAAAAGTATGATATGAAAAGCATTGTGTTATCGTTTCTAAGTCTGTATAGATTTCTTCTTCTTTTGCACTTATTTTTGCTTCCACTGACAACAGAGTTAATATTTACAGCTTGTGTTCCCCATTCTATGGCGCAAGGTTTATAATTTTTAAATTCCTTAGACTTTCAGTTAATTCTTTATTCAACTCCTTTAGACGAATGAAAGTTTGTTTTATGTCTTTTGCAGTTCGGATTTACATGCACAATAAACGCATTTACGGCATCAATGTAATATTTTTGTAAATTAAGGAATACGGGCCATCTTCTTGCACTGGTTTTACATATATAGTTTACAGAAAGTTTATCAGAGATATCAATACCTTTCGCTTGTTTGTTGTGTAAAATTATACATGTTACCATTATGTATGGATAATAGATTTTTTAATTTAAATCCTCTTTCTCGTTAGAGTGGATACAGACATTGCACAAACACACACACACACACACACACACACACACATATATATATATATATATATTTACATACTTACACAGTGATATCTACACATACATAGGCACACACACACACTTACACACTTGCACACACACGCATACACATAGACATCATCTCAAACACGTTCGATTCGTATTCAGTGATGCTTGAAACGTGCTCTCCTGACGAAAACTCGAATTCGATATGTGGCGAAATAAACCTTAAATTTGTTTACTTTTTAAATAAGTCATGTGGATTAAATTATTAATCGTAATAAAATAAATTATCATTTATTTACACCTCAATTATTAATATATGTGAAATTACTTCAACTTTTAACAAAGACTTAAGGAGGAGTAAAGCACCATGTGAGCACAGGTTCTTTGAATCTTATTCCAAAGAATAAAAATTGATCTAATATACATGAAGACTGGCACACACCTCTGTATTTCTGGTCTGTAGTTCAGCACGACTGGAATCTTTATGGATTAGTTTGCTGATATTTGGAGTCACACTTTGTCTTTTTCTATGAACATTTTCACTACTTAAAATGAATAACACTGCTTGAAAACACGACTTTCTCTCATATCAACACTGCTCGAATTACCACGACTTATCTTTCTCTCTCAACTCTTGAATAATAAATGTGTTAATTTTCGATGACTCTTCTCCCTGTGGCTTCGTTCTCCAGTGGTTCTCCTTCAGATACGTCTTTCTTGCTCTCATTGTATGCTCGTCAGTGCGATGCCATGAAACTTGGTTTAACTCTTGTCCCTTGGAAATTTTGCCCCAATCACACCTGCAGTTTGTGTAACCTGTATTTATTAGGGCCATGACCTTCCGGGCCAAGACTGTCATAAAACGGTACCTAAAAGTCAGCGTTTTGTTTCGTGGTAAAAAAAAAAAATCTGATGTGAGCAACACATGACTTTCCTTATATAATGTAATGAATGTACTACTTTTACAGTAAAAAAATAGGTTTTTCTTATAGTAGATACTAATATCCATTCCAAGATATTGAATTTTCGACAATTAGTCTTCATTTTCATTGATTTAGCGTCATTTTTATCCATTTGGCGAGATTTTCGTTAATTTGGCAACATTTCAAAAAGTCGCCAAGCTGGCGACATTCTGCCAAAATCGTCGCCAAAATCTCGCCAAGCGTTACGCACTAAGAAATAAGTTATTCTTACAGCAGGTAAATGACTATTGGCGTTCAAATACAAAAGTATTACTCAGAGTATATTTTTCCATGAATGGAACGAGCTAGATCTACGAGAATGATGTCACCAAATTTATCGCATGGTATTATATATGAAAAGTGAACATGTTTATCAATAGGACATATTTTTTTTATTTTATATGACTTTTTGATATTTTTTTTTTAAAATGTACAATATCTCGAGAACGGTTCGTGTTAGCGTTCTAAAATTTATGTCAATCGTTTTCTAATGAAAAATTACATAAGAAATGTTAATTTGCGTAACTTTATTAGTGGTTTTGATTTTTTGACGATTTTTTCAAAATTTCATTCGAAAATTTAGGGGGGTTCTGAACATTCGATTGCGTATAAAATCAATAGGCTTCCAGTGTTTACGGATTGTGATTTTTGTACAAAATTTAGTTCAAATCGGTCTATTTGTTTGTCAGTTATCGTCTCCACAGACCCACTTACACACACACAGACACATACTTTCACACGCACACACACACACATACTTTCACACACACACACACACACACATCACTTCAAAAATGTTTGATTCGTGATCAGGGATGCTTTAAACGTGCTCTCCCGTCGAAAACACGAATTCGAATTTTCGATCTCGTCACAATACTTTCCTTATACATTATGTATATAAGGAAAGTAAAAATTGCATATGAAGCATCATAGTCTTACATGAATATTCGACCCTGTCAACACTTTCCTTATATTAATATGTTTTCCTTATATTAATATATGTGGCAACACCAAATATAACAGATTTGGGTGCAGGTGATATATTAAAACGTCAAATTTCACGTGAACATTGGCTGTTAAAGAACGAGAAATACTATAAACACTATTTTAAAATTGATAAGGCCGTTTTGAAATTAATAAGGTAGTGACAAAACATGGATTGAAGTCGAAGGGATAGCTAAAGGGACCTATGATTTATTATGACCTTCGGCAAGGGTTGACACAATAACAGGGTATTGATCGAATTAGTTTGACTGCTGGTGACAAAGCACCATTTAAAGCAGAAATGTACAACTGGTTTAAGGAATGCCATTTTGGACGTAAATGTCTCAGTAATGAATTTCGAGAGGGTCGACCAAGAACAGCTGTGACGCCAGAAAACATTGATGCTGCGCAATAAGTGATCACTTTAGATCATAATGTCGCATATGATGAAATTGAGACATCTTTGAATATTTCAAGGAATCCAACGCATTCAATTTTACATTGAATCATTTAAAAGTAAAAAATCTGATGTGGGCAGCACATGACTTTTCTTATATAATGCAATGTATTTACTACTTTTAGAGTTAAAAAAATGTTATTCTTATAGTAGATACTTATGTTCTTTCCAAGATATTGCATTTTCTTCAATGAGTCGTCATTTTCATTGATTTAGCGTCATTTTTATCCATTTGGCGAGATTTTTGTTCATTTGGCAACAATTAAAAATGTCGCCAAGTTGGCGACATTCCGCCAAATTCGTCGCCAAAATCTCGCCAAGCGTTATGGGGGAAGAAATAAGTTATTCTTACAGAAGATAAATTACTACTGGCGTTCAAATACAAAAGTATTACTGAAAGTATATTTTTTCATGAATGGAACAAGCTAGATCCACGAGAATAATGTCACCCAATTTATCGCATGGTATTACATATGAAAAATGAACATGTTTCTCAATAGAAAATATTTTTTTTTATTTTATATGACTTTGATATTATATGATTTATTTTATATGACTTGATAATTTTTTGAAAAATGTACAATATCTCGAGAACGGTTCATGTTACCGTTCTAAAATTTATGTCAATCGTTTTCTAATAAAACATTACATAAGAAATGTCCATTTGTGTAACTTTATTAGCGGTTTTGATTTTTTGACGATTTTTTCAAAATTTCACTCAAAAATTTAGAGGGGTTCTGAACATTCGATTGGGTATAAAAACAACAGACTTCCAGTGTTTACGGATTGTGATTTTTGCACCAATTTTTGTTCGAATCGGTCCATTCGTTCGTCAGTAATCGTCTCCACAGGCTCACTGACACACACACACACACACACACACACACACACACACACACATACACACACACACATACTTTCACACACACACACACACACACACACAGACATCACTTCAAAAATGTTGGATTCGTGATCAGGGATGCTTGAAACGTGCTCTCCTGTCGAAAATTGGAATTCGAATTTTCGACCCCGTCACAATACTTTTCTTATACATTATGTATATAAGGAAAGTAAAACGGAATTAGTTTGTTGCAGTCCACACAAGTTAACCCATGCTAAAAAGAAATCTCGTGCCAAATGTTGTAAGGAAAATCTCAAAAGATATAAATCAGGTCCGTCAAAACATTCCTTTCACAATGTAACTGGTGACGAGACGTGGATTTATTTATCCAAATCCGAAATAAAACTACAATCTACAGTTGGGGTCTTTCAGAATGAACCAAATCCTGCAAAAGTTGTTCGAAAATTTAAAAGAAAATTACTCTGTTTTTCTTTTTTGGTAAATCCGGCCATGTTGCCCTGCTTTGGAGTATCAAAGAACAATAAATGCTCGTTGGTATATGACACTTTGTTTGTCAAAATAGTTGCTCAAATCAGAAAAATAATGAGAAATGTCATATCATCCTTCATGTAACTCCGTATACTGCATTCCAAATTATCAATTATTTGAAGCATGGAAAAAATTATTTGATGAGTCATTGTCCTTATTTGCCTGATTTATCATCCAGTCATTTTTTCTTGTTCCCAACAATCAAGTATAAAATGTGTGGTCAACGATTTAACAGCAAAGAAAAAACATTTGAAACTTATACATCACATGTTTCAGCTATACCAACGTCTGAATGGCATAACAGTTTTTAAAATTTGTTTATTCGAATGAAAAAATTATACTGAGGGCGATTGTATAAAGGGCAATATTTTGAAAAGAAATAAAATATTTATTTTCATGCAAAAATAGCCTGTGTATTATTTTCTAAAAACTTAAACTAGCCCACAAACTATGCGTATAAGGAAAGTAAGAAGGAAAAAAATAATAATTTTGTTTCCTAAGACCGATAATATTTCAAGGGAAAATATTTAATTACTGAATGTAAAAAAGGTTTTTGATAGAAAGGAATATGAAAAACTATAACAATGCCCAATTTGCTGAATTATTATCTTTTGTATTTCATCTATGCAATTAGTTAAAATCATTTTGTTACTTATTTGCTAAATTACTGCACCAATGTGTTGAAATTTCAAGACTTTTGCATATTTTTGTATACTAATATAAGTAAGCAAAACATATAATGGCAAAAAAACTAAACATATAATGTGAAATAAACTAAACATACCAGAAATATTCTATATGTCGACTAATTGAGCTTCATTTAATTAGTTTAAATACTTAACATAGGTCTTAACCAAACCGTATTAATTAGATATACAGTTTTAACAGGAAATCTTTATTCATGCAATAAATAAATTCAAATTCGTTAAGAAGATTTTAATACATTTGGAATTATACTGAATAGTAATAGTACGATTTAAACTTAAGCGACGCGTTTAATTGCTTCCTTTTCGAAATAAAAATCTTGAGTGCAGGATTAACTCATTTAATTTACATGCTATAATATGTTTAATTCTAAAATTCTATGAGACTTGATAGGTTTGCATGTGTTCCATATATCAGTAATATTGATTATTAATTAAATAACTTACCATTCTAAATTAACTAACTTACGATGCTTAATTAAATAACTTGTGATTCTTAATTAAATAACTTAAGATTATAACCTCTGATTCAGGCTGTTGGAAGTTCAATTGCCCAGAGACGATGATCAAACCTGGCTATAAAGATTGTATTCAAACTTGCAATTTACTACACCACTATGGCCCTGTAAACAGTAAATAATCTCAGGCAAGGTATTTAATAAACTGCTCATGAACAATATATATATGTATATATATGTATATATATAAATATATATATATATATATATATATATATATATATATATATATATATATATATATATATATATATATATATATATATATATATATATTTGAAGGTTTCGGCTACCGGGAGCGTTTCGCCATGGCAGTAAAAGCTTTAACCGGAGAGTTGGGGGTCGCTACTCCCCCCGGCCGTCACTTCGTAAATACTCTTTTAACATCTTTATGGGTATATAGGTACTAGTCCGTTTTGGGAGATTATTTGGATATACACTTGTATAAAGCAGCATGGCGCTTTACCGTTGTATGTAAAATGTTCTTTAAATTTTTGGAAGGGAGTTTGGCTTTTTAAGTCATTATTTTATTTGTATATATATATATATATATGTTCGTTAAAGTAAACATCGTTCTATACAGGGTGTCCTAAAAACATTGACCTCGGTTTTATTCCTTAAATATTGATCTTAGACATATATAAAAAATTACAAAATTGCGTAAATAAAGGTACAGAATTTTAAGGAACCGATAAAACCCGACAAAATATAGCATACAGTAAAAGGGATACTTCTTGGGCTGCAGCCGTGTTGACTGCGGTCTTCAGTGTGACATTGGGATGGGGGGCTCCATCGAAGGACAGTGTTGAAGTAAGCTTGAATTTCAACGGAGGAGACTGACTATAGTTATATTTATATCTGTATATATGTAGATTTTGTTTCCTTTTCAAGTATTTGTGTATTTTATCTTGTCGCTTTTGTTGGAGGTTTTTTCTTTACGTAAGTTTGTTACTTCGTATGGACGTCTTCTGTTTTGGCGTTATTCTGAAATTGGCCACAGGCAGTACATGGCTCCGTGGCCAATGGTGTAAACGTCGACTTGTGAGTGGGGACTAGGGGTTACAATCCCCCTAGGCATTTTGTGTATTTACTCTTGTCTTTTAAAATTAATTGTCCATTTTGTTCATTTTTGCTACATTATATATATATATATATATATATATATATATATATATATATATATATATATAAATATCATAAAACTCGAAAGACAGTAAAAAGATTCCTTAAAATTTCAATACTTTATAACTATATCAAGACATGTAGGCCCAATGCGTCTCTATAATGTCGAGTAAAATATAAGGGAAAAGATCTCCGAATGAAATATCAAAAAAGGAAAAAAGCCAACAGGGAAATTTGAAAAGGCCTAGGGGGATTGTAACCCTTAGTTCCCGGTTAAAGTCGACTTTGACTCCATAGGATATACACCCGGAGACGAAAATTACCTGAGGCCAATCTCCATATAAACGTCAAAGCAAAAGACGAACATATCAACAAGAACAAGGAACAAAAAGACACTAACACTGATTTACAAAATACAGGATATATATACAAAGTCCGAAAACAGGAACGACAACGTACGTAACAAACTTTTCCGCAAACGAAAGCATACAGATAAAAGATAAAAGGGAGTAAAGGATACTGGACTATCTGAATCGTTGCCATTTGTAACACATATCAAAAGTGTTGCAAAAATCGTTTTTTAAGGCATTTACAGCCTTATTGTGGATGGCATTATAATAATGTCTGAGGAATCCGAGGGGATAGTCTTATTTTAAAGCCTCAATGATAAATATCACATCACTTTTTATACGAACTTTATTGTACATATGCAAACGAGCATTACGTATAAAGAGATTCATTATGATATTACGAGAAACAATTTGACTTAGATTAGACTTCAAGTTGATAATATAATTAATTTTTATCTTAAAATGTCGTCGTTTATCATATAGCTTCGTATACAAAGATCGGCAAAGTGAATGCTAATATTAAGGTAATTAATTTCTTCAGCCGAATCTGTAGGTGTTTCGATTAAATATAAATTCGCTGGATAAAAATCGAAGTTAAAGTTGATAGTGGTTTTTTGATGTGCTAGAAGTACATCATCAACAAATCGAAAATACGGCAATTCATTTAATATATGAGTACCAACTTCATATTGATTGAGGTATAGATCAGCCAACAACGAGGAGCAACCTCCCCTCATAGGGATACCTTTCACTTGTTTATAGTAATTCGCACCATTGAATAAAATGTTTTCATAAAGCACTATATCCAAAATGGCTTTGAATTTATGTAAAGCTATATATTTATGCATTTGATATTAACTATGCATTACGATAATAATGTCGTATAGATCTTTCAGATTAATGTTATTAAACAGCTCTTTAAAGTCAAAACACCTGTAAATTAGGTTTGTGGGGTGTTTTTTAAAATTCTTTAGTACATCACCGCTATTTTTAATCATAACACATCCATCAATTTTTTTATTTGAACCATGTTTGGTTTTAACAGTGAAATAAGTTTTGTATTTGCAATTGTAGTATAAGCTTTTTAACCTACTGTTATCGGGTGAAACGTTACGGGTGTTTTGTGTAGTTTTGGTATCATGACCAAGTGTGGATATCTAATAGGATTGACGTTGATACTAATGCGTTTATGTAAAGCCCGTATTTTACTTTCGATTTCTCTTCGTTTTGATTCCAATACAACTTACATGTCTTCCTTGTTATAACTTATATTGAGTAGATCTTCATAGTAGTTCTAACAAGTAAAAGTAAAATTCGATGTCACTTTATCTGCATATGTAAATGCAAACATTTGCCAGACTTTTTCCAAATTATGTCTATTCAATTTATAACCTTCATTTTGTCCATAAGAATGATGATAATAATAATGAAAATTTAACATAATGTGATCGCACCATTCATTGAAAGATGATAAAAGCATACTCTAGTTTTTTTCTTTGGGTCTTTTGTCTCTCTTGTATGCTTTCATTTGTGGAGTAGTTTGTCACGTACGTTGTCGTTTCTGTTTTCGGACCTTGTATGTATATCCTGTCTTTTGTAAATCAGTATTAGTGTATTTTTGTTCTGTGTTCCTGTTGATATGTGCTTCTTTTGCTTTGACGTTTTTATGGAGATTGGCCTCAGGTAATTTTCGGCTCCGGGAGTGTTTCCTGTGAAACCAAAGTCGACTTTAACCTCGAACTACTGGTTACAATCCCCCTCGGCCTTTTCGAATTCCTCTGTTGGCTTTTTTCCGTTTTTGATATTTCATTCGCAGATCTTTTCTCATATATATATATATATATATATATATATATATATATATATATATATATATATATATATATATATATATATATATATATATATATATATATATATATATATATATATATATATATTTGGCTGATATTCTATTGGATAAGATTTTAAAGTTAGTATTATGTAAATTATATATTTGATTATTAAGTAAGTGTGACCTAAGGGTACTTATATATAGTAATATTTGCAAATGATTGAGAAGTTACTACTATCCTTATCGACATAAGTAATAACAAAATCATTTCGAATTTCTTTAATATCCTTTTTAATTAAATTTATTTGCTTTATTAATTTTCTGAATATGTATATAGTGATTTAACTATTGCTCTATTAAGACGTTCCAGGGTTTGAAGACTTCTACAGGGGTATGATATTTATAGCTGATTTTATAGATAAATTTATTCAAGAATTGAATCTTTACCAATTGATTTATGTTTAAATTTAGTAGGTAAACGGTACTTAGTACCTAGTAACATCAGTGATCAGTGCATCATAATTAATAATATTTAGATTTCCCATTATAAAATGCTCATGGTGTTTATCTACTCGTAGTCTTTGTATTTATCTAAATAAAAGTGGCAGTATGACTCTTTATCCAGTTCATAATTTAAATTAATATCTATTGATTTGGCTATTTGATTATAATTGAAAATATAACGTCCTAGCGGTTTATCATATTTAAGAGCAATATCAGGATTTACAGGTTTGACTGGAAAGTAATTGGAAACCGTTTTAAAAAAAATATTTATATACAGATTATTTAAGACAGAATTAGTGAAATTCAGGTCACAATATTCGTTTATTTTAATAGATTGGTTTGATTCATCATTTAAATTTAAGTCCGTGATGTATAAATAAACATTAAGAATTTTACCTCTGGTTATGAGAAAATCATAGAATAAATGTTTAAAATGAATGTTATTAAATGCAGTAGCTCTCAAAGGGTTATAAATCATATTAATTGCTATTTTTTAATTGCGAAAATCCAGTCCTTACAATGTTTCCAATCAAAAGTAATTTTGAAATTTGCATTGTAGGATGGCATTTCTTAGATCAGATAATGAAGACAATTTTTCATTATATTTACTTGCTCTTTTAGTTCTTTTTCTTTTATTGTTAGACATATTAACAAAATTATATATATAATGGTCTTCATTAGAATATTAAGGGATTTTTAGCAATATTATGATGATTAAATAATTGATTGAATCCATATGGGAAAATATTTCTATGTGCACGTATGAATTCATTTTCAAGAAACAATCTGTCATAATAATTTTTTGAATACATAGAATACTAATTTAAATGTTGTCGAACCCATGTTCGTAATATGTTCGTATTCGAATTGTGATTCTTTAATGGTAGTTGCATTTTTTGAAAAAAAAATTTATATGACTCCTGTCTGTTAATTTGGAGTCTGTGTTAATTCGGAGGTGCAGAGGATTGATGGTTTGGCCTATACATTACATATTGCATATTTTGCAAACAATTTAGTAAATGCAATAATATATTTTACAGAAGGCAATATAATTGCTACAATTGATCTAATTACGATTAGCAAGCGGACATGTTTTACATCTAATAGAATTACAAGTTTTAAATTCAATTAAATTTTATTTAATGATGCATGGTTTTAAGATTTATAGTTATATGAATATAATAAGGAATGTTGGTTGGATGTACTAAATGAAAATGGAGTCAAAGTCATTGAAGAAAATAGATATTGTTGGTATCGTGATATCGATCTAGGAAAACCCCAATACGTTAACGAATACCGAGCTTAAATGTCAGAGAACATCCAGTTACCAGTAGCTAAATATTGATATATATATATATATATATATATATATATATATATATACATATACATACATATATGTATATATATATTGAAGCGAATAACTGATGACAAGACCAAACCATTTTGACTGTAAGCATACAGTAGAAAATTGTAGGTTAATTCAGATTTGCACTCTCATCAGGACAGCACATGCAATCCGAATTATAATTGAAAGAATAGTTAGTTGTTGACAATGACGAAAATAACTATAAACCCCATTGGCACTGTTTACTGACTAATAGATGGAAAAACAATCCAATCCAAAAGAATTAAAAATCAAAAAAATAAACTTACATGTGCTTGAGCAATGTGTTGGATTAAGTGATTGCAGGCAGAACGCACTGCATACAGCATGCATCCGTCAGAGCATACTCTAAGCGAATTGGGAGACGAATCGGAATGTAGAATAGAATAAACGTGAACGGGAAAGTTTTAACAGTTATTTATCAAATGACAGTAGAGTCAGGGCATGTGGATAGCCATGTCGAAAATAATGAGTGAAATTCATAAAAATGTGTTTTCCAGCCAAGGATAAACAATTCACTTGTAAAATTACTACTTGATGTATTTGAAATTATTTTTAATAGTATTAACCAAAAATTCTGGATAGTGGTAATTATGGCAATGCGCCTAAGATTATTTATGTGGAGATAGTGATCTGAGGATCAGAAAATCATTCAAAGATCAGAGGATCATTCGAAAAAGCTGGATTAAAATAATGTTTCTAAAAAACTGAATAGAATTACAAGAACGATATGATAGCAGCTTAATGATGCTGAAGTTATAAGAATATTTTTTATAGACTGGTAATAACTAATAATATATATATATATATATATATATATATATATATATATATATATTGAAAATCAAAACAACTTAGGATAGTATTTTAAAATCTCGACTGGGTTGGACTTTGAATATTTTTGGTGTGATGCCCTCCTGTCTACATGTGGTCGATTACTTGTGTACATTGCAGCTACCTCAAATATTAATGGATTTTCACGAAACTTTATATTCCGATTTGTTGACAAAAATTTTAGAACTAAATAAAGTTTTTGCTTTAACTCGATCTAAAACTTGGAATTTATTCGACAATTTATATTTTCTTAGCATGGCAGCGTAGGACAAAATGTAACATAATCATCTATTGAACCGTTTATTTATTGCTCAATGATCACGAACCAGATTTTTTTAATTATTGTTGTAGCCGTGTATGGTTTTTAAGTTTGTGGCGTTTTCAGACCTGCACGAGGAGGATGGGTGAGCCCCCACCCCACACCAGGGGTACATTATCAAACTTGGTATTTGTCTCACGACATGTTGACATTTTTGTTACATGTCGTGAGACATGTGTCAACTGTGCCAATTATTCTGTGTGTCGTGTTGATTTAGTTAATTACTTATCTTAAAAAAGGGGTAACTCTACATCATTTAACTTATTAACTACAGCCATTAGTAGTTTGGTTTAGTACATTGCTTTGGTGGCCGCAAAACCCACCTATTTTCAGCATAACGAATGATAAGGTAATATAATAATCTTAAAGAAATTCACAAATAAGATATAAGTGTAATTAGAACAGTCTACATTTTATTTAGCACACATAATCAATTTCACATCCTAACTTTTAATCTTACGATTACTATTCTTCTTCTTCTGATACTTAGTTAAGTAATTAGCGAGATGTAATGTCAGAATTAGTAATATTTGGTTGGAACACTGGGTGAAACGCATTAATTAACTTTTCTATAAAAAAAACCACCTTTGAATAAATCCTCATATAATTCAAAATGTACCTGATAATATCTTTCACATCTTTGAAGAATCGCCGGGTTTTTCACCATCTACTTTTTCAACACCAGAGCTCTCCGAACTCATCACACATACATCTAAAATACTGATATACTGCTTTCCTCTACATACATGCCCAACTCCAACAGACTGACTGAACTCCAACTGCTCACCAACTCCGAGCAACAAGCAACTAACTCTCTTGACCCGCCGATTGACCTTATATATACACCATCCTTCCGTTGGACGGTCTACGTGCTGGTATGTAAACATGAGGACTGATCCGTAGACATGGGGCATGGTATGTAAGACGTGGGGCCACCTGTATGTTACCGTCAATGTGCTTAGCGTAGGGATATTCATTTCGCCCGGATTTGCTCCATCATTTCTTAATCCTTCCAAATCTTTAATATTTTACATTTCTGGCATTACATCAACTAAGATAATAAACTCTGTAAACGCAGAGCATAACCAAGTAATAAATTTACTCGAACCAATGTTTACCTTACATAAATAAACAGCTCACATCCCGTCCATCACCAATAATATCAAGTCAGTAAAAATGGTGACATTACAAATAAAATGAAAAAGTGTGTTCTCACAGAATGAAAGTGTGTGACATGTCTTGCAGACATCTTTTATTTGATATCAAGTTTCATAATGTATCTCCCAAGGGTGGGGGGTAACTTCCCTCACTCCCGATGGCATTATAATGACAATACGATCACAAAGATTGCATTTCCGCTATTGTGATAGACAATATTAAATTGTGTGACTATTTAGCCCAAAATAACACCTTTTGTACATGATTACGTTGAATTCTGTCTTATGTGCCATGTTAAGAAAATATAAAATTTCGAATAATTTTCAAGATTTCCACCCGATTTAAGAAAACACTCTATCTAATTCTAGAGCTTTTGATTGCAATCCCGAATATGAAATGTCTTGAAAATCAATTTGTGGCTACTTTTTGTACACAATAAATCAACCACAGACATAGATATAGACAGACGGACATCAATCTAAAATAGTCGAATCGTATTAAGGAGATCCTAAAACATATATTGGCATCAAAATCTCGATATCAAAAATATTCGTGAAAACAATACTTACTGTAAACTTCGTATGAGAATGTAAAAAGGTACGCATTTACTTTGGAGGGGCGCATTCCAGTTTATGGAGCTGGCTCTCGACAAGTCATGGGAAGCATGCAATAATTGAGGTGTCTACACAAAGTAAAAAATCGATTCTAGGATCTCTTAAGGATTTAAGGATAAAAATATTTTGAGGCTAGGCCTTGACGTCGCCGAAGTCAACGCCTAATATCCCCAGTGCATTGTATTAATTGGCAAAACAGAATTTTCCCTTGACTTTACTTATGTTATGCTGCTTCGAGTTATCCCTTTTGAGGAATAAACTCGAGACATTCGCAGAATCACTACCGATTGATGTAAAATGTTTGCACGATTGCAAACATTACAAAATGAACAATAAAAAATCGTATCGCACTTTTCCACCTGCAAGATCAGAATCAGCTATATATGCAGATTTCAGTATGTACACTATAAATCTGTGAGTTTCAGTTTCAGTATACGTTTCTTTCTAATTTAATTTTCATTTATTAAACTTCAAAAATCTTTTTCTTTTCAATTATATTTAACGTTTGGCACTAAGTTCTTTCCAGTTTCAATTTCGAGAACAATTATAGACGTAATTCAATAACGTTTTCACTTTTCAATAGCTTGCTCAGCTAAATTGGCTTTTACAACTCTTATTTATTACTTAGTATACAATTTACGTTTTACACAACACAACTATTCTTCTTTAAATTATCAAGTACAAGGTTGTCAATGTATTTTTATTTCATTTATTTTTATATTGTACCTTAGCAATTTAATTAAAACCTGAAATAATGTGTCAATCATATTTTTGAACTAAATTTTACTTAAGAGCAACATTGAAACTAGCGGGAATTGCACTTTTATGTTAAGAAAGTATTGATCTGTTAAGCAAAGTTTTAAACGTTGAAATCCTGGAATGCAATATTGGAATCCAAAATTCAATCTGTGTTAATAGCGATTGGTATAAGTGTAAGCAGCCTACCTGCAGCGGGGTGCCATTTTGAATAAGCACGCTAGCCTGCTCTTTATGCAGCTGAGAACTGGGCTCAAACAAGGCGATAATACCGAAATCTATGATAAAGGGATATGTATTACACCTTTTGCCATTATGAAGAAAAAGGGCACATCATAGTCGAAACTTGACTTTTACCTAATACCACTAATACCATCCAATTTAGACCAGGACACAGTAGGGAGGATTAAGACTGCGCTCTCCTTGCCCATACCCATCAGGACTTTCGGACCTACATATTAATCGTGTCTATACTCCACGTAGACAGAATATTGCTTTTGTGTGAGCGTCATGGATAGACTTAGGATCGTCCCTTGAAATTATTTTGCCATAACCACTGAACTATTCACTCCCTATATAAAATTTAATCCTCTGAGAAATAAACAGTATAAGTATTATGTGAGCAAAATATACACTTTGTGCAAGAGATAAGGAAAACTTGAGGAAGGCATTTAAGTAAAAGCAGAATAAAAATTCGCCATACAGTTTTTTCGAGGATACGCTGGATCCCTTTCGTAAGTGCTGCCGAATCACGTACTCGTTGTCAAAATACGAAATGGGTATAAATGTAAGAAATAGAGAGGTTTATATACCCAAGTCTCTGGATAAACAGCTAACATTAGAGAGCCAATCAGAAAACAGAATGAAAAACAATCCGGTCATAGCAGGATGGTCAAGGTTGGAGTATGCCAAAACACAACTAAAATACACTAACAAGACGAGTCAAGTCTGAAAAATAATAAATTTGTCAACAAGACAACAAGACGAAAAATATACAAAAGTGACATAATAGTTTCAAAGTCAAATGGAACAATAATATTGAAATAGAAACAAAAATTTACAATATCCGTGTGACCGGTTTCGCGCTTAATAAATGTTCATCAGCATGGGAAAAACATTAACTACAATAGCAGCAAGAAAATTTGCTACATCCGGAAATTTTGCGAAATTTAGTGGGAAATGATAATTGCTTCCACGTAGACGGTATAGAATTCGTTCTGAATTGAGTTCGGGGTAATGCCATATTCAAAATCACAAGATCCCACCAAGAAAGACATTCTTCAAAATAATGAAGACTCTTTCATTGTAGATAAAAGTATCCATGTTTAATAATTACAGTTCACGCCTCCAGACTGTAGACAAGGATGTGGTTATTATCTAAATATTACATTTGCATTATCAAATATGATCCCAAATTCTATGCCGCACAAGGCATACAATCCGTAACTGATCATTAAAATGGCGTCTATGCATTTAATTTTCGAAGCAACGTAAATTGTAGCCGTCTAGAAACGGAACACTACAAAAGATAAATTTTCACACCATTTACTCCTTTAAAAGTGTCATTGCAGAGTCATATTCTAACTATCTGATGGAGGATGTCAAAATCTCAAGTGCAGTAGATTGGTTCTTTTGAATACCAGGCATTGATTGATTAACAAGCGAATTCAAGAATGAAAAGGAATTTTTGAAGGATCTCTGCACAATTACGTCAAGGTCACACGAGTCGCAAATACTGACAGATTTTCACTGAAATATTGATTTAAATAAAACACAGTTTTTAAACCGGGTACATTAATTGAAAATTGAAAAGTATTTTATTATATGTAAAATATTTCTGAAAGATATATTAATGTTTTAAATATATGTATATTTTTATTGCCATAATTGTATACAATATATATATATATATATATATGTATATAATAAAATGTATAATTATATATAATAATAATAATTGTATACACGATGATTAAAGAATGATGGACCAAACTTTACGAGGTGATAGTACGCGGCAAACCAAGGACTTTTCTTCATAGTTTACCGGGTCGGAAATGAAACTTAAAAGTGCCAGTGAGCGCTTAATGGTGAAATCGATGAGGTGAGGCGATAACACACGAATGACTTGGGATTTATAAAATGACATTTAATAAACTCAATAGCTCAAAAGAGCGACTGTCAACCTGAATGCACACCTCACACCGGCGATGGGGGGATTGGCGAACACTCTCGAACAGATCAGGCATGCCGCGCACTTTGGCGGCAAGCTATGAGACCACCTCATCTAATCTATCGACCCGTAAAAGTGACGTCCAGATAGTTCCTTACCTCTACTTAAAATGGGCAGATACTCCATCTTTCTGGAATCACATATGCCGCCGGGTGTCTGTTGGGACATTCTCCAGGAATTCCGGCAGGACCTCCTGCGGGAAAATATGATACATTCTCCCATAAGGTCGTTCGGGCATAAGATACGGCCATATTCGGCGGTCGCCGGTGATTCCTGCCCACACATTGTCGGAGAATCGTCGCTGATGCGCATGTTGATATGTTGAAAGTGGCTTTACACTCACCCACACATGTTCATTGTGGATGATAAATGTGCCATCACTTGCGAAGGGGGCTTCTTCTGTGAAAAGCCCACATGTAAAAATATCTCGCTGCGTCTCACTCTATCCGAGGAACCAGCGGGTGAACTCCAAGCGACGAGGATAATCCGCTGCAGTCATTGCTGGAGTTTGTATGCGTGTACCTGTTTCCACTGCATAGCCCGCCATACCGTGGATTGTGCACACCAAAAGTATGCCACATTGCTCTTGTACTTGCGCTTGGCTGAACTGATACTCTACCCAGAAGCGCCAGTTTCACAACTGACGTTCTAGCACTCCTTACCCAACTTGCATCAGACATGGTAGAGAGAAAGGATTCGGATTCACAGAGCTGCCAATGCAACCGTTCGAATGCTTTACTATTGGGCAAACGCGAATGGGGAAAACGTTCCCGGTACAGTTACTGTGCATCTCTGCCATTCATATTTGCAGCCCCAAAGATGAAATGCATATCAACGTTTTCCTTATTTGTAAATTCCTGCATGGTCTAAAATGTTGGAGCTGCAAATAACTGCTGCAAAGTGATAGAGACTTACATTTGGTGTATGAAAGTTTGCTTAAGGATCATTCTTCTTCCGCTGAAGAAATATGCATACGTGATTTTCCTCATTAATTAGAAAATAATAACCAAGATGACGTTTTTATTTTGCGGAGTGGTCTCTTCCCAATGACTAAGCGCCCTGTAATGCCTTTACATTTCATTTCTGACCGGGTATACTATGACAAAAAGTGCTTGATTTGGTGTGTACTACCCCCTCGTAAAGTTTGACCCATTTTTTTTTAATCGCCCTGTAAAAACTTTTTATGTATATATACATACTTTTATTGCCTTACACAGTAAATTGTATGTAATATATTGTATAATTGCATATAATATATTAAATTGTATATGGTGCATTTCTATTGTCTTACCCTGTTAATTGTATATAATATAATTTACTGGCTATTTATTATGTCGAGATCAAAATTTCGAGTTCCAGCTTTCGACATATTTATACGTTTGAAGCATCGCCAAACTCGAATAGAGGATCTTCGAACTGATGTCGGGGCGTAACTGTTTGTACATGTCTATATTTGAGTGTTCATGTCCATGATTATGTGGACAGGACTTATCAAGAACAAAAGAACCGAAGTGTCTGGTACATTTTAGTACGATCTGGTACGATTAGATACTATCTGGTACGATTATCATAACATGTGAACCAAGGGATTGAGGCAATCCCGGGACTTCATTCGCGAAACAAATGGATAATTGATCTCTGTATCAAACAATATACATAATAAAATTGTATTTTCTACATTCATATATACATAGCATACTCAGTATAAAATTCAAATATGGTCCATGCTATTTTAATACATTGAGATTATAAATGGTCATGGATATTGACAAAATTTTATTTTTATAGCTAAATTGTATATATTTCTGGATTTTTTCTTTGTTCTCATATAAACACTATACACCGTATATTACATAAACGTGGTCCAAATGGCTTAAACGGTTTCAGAAATTATAAAGAATAACGATTTTTATTAAATATAGTTTTATTGCTAAACTATATACATTTTTTAGAGTATTTTTCTGCTTTTGTATATACATAATGTATGAAAATTGCAATCCAAATGTGGTTCAAATCAGTGTTTTTATAGATTAAAAGGGTAAATCTAAAATCCACTCCAAAAGTATTTTCATGTATTTAGAGACGCCACCGATTTATTTAATGTGAAAACTTGACTTCAGATTTAACCATGATCATCCTACTTTTCTTATGCTACTTTAGTGAAAATAAAAAGCTCGTTTAATCTACTATTAAAAGCATAACTATCAAGAAAATTGGTACACCTAACAATCACTATCACTATACTTTCCTATAGCTCTCTTCGCTCAAAGATTGCAACTTTGCAACTCAATGTATTTAAGATTGATTTTTCAAAAGGGCCTGCAAATTTTCGAATGTTTCATCTTCAAACAAACATAAATTTAACAAATAAACAAAATAAAAATTTAAACATTTAAAAATTTTAATTAGCTTCTATGTTTTTAATTCTTTCCAACATAGTTTTAAAGTGTTAACGATTTTGTTCATTCTGTCTAACATTTTTTTTTCTGTCTGTTCCTTTGCAAGATAATTGCCATAAAAATGACTTTACCAAACTGAAATTTTAGTATGTTGTTAAGACAGTTTATGGGGCACATGGGAATAAATATGGACAATATCGCCCAATTAGTTTCGGATTTAACTCAGATTGAATAAATGGAATACATTGAAGCCTGTGAGACCTAATTTTTTAAACTTAGTCTTCCAAACAGAATTGCCTCAATGTTAGGAAATATTCAAATTATCATGTAAAATGTGGGGAGAAAATCAGCAAAATATGCTAGGCAGTATTTAAAATAAAATATAAAATAATAATTACACCCATATTATATAAAGAGATCATGTGACTCATTTAAAAATAATCATTTTAAAATATGGCATTCATTTTCCCCTAGCATCGGAATCGTGATGCTTAAAGATAGTTTGAATTCATAGTGTTGCATCCGTAATAAAGCCGCTATATATTTGCACATTATTCGTATATCTAAATTCTGTGGTAAAGCAATTCCAATATTTTTGTATTTTAAATGATCACTAAACTTTAATTCTTCTTGCAACTAAGTCTAATTTTCACGTATGCAGAATGTAAGCAACTCACCTTACAATCAAGCGATTGTACGGTGAGTTGTATAAGAATTGTTGAATTCTTATCACGTAAAATTAGGTATCTTTTGAGTCTAGAAAATTAGTGATATGAATGAAACATTCATTAGTTTTATATAGAAAAGCATACGGTTTATAGCCTTGATTTTTTTTTTGTTTTAAACTTCCCAGTAAAATAAATTATTATAGTACTGGGATAATTTAAAAATAGCTTTAACAGAAAACATTAAAATGCTTTTGTCAGAGGAAGTTTCGGCTGTTGTAGCTACATTTATTTTTGAAATATTTTTAATTAATTTACTTTTGCTTCATTTCATACATTTTTTCGAATATATTTAACCGTATATTATGTTTTAGAGGATTTACTGTCATACAAAAAATGCAGACAAGCAACAACAAATCGTGCCCAACTCAAACGCAAGTCTCTTAGTCAATTCGCTTTCTCATTTTAAATGACTGAATACATTGAATGAACATGAATACTATGGTTTTTATAATTGAATTTATATACAGTGGTTTAAACTGCTGTGCCTTTCAAATCTATGTCAACTTGCGCATGGC
Organism: Amaurobius ferox; assembly: GCA_951213105.1. NCBI lineage: Eukaryota > Metazoa > Arthropoda > Arachnida > Araneae > Amaurobiidae > Amaurobius > Amaurobius ferox. The sequence goes on along the minus strand of OX578146.1, from coordinate 29,117,646 downwards.
AGAACAGTATATCCATTAAACATTATAATTTAAATGCATTTTTCATGTACTGAGTTACTGTAAAATAGTTAAAAATTTATTTAATATTTGTAATCAAACATCATTAAACTTCGAAGATATATTTAATAACCATAGTTACTTTTCATTTGAAATTTAGAATGTAATTGTAAACATGATTGGTATAAATAATTTGGCATCACGTCTGATGTTATAATAGCAAAATTTAAGCACACATCCACAACAGAAGGTCTTTCTTTATTTTACTTCCTATAAGACGTACAACATTTTTACTTTCTTTATATACATAATGCATAAGGAAAGTATTGTGACGGGGTCGAAAATTCGAAATCGAGTTTTCGACGGGAGAGCACGTTTCTAGCATCCCTGACCACGAATCAAACATTTTTGAAGTGATGTCTATGTGTGTGTGTGTGTGTGTGTGTGCGTGTGTGTGTTTGTGCGTGTGTGTCAGTGAGTCTGTGGAGACGATAACTGACGAACGAATAAACCGATTTGAACCAAATTTGGTACAAAAATCACAATCCGTAAACACTGGAAGCTTATTGTTTTTATACGCAATCGAATGTTCAGAACACCCCTAAATTTTCGAATGAAATTTTGAAAAAATCGTCAAAAAATCAAAACCACTAATAAAGTTACGGAAATAGACATTTCTTATGTAATGTTTCATTAGAAAACGATTGACATAAATTTTAGAACGCTAACATGAACCGTTCTCGAGATATTGCACATTTTTCAAAAAAATTATCAGAAAGCCATATAAAATAAAAAAAAATATTTCCTCTTGGAAAACATGTTCACTTTTCAGTAATACCATGCGAAAAATTGGATGATATCATTCTCGTGGATCTGGCTCGTTCCATTCATGAAAAAAGATATTTTGAGTAATAATTTTGTATTTGAACGCCAATAGTCATTTATCTGCTGTAAGAATAACTTATTTCTTTGTCCATAATGCTTGGCGAGATTTTGGCGACGAATTTGGCAGAATGTCGCCAACTTGGCGACTTTTTGAAATGTTGCCAAGTTAACGAAAATCTCGCCAAATGGATAAAAATGACGCTAAATCAATGAAATGACGATTTATTGTCGAAAATTCAATATTTTGGAAAGAATATTAGTATCTACTATAAGAAAAACCTATTTATTTTAATGTAAAAGTGGTAAATTCATTACATTATATAAGGAAAGTCATGTGTTACATCAGATTTTTTTTAAAAAAGGGCAAGAGCGCTTTCGAGCATATGTACGCTCTTCATTAGTGGCTACATGGAAATACAATTTGAATCGTTCATATATAGACCAGACCGTTCTGGACCAATTTGAATCGTTCATATATAGACCAGACCGTTCTGGACCAATTTGAATCGTTCATATATAGACCAGACCGTTCTGGTCTATATATGAACGATTCAAATTTAATTTCCATGTAGCCACTGATGAAGAGCGTACTTATGCTCGAAAGCGCTCTGGCCCTTTTTTAAAAAAAATTTTGTACGTCTTATAGGAAGTAAAATAAAGACCTTCTGTTGTGGATGTGTGCTTAATTTTTGCTATGATTGGTATACTTATATTTCGCGTAACAGTTCGCGTATTACTTAGGAGAGTTAAATGAGAGTTGTAATTTGTGTAAATGAGGATTGCTCCATGATTGCAAATACTAACATTTATAAACAAATTCAAAGTTCTATAGCTTTCTTTTGCACGGAATGGCTGATGTTTTCAACAGTAGCAGGAAAAGTTGTTATGTTCCAAGTTTTCAATCTTCCACGGTATCTTCTATATAATAAAAGGCAATGTCTGTGTGTCTGTGTGTCTGTCTTATACACTATACGTTTCGCGACCGCGCGTCGGAGAGCTACGAAATTTGGCAATCGGAGACCCGGGGGGGGGAGGGAAGGGGACACGTGAAAACCGATTTTTAAAATTTTAATTATTTTTTTATTTATTTAATGTTTTATGCGATTTCGACCGTTTTTTGCCATTTTTGCCCTTTTTTCTCCACGATCCAGACATCGTAGAAAAAAACAAATTACACCATCGGAAAGAGCAGAGAATTTCGAGTAAAAATATATCAATTTCAAATCTGAATTTCGATTTCTAATATTTTTTAAAGATTTTAAAATAAAAGTCACTTTTTGCTCAAGAAAACGATTTTTGGTTTTTAAATTCTCGCATCGTGAAAAGTACTCATAATTTCGACTAATAATTTACATTTTCAGAAAGGTCAAACATCTGGCATTCTTACAAGTCCAATCTGGTCCAGAAATAATGAAAATTGCCTTCAGGATGGCAATTTTAAAGACGCCATGATTTTAAATTTGTCGGCTACCGGCTCAGTTCCGCAACGGCATTTTCCACCCATCCGCATTAGTTTCTTCCCCGTCTCCATGGAGACCGCGCTTTCGGTTTTAACTGAATTACGAGCATAAGTGTTGTATACATCGGGCGAAATTATTATATTTATATGATATTTTAAATGGATATTTTTAAATGGATATTTTAAATAATTTAAATGATTGAATTATGGTGGTTTGAATTGTGGAGATGTATTTGAAATTATTATATTTATGGATTGGTGGAACGATATGGTTGATTTTTTTATTTTAAATGGATATTTTAATTTATGGATATTTTAATTTATAGATATTTTAAATGGATATTTTAATTTTATGGCTATTTTAAATGATGGAACGATGGAACGAGGATGGTGGAATTAAGAGCCTAGCATATGGTCGTTATAAATTTAAATTAGCGCGCGGGAAGTTAGCGCGCGAGAATTGCACTCGGTAGGCCTGGGTTCGATTCCCGCCACTGATGCGGAGTACGATCACCTTAAACATATGGGTCGATAATTCCTTCCGAGAGGTTGGTGGCAGGGAAAGGAGGGTACGGTCTCTGTGGATGCCTCCCCCACTGGGTCCTGGTCCAAATTGGGTGAATAAAAAGAAAGTTATGGAGATTGTCGCGGAGGGCGCGGTAGCCCAGTGGTTAGCGTGCGGGAATTTCACTCGGTAGGCCCGGGTTCGATTCCCTCCACTGACAAAACTGCTGCCGTGTTCACGCGGAGTACGATCACGTTAAACATGTGGGTCCGTAAGTCCTTCCGAGAGGTTGGTGGTAGAGGAAGGAGGGTACGCACCCTGTGGATGACTTTCCCACTGGGTTCCGGTCTAAATTGGGTGAATAAAAAGAAGGTTATGGAGATTGTCGCGGAGGGCGCGGTAGCCCAGTGGTTGGCGCGCGGGAATTGCACTCGGTAGGCTAGGGTTCGATTGCCGCCACTGCCAAAACTGCTGCCATTTTCACGCGGAGTACGATCACGTTAAACATGTGGATCCGTAAGTCCTTCCGAGAGGTTGTTGGCAGAGGAAGGAGGGTACGGACCCTGTGGATGCCTCCCCTACTGGGTTCCGGTCTAAATTGGGTGAATAAAAAGAAGGTTATGGAGATTGTCGCGGAGGGCGCGGTTGCCCAGTGGTTAGCGCGCGGGATTTGCACTAGGTAGGTCCGGGTTCGATTCCCGCCACTGCCAAAACTGCCGCCGTGTTCAGGCGGAGTACGATCACGTTAAACATGCGGGACCGTAAGTCCTTCCGAGAGGTTGGTGGTAGGGGAAGGAGGGTACGGTCCCTGTGGATGCCTCCCCCACTGAGTTCCTGTCTAAATTGGGTGGCACTTTTTGGTAGGTCGTTCCTTATGGTAGGTCGCGCCAGCGAGTGTGCCACGGTTAGAATTTGCCACGGTCAGAATTTTCAAGGGTAGCGAACAGGCTGGTCGCCAAAGGCGGCTAGTAAATAATAAAAGGCAATGTATGTGTGTGTGTGTGTGTGTCTGTGTGTCTGTCTTATACACTATACGTTTCGCGACCGCGCGTCGGAGAGCTACGAAATTTGGCAATCGGAGACCTGGGGGGGAGGGAACGGGACACGTGAAAACCGATTTTCAAAATTCTAATTATTTTTTTATTTATTTAATGTTTTATGCGATTTCGACCGTTTTTTGCCATTTTTGCCCTTTTTTCTCCACGATCCAGACATCGTAGAAAAAAAACAAATTACACCATCGGAAAGAGCAGAGAATTTCGAGTAAAAATATATCAATTTCAAATCTAAATTTCGATTTCTAATATTTTTTAAAGATTTTAAAACAAAAGTCACTTTTTGCTCAAGAAAACGATTTTTGGTTTTTAAATTCTCGCATCGTGAAAAGTACTCATAATTTCGACTAATAATTTACATTTTCAGAAAGGTCAAACATCTGGCATTCTTACAAGTCTAATCTGGTCCAGAAATAATGAAAATTGCCTTCAGGATCGCAATTTTAAAGACGTCATGATTTTAAATTTCTCGTCGTTCCGCTCGGCGTGACGCTTCGTTTCTCCCCCGCTGAAGCAGGGAAGGTGGTGGGTGGGGACGTCAAGGTGGAGGTGACGTCAGGGTTCTGAATAGAGCGCCTTTGCTCTATATAAATTATTATATTTATATTTTAAATGATGGGACGATCTGGATTTTTTAAATGTATATTTTAACTTTTGGATATTTTAATTTTAAATGATGGAACATTTTAAATGATGGAACAATGAAACAATGGAATGAGGATGATGGAATTAAGCATATGGTCATTTTAAATTGCAAATTAGCGCGCGGGAAGTTAGCGGTAGGCCCGGGTTCGATTCCCGCCACTGCCAAAACTGCCGCCGTGTTTACGTGGAATACGATCACGTTAAATATGTGGGTCCGTAAGTCCTTCCGAGAGGTTGGTGGTAGGGGAAGGAGGATACGGCCCCTGTGGATGCCTCCCCCACTGGGTTCCCGTCTAAATTGGGTGAATATGTAGAAAGTTATGGAGATTGTCGCGGAGGGCGCGGCAGCCCAGTGGTTAGCGCGCGGGAATTGCACTCAGTAGGCCCGGGTTCGATCCCGCCACTGCCAAAACTTACGCCACGTTCACGCAGAGTACGATCACGTTAAACATGTGGGTTCGTGAGTCCTTCCGAGAGGTTGGTGGTAGGGGAAGGAGGGTACGGTCTAAATTGGGTGAATAAAAAGAAAGTTATGGAGATTGTCGCGGAGGGCGAAGTAGCCCAGTGGTTAGCGCGCGGGAATTGCACGCGGTAGGCCCGGGTTCGATTTCCGCCACTGACATGGAGTACGATCACGTTAAACATATGGGTCCGTATGTTTTTCCGAGAGGTTGGTGGTAGGGGAAGGAGGGTACGTTCCCTGTGGATGCCTCCCCCACTGGGTTCCGGTCTAAATTGGGTGGCACATCCTGGCCGTCCAACCAGTTACCAGGCCCGGGTTCGATTCCCAAAATTGCCGCCGTGTTTACGCGGAGTACGAGCACGTTAAACATGTGGGTCCGTGAGTCCTTCCGAGAAGTTGGTGGTAGGGGAAGGAGCGTACGGTCTAAATTGGATGAATAAAAAGAAAGTTATGGAGATTGTAGCGTAGGGCAAAGTAGCCCAATGGTTAGCGCGCGGAAATTGCACTCGGTAGGCCCGGGTTCGATTCCCAAAATTGCCGCCGTGTTTACGCGGAGTACGATCACGTTAAACATGTGGGTCTGTAAGTCCTTCCGAGAGGTTGGTGGTAGGGGAAGAAGGGTACGGTCCCTGTGGATGCTTCTCCCACTTGGTTCCGGTCTAAATTGGGTGAATAAAAAGAAAGTTATGAAGAATATCGCGGAGGGTGAAGTACCCCAGTGGTTAGTGCGCGGGATTTGCACTTGGTAGGCCCGGGTTCGATTCCCAAAATTGCCGAATAAAAATAAAGTTATGGAGATTGTCGCGGATGGCACGGTAGCCCAGTGGTTAGCGCGCGGGAATTTCACTCGGTAGGCCCGGGTTCGATTCCCGCCATTGCCAAAACTGCAGCCGTGTTCACGCGGAGTACGATCACGTTTAACGTGTGGGACTGCAAGTCCTTCCGAGAGGTTTGTGGTAAGGGAAGGAGGGTACGGTCTCTTTGGATGCCTCCCCCATTGCAAATTAGCGCGCGGGAAGTTAGCGGTAGGCCCGGGTTCGATTCCCGCCACTGCCAAAACTGCCGCCGTGTTTACGTGGAATACGATCACGTTAAATATGTGGGTCCGTAAGTCCTTCCGAGAGGTTGGTGGTAGGGGAAGGAGGATACGGCCCCTGTGGATGCCTCCCCCACTGGGTTCCCGTCTAAATTGGGTGAATATGTAGAAAGTTATGGAGATTGTCGCGGAGGGCGCGGCAGCCCAGTGGTTAGCGCGCGGGAATTGCACTCAGTAGGCCCGGGTTCGATTCCCGCCACTGCCAAAACTTACGCCACGTTCACGCAGAGTACGATCACGTTAAACATGTGGGTTCGTGAGTCCTTCCGAGAGGTTGGTGGTAGGGGAAGGAGGGTACGGTCTAAATTGGGTGAATAAAAAGAAAGTTATGGAGATTGTCGCGGAGGGCGAAGTAGCCCAGTGGTTAGCGCGCGGGAATTGCACGCGGTAGGCCCGGGTTCGATTTCCGCCACTGACATGGAGTACGATCACGTTAAACATATGGGTCCGTATGTTTTTCCGAGAGGTTGGTGGTAGGGGAAGGAGGGTACGTTCCCTGTGGATGCCTCCCCCACTGGGTTCCGGTCTACATTGGGTGGCACATCCTGGCCGTCCAACCAGTTACCAGGCCCGGGTTCGATTCCCAAAATTGGCGCCGTTTTTACGCGGAGTACGAGCACGTTAAACATGTGGGTCCGTGAGTCCTTCCGAGAAGTTGGTGGTAGGGGAAGGAGGGTACGGTCTAAATTGGATGAATAAAAAGAAAGTTATGGAGATTGTCGCGTAGGGCAAAGTAGCCCAATGGCGCGCGGAAATTGCACTCGGTAGGCCCGGGTTCGATTCCCAAAATTGCCGCCGTGTTTACGCGGTGTACGATCACGTTAAACATGTGGGTCTGTAAGTCCTTCCGAGAGGTTGGTGGTAGGGGAAGAAGGGTACGGTCCCTGTGGATGCTTCTCCCCCTTGGTTCGGGTCTAAATTGGGTGAATAAAAAATAAGTTATGAAGAATATCGCGGAGGGTGAAGTACCCCAGTGGTTAGTGCGCGGGATTTGCACTTGGTAGGCCCGGGTTCGATTCCCAAAATTGCCGAATAAAAATAAAGTTATGGAGATTGTCGCGGATGGCACGGTAGCCCAGTGGTTAGCGCGCGGGAATTTCACTCGGTAGGCCCGGGTTCGATTCCCGCCATTGCCAAAACTGCAGCCGTGTTCACGCGGAGTGCGATCACGTTAAACGTGTGGGACTGCAAGTCCTTCCGAGAGGTTTGTGGTAGGGGAAGGCGGGTACGGTCTCTTTGGATGCCTCCCCCATTGGGTTCCGGTCTAAATTGTGTGGCACTTCCTGGCCTTCCAAGCAGTTACCTTACACCTTTCTGGTAGGTCGCGCCAACGAGTTTGCCACGGTCAGAATTTTCAAGGGTAGCGAACAGGCTGGTCGCCAAAGGCGGCTAGTCTATATAATAAAAGGCAATGTCTGTGTGTCTGTCTGTCTGTGTGTCTGTCTTATACACTATACGTTTCGCGACCGCGCGTCGGAGAGCTACGAAATTTGGCAATCGGAGACCCGGGGGGGAGGGAAGGGGACACGTGAAAACCGATTTTTAAAATTTTAATTACTTTTTTATTTATTTAATGTTTTATGCGATTTCGACCGTTTTTTGCCCTTTTTGCCCTTTTTTCTCCACGATCCAGACATCGTAGAAAAAAACAAATTACACCATCGGAAAGTGCAGAGAATTGCGAGTAAAAATATATCAATTTCAAATCTGAATTTCGATTTCTAATATTTTTTAAAGATTTTAAAATAAAAGTCACTTTTTGCTCAAGAAAACGATTTTTGGTTTTTAAATTCTCGCATCGTGAAAAGTACTCATAATTTCGACTAATAATTTACATTTTCAGAAAGGTCAAACATCTGGCATTCTTACAAGTCCAATCTGGTCCAGAAATAATGAAAATTGCCTTCAGGATGGCAATTTTAAAGACGCCATGATTTTAAATTTGTCGGCTACCGGCTCAGTTCCGCAACGGCATTTTCCACCCATCCGCATTAGTTTCTTCCCCGTCTCCATGGAGACCGCGCTTTCGGTTTTAACTGAATTACGAGCATAAGTGTTGTATACATCGGGCGAAATTATTATATTTATATGATATTTTAAATGGATATTTTTAAATGGATATTTTAAATAATTTAAATGATTGAATTATGGTGGTTTGAATTGTGGTGATGTATTTGAAATTATTATATTTATGGATTGGTGGAACGATATGGTTGATTTTTTTATTTTAAATGGATATTTTAATTTATGGATATTTTAATTTATAGATATTTTAAATGGATATTTTAATTTTATGGCTATTTTAAATGATGGAACGATGGAACGAGGATGGTGGAATTAAGAGCCTAGCATATGGTCGTTATAAATTTAAATTAGCGCGCGGGAAGTTAGCGCGCGAGAATTGCACTCGGTAGGCCTGGGTTCGATTCCCGCCACTGATGCGGAGTACGATCACCTTAAACATATGGGTCGATAATTCCTTCCGAGAGGTTGGTGGCAGGGAAAGGAGGGTACGGTCTCTGTGGATGCCTCCCCCACTGGGTCCTGGTCCAAATTGGGTGAATAAAAAGAAAGTTATGGAGATTGTCGCGGAGGGCGCGGTAGCCCAGTGGTTAGCGTGCGGGAATTTCACTCGGTAGGCCCGGGTTCGATTCCCTCCACTGACAAAACTGCTGCCGTGTTCACGCGGAGTACGATCACGTTAAACATGTGGGTCCGTAAGTCCTTCCGAGAGGTTGGTGGTAGAGGAAGGAGGGTACGCACCCTGTGGATGACTTTCCCACTGGGTTCCGGTCTAAATTGGGTGAATAAAAAGAAGGTTATGGAGATTGTCGCGGAGGGCGCGGTAGCCCAGTGGTTGGCGCGCGGGAATTGCACTCGGTAGGCTAGGGTTCGATTGCCGCCATTGCCAAAACTGCTGCCATTTTCACGCGGAGTACGATCACGTTAAACATGTGGATCCGTAAGTCCTTCCGAGAGGTTGTTGGCAGAGGAAGGAGGGTACGGGCCCTGTGGATGCCTCCCCTACTGGGTTCCGGTCTAAATTGGGTGAATAAAAAGAAGGTTATGGAGATTGTCGCGGAGGGCGCGGTTGCCCAGTGGTTAGCGCGCGGGATTTGCACTAGGTAGGTCCGGGTTCGATTCCCGCCACTGCCAAAACTGCCGCCGTGTTCAGGCGGAGTACGATCACGTTAAACATGCGGGACCGTAAGTCCTTCCGAGAGGTTGGTGGTAGGGGAAGGAGGGTACGGTCCCTGTGGATGCCTCCCCCACTGAGTTCCTGTCTAAATTGGGTGGCACTTTCTGGTAGGTCGTTCCTTATGGTAGGTCGCGCCAGCGAGTGTGCCACGGTTAGAATTTGCCACGGTCAGAATTTTCAAGGGTAGCGAACAGGCTGGTCGCCAAAGGCGGCTAGTAAATAATAAAAGGCAATGTATGTGTGTGTGTGTGTGTGTTTGTGTGTCTGTCTTATACACTATACGTTTCGCGACCGCGCGTCGGAGAGCTACGAAATTTGGCAATCGGAGACCTGGGGGGGAGGGAACGGGACACGTGAAAACCGATTTTCAAAATTCTAATTATTTTTTTATTTATTTAATGTTTTATGCGATTTCGACCTTTTTTTGCCCTTTTTTCTCCACGATCCAGACGTCGTAGAAAAAAACAACTCACACCATCGGAAAGAGCAGACAATTGCGAGTAAAAATATATCAATTTCAAATCTCCATTTCGATTTCTAATATTTTTTAAAGATTTTAAAACAAAAGTCACTTTTGGCTCAAAAAAACGATTTTTGGTTTTTAAATTCTCGCATAGTAAAAAGTACTCATAATTTCGACTAATAATTTACATTTTTAGAAAGCTGAAATATCTGGCATTCTTACAAGTCTAATCTGGTCCAGAAATAATGAAAATTGCCTTCAGAATCGCAATTTTAAAGACGTCATGATTTTAAATTTCTCGGCGTTCCGCTCGGCGTGCCGCTTCGTTTCTCCCCCGCTGAAGCAGGGAAGGTGGTGGGTGGGGACGTCATGGTGAAGGTGACGTCACGGTTCTGTATATGCATAGAGATGGGTGGGACAATAAGAAACCGAATTAGTTTTTACTTTCCGTTTCCCGCGCTTCCGATTTTAAATGAAATAAGAGCTTAACATATGCACTGTAGAAATTATTATATTTATATTTTAAATGATGGAATGATATGGATTTTTTAAATGGATATTTTAATTTTATGGATATTTTAAATGATGGAACGATGGATATTTTAATTTCATGGATATTTTAAATGATGGAACGATGGATATTTAAATTTTATGGATATTTTAAATGATGGAACAATGGAATGAGGATGATGGAATTAAGAGCTTAGAGAGCATATGGTCATTTTAAATTGCAAATTAGCGCGCGGGAAGTTAGCGGTAGGCCCGGGTACGATTCCCGCCACTGCCAAAACTGCCGAAGTGTTCACGCGGAATACGATCACGTTAAACATGTGGGCCCGTAAGTCCTTCCGAGAGGTTGGTGGTAGGGGAAGGAGGGTACGGTCCCTGTGGATGCCTCCTTCACAGGGTTCCCGTCTAAATTGGGTGAATATAAAGAAAGTTGCGGAGGGCGAGGCAGCCCAGTGGTTAGCGCTCAGGAATTGCACTCGGTAGGCCCGGGTTCGATTCCCGCCACTTCCAAAACTGCCGCCGTGTTCACGCGGAGTACGATCACGATAAACATGTGGGTCCGGAAGTCCTTCCGAGAGGTTGGTGGTAGGGGAAGGAGGGTACGGTCCCTGTGGATGCCTCCCTCACAGGGTTCCCGTCTAAATTGGGTGAATATAAAGAAAGTTGCGGAGGGCGAGGCAGCCCAGTGGTTAGCGCTCAGGAATTGCACTCGGTAGGCCCGGGTTCGATTCCCGCCACTTCCAAAACTGCCGCCGTGTTCACGCGGAGTACGATCACGATAAACATGTGGGTCCGGAAGTCCTTCCGAGAGGTTGGTGGTAGGGGAAGGAGGGTACGGTCCCTGTGGATGCCTCCCTCACAGGGTTCCCGTCTAAATTGGGTGAATATAAAGAAAGTTGCGGAGGGCGAGGCAGCCCAGTGGTTAGCGCTCAGGAATTGCACTCGGTAGGCCCGGGTTCGATTCCCGCCACTTCCAAAACTGCCGCCGTGTTCACGCGGAGTACGATCACGATAAACATGTGGGTCCGGAAGTCCTTCCGAGAGGTTGGTGGTAGGGGAAGGAGGGTACGGTCCCTGTGGATGCCTCTCCCACTGGGTTCCGTTCTAAATTGGGTAAATAAAAAGAATGTTATGGAGATAGTCGCTGGGGGCGAAGAAGCCCAGTGGTTAGCGCGCGGGAATTGCACTCAGTTGGCGATTCCCAAAATTGCCGCCGTGTTTACGCGGAGTACGATCACGTTAAACATGTGGGTCCGTGAGTCCTTCCGAGAAGTTGGTGGTAGGGGAAGGAGGGTACGGTCTAAATTGGATGAATAAAAAGAAAGTTATGGAGATTGTCGCGTAGGGCAAAGTAGCCCAATGGTTAGCGCGCGGAAATTGCACTCTGTAGGCCCGGGTTCGATTCCCAAAATTGCCGCCGTGTTTACGCGGAGTACGATCACGTTAAACATGTGGGTCTGTAAGTCCTTCCGAGAGGTTGGTGGTAGGGGAAGAAGGGTACGGTCCCTGTGGATGCTTCTCCCACTTGGTTCCGGTCTAAATTGGGTGAATAAAAAGAAAGTTATGAAGAATATCGCGGAGGGTGAAGTACCCCAGTGGTTAGTGCGCGGGATTTGCACTTGGTAGGCCCGGGTTCGATTCCCAAAATTGCCGAATAAAAATAAAGTTATGGAGATTGTCGCGGATGGCACGGTAGCCCAGTGGTTAGCGCGCGGGAATTTCACTCGGTAGGCCCGGGTTCGATTCCCGCCATTGCCAAAACTGCAGCCGTGTTCACGCGGAGTACGATCACGTTAAACGTGTGGGACTGCAAGTCCTTCCGAGAGGTTTGTGGTAGGGGAAGGAGGGTACGGTCTCTTTGGATGCCTCCCCCATTGGGTTCCGGTCTAAATTGTGTGGCACTTCCTGGCCTTCCAAGCAGTTACCTTACACCTTTCTGGTAGGTCGCGCCAACGAGTTTGCCACGGTCAGAATTTTCAAGGGTAGCGAACAGGCTGGTCGCCAAAGGCGGCTAGTCTGTAATAACCGAACCTTTGAGGGTACCAATTGTAATAACCGAAACTGTGTTAAAGGGTACCAAAATAATATCAAACATTGAACGTATCATTGAACTTCTCGTAATGTGACGGTGCTGTATGGTAAGGTGGCCAGAATATTTCGGTGTGTGCACGATATCATATGCACAAATTTTCATAACGTGAAGGCTGTAGTGATCGTAAACAAGTGGTAAAATACAGAACAATGCAAATCCGTCCAAATAAGATTGGTACAAAGCGAGTTGAACCTCTTTCCTGGTGATGGGAACATGTAGACACAAAATTATTACTTCAAAAAATGGCGAAATTAAACTATTTAATTGATATTACTAAATTGTGTCATTTTAACAATCATTTTTGCTTCCGAAGTATGTTCATTACAAAACATATACTTTTGAATTCACATCTGAATATATATAAAAATTGTAGAAAACCTTTAACACAAATTTTACCAAATCAAAATCCACTTCAGTAATTCAAAATATGTATCTATATAACATAAAACTTCCTCTCCACATTAATTTCGTTAAACTGAACATTGTTTCGATTTCACTCTGCCTCAATTTCCTCTTCGGAACTTTACATAAAGTTATAAACACATTTTAAAGTGTTAATCAAATTGTAACTGGTCATATCAGAATACATCAAGGATCAAGTTTCTTGATTTTAAATATTTACTAGTATCAAGACTAGCGAGTCAGGCTTAGGTGCCAATAATTCCATTTCCTGGCCATTCAATAAATATATTTTACTTACAAATGGTTCTTCGTCCAGTTTAGATGAGTTCCACCTATTTGGGTCCTCAAGGCATTATTAGCATTAAAGGGGGCCTCCTTGCACCAGGACATTTTAGTTCTCATTCTTATAATTTTGAAGCGGACCGCTCGAAGGTCCAGATCGAATAATTTCATTGTTCCATCTCCCAAGAAAGATGGCGTCCCTACGCCAAACACGACAACAATGATGTCAGCAGAAACATCCCGGCTTCCAAATTTACCAATCAGGAAACGGTTGGCGACAATTACAACAACTACACCACCAGCAACACTTGAACGTCACGAACCTCAGAGACTCCAGATTTCGCATTCCCACAGCCGGGCAATAAACAGAAAAAAAAATAATACATCTACTTTGAATTAACGGTCGATTCGAAAGAGAAAGCCATACCGAGACATGAAAGATTACAAGAATCGTGAGGTTTTTCGCACACAGAAAAACATTTAAATCAGAGTTTAATTATACAAGTACAAATAATATAAAAATACATTTAAAATTCAACGATTTTCAAGTCGAGAATTTACAAAATCCCGACACGACATATCCGAAAATTTCACTGTTACCAGATAATCAACCACAAATTTTATAAAGTTTGGACTCAAGATTACAATAGAAACATGATAACAGATTCCGCTATGTTAAAGTTAGAAATGTTGCGATCACTGGATATTTGTTTTTTGAAAATAATAGTCTAATTCAAATTTTAAGTATGACCTAATTTATGGGTTCTGTGATTATGCGTATAGTGCAACTGCTAAAAAATAAATTGAAATAACTTCTTTAAAAGCAGCATGCAATACAAAAGAATAGTGTCCACCAGTTTCGAAGACAAAAGAGCGAAGGTTGCGATTCTTTCATATCTTGAAGAAGGCTGTTTTTCATTCGAAACTTGTCAATACTATTAATTTTCTATGGCTGCTGCTTTTAACGAAGTAATTTTAATTTTAGTCTCGGCATATGATTTTCATGTGTTTATGTATTTATTTTTAAAATCTTCATATAATCTTGAAGGTGCACAATTTTAATATAAAGCTTTATATTTTATTTAAGCGGTAACAGGAGTCTTAATATAAACAGCGTGAATTTCTATATATTTCATTTTGTTCCTTTTCTCATATGCATCAATAATACCTAAAAAATCATGGCTAATATGTGAATTCCTGTAGCATATACGATATGTTTTATCAATAAGGTGAATCTCGCAATATTTTTAAAAATTATATTTTTTTAATATTTTTTACTTTCCCTGTAATACATGGCAATGTATAGGGAAAGTATTGGAATCATTCCGAAAATCGCAAATAGAGTTTTCGATGAATCTCCACGTTTCGAGACCTCTAGAATACGAAAAATCTATTCTTAGCGTGACGTATGTGTGTGTGTGTCTGTGCGTATGTCTGTCTGCCTGTGCAGATATTGAATCCATTCTAACTAAAAATTAATTGACCGAATTTCATAAAATTTGGTAGGTAAGTCACGGGTGGGCGATTCTAGTGCTGATTAGATTTTGCTACGATTCGGGATAACAGAACCCGCCTTTTTATGCGAAATGGCCCGCAAAAGCCTGCATCCAGTCTAGCTGAAAAACTAATGGACCGAATTTCACAAAATTGTGTAGATAAGTCGTGTGTGGGTTACGGTGGTACTGATTAGGTTTTGATACGATTCAAATAAAAGACTACGTAATCCCAAATATATACATGAAAGGCTTGTTTTATACGTAATTTTTAACGAAGAAAAGAATAAGACCCACCTCATTACACTAGGACTAGTCGTTCTCGAGATATTTTTTTTTTCGTGTTTTCGCTACGCCACCTTTAAAAAAAATCTGATGTGGGCAACACATGACTTTCCTTATATAATGTACTGAATTTACTACTTTTACAGTAAAAAAAATTGGTTTTTCTTATAGTAGATATTTATATTCTTTCCAAGATATTGAATTTTCGAGTATTAGACGTCATTTCCATTGATTTAGCGTCATTTTCATTCATTTGGAGAGATTTTCGTTAATTTGGCAACATTTCAAAAAGTCGCCAAGTTGGCGACATTCCGCCAAATTCGTCGCCGAAATCTCGCCAAGAATTATGGACGAAGAAATAAGTTATTCTTACAACAGACAAATGACTATTGGCTTTCAAATACCAACGTATTACTCAAAGTATCTTTTTTCATGAATGGAACGAGCTAGATCCACGAGAATGATATCACCCAATTTATCGTATGGTATTACATATGAAAAGTGAACATGTTTCTCAGTAGGAAATATTTATTTTTTATTTTATGACTTTTTGATAATTTTTTTGAAAAATGTGCAATATCTCGAGAACGGTTCATGTTAGCGTTCTAAAATTTATGCCCATCGTTTTCTAATGAAAAATTACATAAGAAATGTCTATTTGCATAACTTTATTAGTGGTTTTGATTTTTTGACGTTTTTTTCAAAATTTCATTCAAAAATTTAGGGGGGTTCTGAGCATTCGATTGCATATAAAAACAATAGGCTTCCAGTGTTTACGGATAGTGATTTTTGTACCAAATTTGGTTCGAATCGGTCCATTCGTTCGTCAGTTATCGTCTCCACAGACTCACTGACACACACACATACTTTCACACACACACACACACACACACACACACACACACACACACACACACACACACACACACACACACACACACACACACACACACACACACATACACACACACAGACATCACTTCAAAAATGTTTGATTCGTGATCAGGGATGCTTGAAATGTGCTCTCCCGTCGAAAACTCGATTTCGAATTTTCGACCCCGTCACAATACTTTCCTTATACATTATGTATATAAGGAAAGTAATAAGTCCAGTTTTCAAATGATAACGAAAATTGAATTAAAAGTGAATTAAATAGAATTAAAATAAAGCGACCGTGAATATAAGTCAGTAGAGAAAGTCATATGCTACCCACATTAGATTTTTACTTTCCCTGCAATACATGGTAATGCACAGGGGAAGTATTGGAATCATGCCGTAAATCGCAACTTCGACGGATCTACACGTTTCGGGACTTCTAGCATACGATAAAATCATTTTTAGCATGAAGTCTGTATGTGTGTCGGTCTGTGTATTTGTCGGTCTGTCTGTCTGTTCAGATTTTGTATCCACTCTAGCTAAAAAACTAATTGACCGAATTTCATAAACTAGGGTAGGTAAGTCCCTTCTGGGCCAAACTGGTGCTGATTAGTTTTGGGTACGATTCGGGATAATGGAACCCGCCTTTTTTTGCGAAATGGCCCGTAAAAATTGCCTATATCTACTCCAGTTAAAAAACTAATAGACCGAATTTCACAAAATTCGGTATATAAGTCGCGTGTGGGTCTCACTGGTCCTGATTAGATTTTGGCACGATTCGGAAAATTAACCTTCCTTGATTTGCGAAATGGCCCTTAAAAATTGTCAAAATCTAAAAAGAACAACTTATGCTCAAATATATCCATTGAATGCTTGTTTTATACGTAATTTTTAACGATGAAAAGAATAAGAACAACCCCATTACCCTTGGATTAGCTGTTCTCGATATATTTTAGTTTTTTCGTATTTTCTCTACCACACCTTTAGAAATAAGGCCAGTTACCAAATGAGAACGAAAATTTAATTAAAAGTGAATTAAATTTAATTAAAATAAAGAGAACATCGATATAAGTCTGCAGGGAAAGTCATGTGCTGCCTACATCAGATTTTTTTAAATGGTATACGTTTCATGAACTAAAATTTTATTTTTACATATATTGCTTGCGCACATTATTGCAACAAAACTATTGTTTCCCGAAACAAGCATATTTAGCTAAAAATGATGTATCCATTCAGAAGTTACGCTTCAAATTAAAAACATTTGTTTAATTGGAGATTTTAAAAACTGAATTTTAAAATAAATTTTTAAAAATTTTAATTATGCAAATATTTAACGATTTATTATTTTGATTTTATTAATTCGATATTAATTTATGTCACATCACACTAAATTATCTCAAATTTATATAGATATAAAATATTACAAATCCGATGTTTCATATAATTAAGTTTATTTTAAATTATTGTTTCCAACGAATATACTTAAAAATATATCACACAAAATAATTCTAACAAAGGAGGAAATTTTATTTATTTATTTTATTTACAAATTAATTCTATTGATATTAAGCACATAATTTTTAGAAGCTTGTAATTGTGATTTAGACAAACTGCGCTAATATAATATACACTTTACGATTAAATACAATATTGTATTATGTAAAGAATTCTAATTCGTTAACAAAGGAGGAATTTATAGTATAGCTTATTAAGTGATTGAAGCATATGCTATAATTATAATTCTTACATATTTGTAACTTAGAACTAGTCCTTCTGTTTGATTGGCTTATACAATTTATCCGTAATGAATATTTATTTTAATATAATGCAAATGAGAGACGCATTTAATTTATCGAATTTATCTGAATATATCTGAAAGTTTATTACTATTTCTGCATTTTCTGCTTAAGATTTTGAGGTTACGATACCAATTTAATCATTTCCCATAATTTAAGTTTAATATAATAATTATATATATTTTTATAATAACAATAATAATAATAATAATAATAATAATAATAATAATAATAATAATAATAATAATAATAACAATAATAATAATAATAATAATAATAATAATAATAATAATAATAATAATAATAATAATAATAATAATAATAATAATAATAATAATTATTATTATTATTATTATTATTATTATTATTATTATTATTATAATCTAGTAATAATCCAAAGAATAGAGATAACAGAATCCACGAATACCAACTATTAATTTTATAGGAGAGAAGTAAACATGGCAGTTACACATTATCAAAAGATATAAATTTCAATTACAGATAGAATAATTACAGAAAACCATTACAACATAATATTTTAAAATCTAAATATGGGCATTAGAAAATGCAAGGATGACAATTAAAGCAAATAAATAATTAGATATCGATATGAAAAATTGATCTCAAATTCAGATTAATTATAAATCGGTAGCCAGTTTTTAATAGCTCTGGAAAAAGAACGAAGAGTAGAAATGTTTTTAAAGATTGATGGAGAAATTGTAAGATGCAGGAGCTAAAAATGCATGAATCTTCTGAAACCTAGTGGAATTGGCTCGAGTAGGTGTAATAATACCCCGCCTCAGCCGAAAATTATTTTGATTACCACACATATTCATATTTCTATTATAAAGCTCTGTAAATATAAAGATGTATAAATGGCAGAATCATACAATCGAGGCAAAGACAAAGTGTAAGCTACATAAGACAATTCTAATGAATAATTTAAAAATAAAGAACAGGCCTGAAAATATTCATATAAGTCCCACCAGGGCAGGTTATTCCATGCTGAATCCGAGAGTAAATTAATGAATACTGAAGAAGCAGAAGGACACCAGGAGAGCAGGGTTGGCTTAAAAAATATAATTTTCTTATATTTTGCTTTAATTGTTTACTAAGACCAGTAATATGAAGCTTCCAAAATAACAAAACATTGATAGTAATACTAAGATAATTCTAGTATATAATGTATGAGTTTTCTGTTAACTAACAGCCTGGCAGAGAATCAGATTTAAATGAACCATCAAGAGGCTGTCGAGTCAAGTCAGCGGTTTTATATTGGGATAGAATCAGTGTTTAAATTAGATCGGTTTTTTTAAGTAGGTACAAAAGGGTTATATGACAAAGACAGCTTTGTTTGGCAAGTCTTTGTCTTGAATACCTAGACGAGTATGGTCGAAGGCAATGTTTCCAGGAGCAGCGAAAAGCAAATGCGAGTTGGTGTCCTATTCATCCAGTTCGGAGGTAATATACTAAGTTTGTTGAGAATTTCGCTTAGTTTTCGTGAGTTCCAACGCGTAGGATTGTCATTGCACTGGTGATTAAATTTTATCATCGGCTTAATTTCGGGTATGTGTCAGAGGCACCAGTACTACTCTGTTTACTATGTCTGGTGAGCAGCTGTATAGTTCAGCTAAATAAATGTGTTTTGGCCTCTAAAACTGTCCGTGTTTAAATCCTAGTTAGATTATTTATTTTCGAGGATCGAGTTTGATTTAAGTTTGTTTAGGTGAAATATTTTAATATCCCTGAATGTCAGATCATTATATGTTGTTTAGAAAAAGAGGTTAATTGATTGTTGATTAGGACTTTCTAAGATGGAGTTGGGATCAAAGCCTCACCAATTATATTTATTTGATCACAGTCGCTACTACTATACCATATATTAAGAATAGACGTCCAAAAATTTAATTAGACGACGAATGACTTGAAATACCAATAATATTGAAGAGGATACTCCACATTTTCATCGCATTGTAACAACTCATTCTGCTTTTGCAACTTGGGTCAGAAGAGCTTGGGAAAAAAGCTGATGTATTTTCTAATATCAAGATCTGTAACTTTGGTACATCTAATGGGATGATTTCATTCCTTTATTCTGCAAAACATAATGTGACGAATTAAAAGATTATAATTACAAAGGGAAAATCTTTATATCGGTTTCATTACAACGCATGCTTGTGTTTTGAGTTTTGAAGTTCGCACTTTGCTATCATTGCCAGATATAATTATATAACTTTGGATATAGGTTGACTCACACGTTTCTGAAAATCATCTTCAATGAGAACAATTATTTTACATTGAAACGCCGATGCTTTTGGTTCTCTAGTTTAACCAACTGGTCCAGATAGTTCTTGTAAAATTGTATTTTTAATGCTCCTAGGAGTATGGTCTGATATATTATACATTTATTTTAGAGATCAGCATCGACACGGTTAATATTAGTCATTCTTAATTCAGCGTTTTTAAGTAGAAACATAGCCGGAGTGAGAGGTATTAAATTCTCGGAGACCTTAGTTAAATATATAATCAGCTGTGAGTATTTCGCGCAATCACACAGAAAGGTTGATAATTAATTATCAGTCTGCAATGCTTTTGTAAGAGTGTTTTAATAGCTACTCCATAATACTGGCATGTTATTCTTACCAGCCACTCCACCACACAGTTTTGTCAAGTCAAATCTCCTCATTTGAGGTAACACGGGTACTCTGAAAACTTTATTCCAGCTAATTTTCTATACCAAAGGTCATTAACCTTCATACTTTATTCAAATTTAGTATACACCTAAGGTATTCGGATCAAAAATGACCCATGGTGCAATTTTCAATATTATTGAATTAAAGTCACATTTTATAAATATTAGCAATGTAAATATATAATATATGTAATGTAAATATATAATATATATAAATGTAATGCAATATATAAATATATAAATTTAATGCAATATATAAATATATAATGTAATTCAATTATTCATTTCTGCAAATCACTGTAAACTTCCAAATGCAATACAATGAAGTATTTATTCTGTATTTATTACATATATTTATTTTTATATAGTAGATATTTTTATATTTTAGAACATTCGTTTGATGAAAGCAAAATTATACAGTACAGACTAAATATCTGTGAAATATTTAGCTTACCGCCAACAATACAATTCTGGAAGTTATTCCGCTTATATACAATTGTTACACACTTGAATAAAATGTATCTTACAAGTGAACTGTCCACATTTGAAACACTTTACATAACTTGTGTTGTCAGTCTGTATGCACAAGTGACATCTTCCCCTTTTGCCAGCAGTTGCTACATTTCCGGATGCTTCAGTTCGGGATTCAGGTTATCCTAAGTTTAGAATATTCACTGCCAATTCTCGGGCTGCTCTTGCTCTTGGCAGATGCTTTCTTCCGTCAATATGGCGGGTTACCAAAGTCATGCCAATCTTCTCAATGAAGACTCTCCTTTTGCTAAATGACCGCATCTTCCATGCTGGATTGATCTTGATAAACAATAGGAATGCATTATACGCGGAAATGTCCAGGATGTTGGAGAAAACTACAATGGGCCATCTGTTTGTCTTCCTCCGACAGGAATAGTGGAAGACCAGTCTACTAATAGTGGAAGACCAGGTTTCTTTGTGTCTGTGTCTATTATTTTACTGTCATGGTGAAAAGTGCTCTGGAGAACCACACACTTGCCTCTCTTCAAGATGTACGATACCAGAGTGGTATCCTTCATGAATGCACATTTAGATGTGTAGTTTGGGGACCCTTTTGCAAGCAACTGTGGAGGAATTGTTGACTTATTCTTTCTCATTGTTCCAATCATTGTCAGTTTTTTTTCAGAAGAAGCTGTTCAAGTTCATACGACGTGAAAAAGTTATCACATGTTACATTATGTCCATTCAAACCTTGAACGAGATCGTTGACAACCCTGAGATCTTGGTTTCGTTCTGATGCATGACTAGGCTTCTTTCCAAGGTAAGGCTGTATATTCCAGACGTAATTTGTAGCGTTGTCACAAAGTACCTAAAATTTATACCGTACATGGCTGGTTCATGAACATGTACTGGCGGAATAAGCACATTCCTTGGAAAGCTACCAGTTGTTCATCCACAGTAACGTACATTTCAGGGTTATACAATTTTCACAGCAATAATAATTAATAGGGGCATTGTCACATCAATAATAATTGAAAAATATATTGGATTTTATATATTTTATTTTTCCTATGCACTAAAAATTCAACGCAGGTCAAAATTATTACGACTTATGTGTTACAATGTTTACTGTAAAAAAACTGCCATTTGAAAAAAAAATTACACATACCTGAATATGTACTATAACTATGAAAACAAAGTCACATATTTTTGAAAAATTCCCAAAAATATAATAGATCTATACTAAATAAATTTGAAATAGCACAAAAAAGACGCTCTATATGTATTGTTCAGTTTAATAAACAGGTAAATTCCATACCCCAGGCTGTGCAGCTAGCCTTATGGCTTGAATCTAATTTTTGCCAAGCCGGAAAAAGAGAGACTCTTAAGCCCAGAGGTGGGGAATGGGAAATACGAGTCCACAGGACAGAGAAAACCACCAATCACAATATACATAACGGGAGCACCCCCCCCAACGAACATACCATGGGGACATCAGACCCACGCATAGTCGAGCGCAGCCACACGCCACCAGTTCCCACCCGGGAGTCTTTCCAGTCGCCCTTGCAACTGATTTACATCCTCTGAGTGAGCAGAACGGCCTGGGTAGTAAATAAAAAAACTTAGTGAAACACCGGTGGGGACGTCTAAAACCACCACCTACGGTCACAGGTTCGCCGATAAAGGAACCAATCAGAGAATTTCAACCATTACAAAGAAGAAAAGGCTACCTTCACCCACAGTATTTATTTAAAATTTTAAAATATACAAGATTCTCAATTGCGGTGACACCTCTGTTGCGTAGTTAGGAGAAAAGTCAAAAATCTTGACAACAACAAAATAAATTAAGTATTAAATAAAAACATTATATTATAAACAATAAACTAAAGCTAATATTATGACAAATACGTTTTTAATACAATTAAACAAGTGACTAAAATTGAAACACTGCTTGGTTGGTGTACATAGGAACAAAACGATAGATTATGGCAAATTTAAAGAATGTTTAATATTTTACATAGTCCGCCTTCAGGGAAACATCTAAAAGGTGTGATTTTGCCTTCCCGTTTGCATTAGACAAAGTTTTTTACTATAATGCGAACGGCTAGCTCTCCTTCATCCCGACAATTAAATATGTTTTTCTTAATACTCTTTAATAGAATCTGAATTCATGTGTGGCAGATGACTTTTTGAAATTCTTCGTTTAATCTTTGATAGGAAATACATTTTATGTAATATTACAGGTGAGAAAAAATGCAGTATCAATACGTTCAATTATACCAGCTTTAACTCAATGGATAACGTCTTCATTTTAAAAAACATTACAAATAGGCACTTGCTACAGAAATAAATGTGGTTTGAAATTCTCTAAATAGAACGTTCTCGGTAAGTTCTATCTCCTGCAATGAAATCATCCCGAATTTTCTGAACACGTGCTGAATTTATATATTATTCACAAATCATAGAAAACAAAGTCAAGTAATTCATTAAAAATTTGAAAATCCAAGCCCATACTAGGACAATTATACTTTCAACACATTTAGGTTGCACAGTGTGACATTTTTTCGTTCCAAATCTACTTCCTTTTTGCAATATATTTTATTAAATGCCACTTTTGTGAACCATTCAATCACTATAGTTTAGCTAATTGTGCTGGTAAATAACTCCTAGACACAAGGTCTGAAGGGGGTGTTACCCCGGGACACGTCACATTCTGCGGCAGTCAATTGACGAATCTATTTTAATTTATTGGTCACAAATATCGACCACTCCTAATGTTCTCTTACCCACCATGGGCCATAATAGAATCGCACTTAAAAAGTAAACATTTTTAGCAAATCAACAGCTAGACTAACAAAATGCGCCAAGCTATCTCCAATGCAATGAGTCATAAGCTCTAGTTTAAGTACGTACATTAGATTAACAGGACTTTAGATTTCGCTCGCAAGAGTTAGATTGAAATTACATGGGATCGAACGATCTCATAATCTACCTTCGATCTCATAAACATAAAAATTCCTTACGCTGTTTTACAAGCGTTCACTAACACATGTAATTCAGATGTGTGTTCAGTTTGTTTCCAAATATCGCTGAATTTATATTACGCTATAACATACATTTTGTTTCACTTAACAGGAATTTCTCACCCAGGGATTGCCACAATTTCACTTTGCTTTTCAAGTCTCCTGCGTTAGAAATTTAGATAAAAACGATGCAGGGAACAATAAGCTTAGGAAATCGAAAATTTGCTGTATTAAGACAAAAGTGTCCTTTTAGTTTCATCTTGGTTGGTATCTATTTTTGTTGGAACATTGTATTATCTCAATCTAATTTTCAAATCATTCCTAAAAGGAGAATTAGAAATTAGTATCTCCAGTTAGTATCTCTTAGAGAATTTGTATCTCCAACTGATTTCACAAAATACAAACTGAAAATGTTACTTTCGAAACTTTGCAAATTAAGTCAACATCTCGACATAAGTTAAGTTTCAATAATAACATTCTCTACTTCAATCGAATTATTACTCCTGTAGTACAAATATAGAAGTTAAAAAAATGTCTCCAAACCATTGTCGAATGTCTATATCCCTAGATTTAAATAGGAAAAATAATCGACGAAAATCGGTACGCTCAGTTTCGATACTTAGTCTGGAAAGTACCTTTTCAATATCAGAGAATATGTCATTTGTATATAGTCGGAATCTAACGGTTGTGTGCGTAATAAGTGCGATTAAGTTCTGACACTTAATGAAACAATCATTTAATACGTGTCGTATATATTTACTTTACATCAACTCTGGTATATGCACGGAAGCAGGGAGGTTCTTGGTAACAACCATCCATAATTCTTCAGTTTGAAGCATAGACATATCTGATTATGGCCTTTTAAAATGTATTTCTCACCTGCGCATGGAATATAATTATTCGATGAAAGGGGGCGTAACAATTAATGTAAGTTTATAAATTATATCTGAAACAGTGTAATTTTGTCGATATTGATATACCGTTATATAAGAAACCAAACAATTTCTAATTTAGTTGTTATAGGTTGAAAGGGCCCAATCTAGGTTAGACCCTAAATCCTGGAAATAACCTGCTCGGCTCGGCCTGCTTGTTAAATGTAGGGAATTAACGAGGTATCAAAAGACCCACTTTCAATTTTCTGAAGGCCCTATGGTTTATAACAGATATTTGCAATTTCAAAGTCTTACGATGAATTTACGAGTATTATGAGTCTTATTCTCGTTTTGCGATTAAATATATTTAATAAATCATAAAGAACATACTTTTCTGCTAAAGAAAAATACCATTTTATAAAGAGAATATCTAGTATGATAGACGGCAATAAATCTATATTAAAAATGCTTTAATTTCTAATAACTAATATTACCCATTAAAAGTATTGCAGATTCATCTACAATATAAATTATGTGACATTTTGAAGAAACGTTTTTTACGGTTTAAATACAATACATCATCATATTGCGAATTTCTAAATGTGTCTTCCATTATTAATAAACCAATTTCATCCATATTTTCTAATCCAATAATCCTTTTATCATTTTCTGAGCAGAGTTTAGAATTTTAGAACAGTGTCTTGAAAATATCTTTTAAACCGTGAAGCTTTAAAATTTTTCTTAAATATTTAATACATAATTCAAAATACACTGCTTGAAGAATGCATTAGAAAGAATCGAAAACTTATTGTTTGCTGCAAATATTGTATAGTGGAAATTTTTAAGCTTGAAGAATAAAAAAGTTGCATTTATATTTGAGACAGATCATTATTATTTGGAAGGTTTTCGTACAATTATTTTGTACCACTACCAAATATAAAAATTTTAAAATATACAATATTGTGTTTGAAAATTGTATGTTTTAACAAATATCCTCTAATTGATGCATAGTTTTGATCTTGGTATTACAGTTTTAGTTTTAAAGCCTGTATATTGCTGGATGTATTTAGCGAATACTTTGAATATTCGAGTTTCAAAATAAAATTTTTAGCCTGTAAAGTAGAATGAAATTTCAAAACTTACTTAACGTGGATTTTAGATATAATGAAGCATTTGTAATGAAACTGGATATTTTCTTTTCGTTTGAAAAAAAGAAAATGAAAACGTTTTATTTATTTTTTAAACAGTTTTCGATAACCTGCATGTATATTTTTGGATGTATTTGTTGAATACTTTGAATATCGAGTTTCAAAATAAAATGTTAAGACTGTAAAGTAGAATGAAATTTTAAAACTTACTTAACGGGGATTTTGGATATAATGAAACATTTGTAATGAAACTGAAGATTTTCTTTTTCCTTTAAAAAAAAGAAAATGAAAATCTTTTATTTATTTTTTAAGGATTGTTTTCGATAACCTGTATGTATATATCGAATAATCTGAGTATCGAGTATGTCCCTTGGATATATTTTTGCCACTTTTATATTGGTACAAACTATTTTCTTAATGTGACGTTTTATGGAATTAAGAATTACTTCTAGAAAAGTTCAGAAGTTTTAACAATGTATTTATTCAAATATCTTATTATTAAAACACATTGTATATTTATCGATGACAAAAATCTATAAAAACGCCAAGTTAAAATAAAATCGAAGTATTAAGTGCATTCTCATTTTACACCATATGGGCTCTTACATAAAATATTTGGGAAAATAGCGATGTAATTACATATGTTATCTGGTTGCATGTATCGGTTTTGATGCTTACTAGGAAATGCTTAAGTTTCAATTTTAGTTTCAGAATCTCCGTCTACATCGTAAGTAATTTTCTATAGAAAAATGTTATTATGAAATTTGGTGAATGGTATTTACTGAAAATAAAATACATTGCAGATGGGCGAACTTGTAAAATGATACTAATAATATACTTAATTACATTTAATTATTGTATACGCTAAAAAAACGTCAGTTAAGTACTCTTTGACTCTCGCGAAGAGAGAAAAAAATGGGAGAAGGTAAGGAAAGAAAGGGAGAGAATAAAGAAAGAAAAATGGAGAGAGGAGGAGAGAGAAAGATATGAGGAGAGATAGAGAGGAGGAGGAAGAGAGGAGAGATAAAGAGGAGGAGGAGAAGACAGAGAGGAGAGAGAAGGGGGAAAGAGATGCGATCTAATATATCTCTTATCTCGAGTATATATACATATATATATATATATATATATATATATATATATATATATATATATATATAAGACAGTACAAAAAGCAATGATTTTCCTGGCCGTCTATTTTCTGTCATTTTTTCTCTGCCTCACTTACTTACGGTATCCACAATATAATTTCCAATAAATTTACATAGAGTTTTCCATTGGAGTTAGCGCCATTCATGGAACAGTTTTGTTTTTGTCGGTATAAGTAAACGCCACAGATAACGATAAATTGGTCGGTCCATGCTGTTATTTGCAATAGCACCAGGTTTCCACCTCAATCCTTACTTTGGTAAAGTCCCTAAGTTATCTGATATTACACTTAAACATAAAAATACTTCGTTATGTATTTTAAAATAACTTTAGTTAATTAATAGGCCATACAAACTATCTTCATTATGAAGAATACTTTTAAAGGGGATTATGATGCTTATTTATTTTTAACTATTAGAAATAAATAGGTAAAATACATTTTAAAAATGTTCAAAATAAAGTATAGAATCATAGAAAAACAGTTAAATCTGCATGGGGTATTTTCAAAAACAATGCTCTTTTTTAGAAAAATCTATAAATTAATCCATTTTGATATCCCCACAGCTACTAACAGGAATGGTTTCACCACAAATATTACTTATAGTCGAATTCAAATATCAGATAATTTTTGTATTTCTAAATTTTCAATATTCGCTTTGAATTGTGAATTCAAATATTCCTAAATATCAGATATCTACAATATTAAAATTATTCTGTAAAAATGTACATGACATTTGTTTGATGTAACTTTATAAGCGTGGTTTTTCAGAAGCAGAGATACGATTCTTAGTCACATTTCAAAGTCAGAAAAATGATTCTATTGCCGATCCGTTTGATTTTATTACATACTAGCAGTATACCCGCTCTTCGTATGGAGTATATAATATAAAAAAAACTTAAAATTCACAATCATGTGCAAATTCCTATAGTATACGAAATGGCATTGTTAATCAAAATGTTCTGTTAACATTATTTAATTTAATGCTCCTAAAAAGATTTTTAAGAATCTATGTTCTCGCTATAAAATTATCTTCACGGACAGATTTGTAAAATAAAACATCCTGGTCCCGTTTGTAAACAAATTTAAATTATGAAATTGAATCAATATATGCAAAATATAAGTGTTAAAATTGCATGGGATCCGTTCTACTTATATTCGTGAATATTAGAAGATATACCTGGTATTAGTAGATTACACGTATAAATTGAATATATCAATAAACCTGTAATCTTTAAACTTGAAGGCAGTAATTGATTACAATATATGCCAAAATGAAAGCCCTAAAATTGCATGGAAAGATGTACCAGTATTACTTATTTTATCGTAGATAAGAAGATATACCCGTGTGTTAGTAGAACCCGTGTTACAATA
This sequence comes from Amaurobius ferox, assembly GCA_951213105.1. Taxonomy (NCBI): domain Eukaryota; kingdom Metazoa; phylum Arthropoda; class Arachnida; order Araneae; family Amaurobiidae; genus Amaurobius; species Amaurobius ferox. Next base: position 29,089,416 of record OX578146.1, on the reverse strand, counting down.
TGAGAGTACAAAATATTCTCCAAAATAAAACATATGACGTAATAAATTGCATATATCAATAATCCCCATAACATTCATACCAGAAGGCCGTAAGTGATTCCATTATATGCCAATACATGTAAAAATATATGTCAATATACATGTACTATTCATATTCTCGTAGATTAGAAGATATACACGTGCATTTATAGAAGATTACCCGTACTATGTACAATATATGAGTTTCAATAATTTTTACCAAAATAAAATAATGGCGTGATAACTTGAAAATACCAATACTTCCCGAAAATATCAATAATATTAATGTTTAAACTTGGAAACCGTAATTGATATATTCTAGTCAAAAATTTAATATCAATGAAATTTATTTTATATACATATATTTATTATATAAATTGGAAAAGATATAATGAAAATCGTCTGTTGAACGCATTGAATTTAAATCCGTTTCTTGACATTGATATCATTTTCTTCAAATAAATTGGTGGAAAAATATCGTCTGCATAATGCTATCTCTATGGAAGGATTTATTGTGCGTTTTTAATTAATATTTAGACAACCTCTGGTCGTAGAAACTCGAAACAAAGAATAAATTTTAAGTCGCACTATTACATGTCTACCCCGAAAATTTCATCCAAATCGGTGCAGCCGTTCTCCCGTAATGATGAAATCATACAGACAGACAGACTGACAGCTTTTAATTTTTATTTTTATAGATTCCCAAAATAGCTTTATTGGCACTTACAATAACTGCGACAGCTGGCAACACTAATGTATTAGTTGATGCAATCTCGCGCCTTTATTTGTATTCTCAGTCTCTCTTGTGTTACATCCATTGTTTAAAGCATGTGTTTTTTTACTCAACAAATAAATATGAAAACGATATTTCTTCTGTATCTAAAACATTGCAATATGTAGAAAAGAATAGAAGATGAAGAATCTGATTCTGGAATTATATGCCTAGAATGCAGCCCTGACTGGAATGCAGCCTGATTCTGGAATGCAGCCCTGACCCGAAAGGTCAGCAATGCCATAAATATGAGAGCTTCAAGTGCAGGTTTGGTCTAGCTACAGCAGTTACTGGAGACTAAAGGGAAAATCATGGGATTGGTTAAAAGGTTAACAAATTCGGAAGTGTTACCGCGTCTCTTTGAGGTCAACCAATGGTCTCCGAAAGGCGTATCGAACCTCAGGCAAAAAGAGATGACAACCGATAGAAGGTTCTACATAGTGACTACAAAGACAAAAAAAGACAGTAAGAGGCTACCACACTAACAATTTACCGCAGTAAGTGGCGACTACAATGATGAGAACAGAGCAGTAAGAAGTCGAGATAAGATGCGTTCGAGTAACAGATCAGAGATGAGTAATAGATGAGAATATAGAGGTCAGAATGAGACGAGATGCAGAGATGCATCAAGGTCCCCATAGAGTGCAGTCATAATAGATTTGCATTAAGTTCGAGATAGAAGCAGACAAGCGCATCAGGCGAGATACGGATATGGGTCAAAAAGAGGCCGTGGTCACAGATATGATGAAACAAACAAGCTTCGATTATCAATCCAATGCAGGAACAAGAAGGGATGTGCAAATCAGATTATAAAAGGTCACAGTCAGTTTAGGAATTTTTGTATGCCAGGTCTCACATGTCCAGTCTCCTCCGTAAATATATAAATATAATTGTTGTAATCTAATTATGATTATACTAATTATGATTACTCTAATTATGATTATAAGGAGCTTAATAAATATATATTTTAAATATATATTTTTAAGATGGGTAAAGTTAATTGTGTGGAATTATGTTAATATATTTTATTCCAGGGACTCGTACTAAATATCCACTGGTGGGTTTTAAAGTTGCAGAATGCAATGTTATACGACTAACAATCAAAGGCCTTGTTAAGATGTTCAATTTAAATTATGTTTTGTATTATTTTCCTTATTGCGATACCTCACTAGCATTTCTAAATTCCTTCAGCAAGTCAAAACGTTCTTGATAAAGCATGTTCTGGTCCATGTAAGGCGACTAATTAATATCATACTTTGAACCCTGGCTTCTGGTTGGGTACATTTTTAAGTGGCCTTCAGCATTGTTAGTGGATTGACTCTACCCTAGTCGCTGGAGGTCTAGCAGAGGTGAGAAGTTCGGCGTTTGGGTCCCCATTGTCCGCAATATTTTTTTTCATAAAGGATTTTGTATTCGAGATGCTGTTATGTCGTTTCTCCCGACTGGCTACCTTCATAGTTTGCCCTCGTGTCAATCCCTCCAGCAAGTCTTAAAGTTTTAAACTAAATTAAACTTAATGTCACACTGCATGAAGCTGAAAGCTAGAACTCTGTTAGATAAAGAAGGCATAAATAGCAACGACATGGGTAGAGTTGATAAAGATATTCTTGGTAATACATGATAAAATGTTTTTAGTATTGCATACTAAGATGAAGACTATAGAGAATTGTTCTCAATGTAACAACAAGAAACAAGTAACAACAATTAACAACAAGAAAAATACGAAACTGTTTCATTGTGGATCAATTGCATTGTTAATCAGAGCTGTCCTGGTGAAAAGTTTTCTGAGAAGCATCTATAACTGAAGGGCAAAACGCCTTTTAACGTGTTAAAATATTGATATTGACCAGCCTCATATAATAATATAGTTTTAAATTACTTTTTTTTAAATATCGTTTACCATATAGTTCATATAAATTACTGTACTGTAAATATTGATCTCCTAGACAGTTTCGGAGTACATATCGACTGAAGATACGAAGAAAAAAGTGGTGGTGGACATTTTTAGTAAGTTATTGAACATAGCTGCCGTCGTAGCACAGAAGATTTACAGAAAACTTATCAGACAAATGTCTCACTTGGATTTCCTTCAAGGTATATTTGTGTATTTGCTGAACAGTGCAAACAGCTTTATGATAAATCGTTCTGGTGTAAGTTATACAACAACATACATTGTAATGACAGACAGCATATAATTGAAAATTTCAACAAGCAATCCCGTTGGAAAATATTAGGCAAAAACATAAGATTACATTGTAAAGAGTATTTATTTATTCTGTATAACGCATGTTCTGTTGAGTTATCGAATGCACCAATTTTATATAACATACTTTTTCATTTAATTTGCAATATGTCGTATGCGCAAATTTTACATAACATAATTCTATATTTATTTTTGAAATAAAGTTTTCACATGCTACATAATTGTTTTTGCAATTGTTCATTATACTTACAAAATATACATTACGTGACAGTGAAAATGAGACACCAAGAAGGATTGGGGAGAAAGTTATGAAAATTGGAAAACAGAGAGAGACAGCAACGAACAATTATTGATGTTTATTGCAACATGATACACATAAACACTGAGTGTCAGTAGGTTGTAGGACCACTGCGGACTGGAATACAGGCAGAAACACGTCTAGGTACAGTCAATGAGCATGCGGATGGTATCCTGAGGGATGGCTGCCCATTCCCTGTAAACCATTTGCCAGAGTTCGTCTGCTAAACGCGGCGGTGGCAGCGCACGCAAGCGTCACCCAATCACGTTCCAGATGTGTTCGATTGCTGAGAGATCAGGGGAGACTGGTGGCCAAAGAAGCACCTGGGTCCCTTGCAGGACATGTTGACTGATGCGTGGCGTGTGTGGTCAGGCGTTATCCTACTGGTAAATGGCATTGGTCACTCCTGGATGAAGGGTAGTATCACCAGCCGCAACACGTCATCCACGTATCATTAGGCCGCCATAGGGCCCATAATACGGACCAGAGGGGACCTGCTACCGTAGGCGATGGGGCCCCAAACCACGATGTCCTGCTGTCGATGCTGTGGTGTTCCACTGATGTGGTCGGATTGGACTTGTCACCACTTTGGTGCCAGACTCGTACATGGCGACTGTTATTGCTAAAGCAGAAGCGTGACTCGTGTGAGAATACGACCCTTTGTCATTCCGCCGTCCACGTGGCTCTATCCCCACATCATTGCAAACGGAGGCGTCTGTAATTTTGGGTCAATGGAAGTTTTTTAACGGACGCCATGAGTGCAAGTAGTCGGCGACCAATCGGTGGAAAATGGTCCTGATCGATATGTGAGTATGAAGGGTGTAATGCACATACGACGGAAGTGGCCTACGGGGCCTCCAAAGCTTGCTGGCGGATGCGTCGGTCCATGCGAATTTACGTTGCTCTGGCCTTACCGGCACCCCTCGGATTTGCCACAACCCCTTGTTCCAATCATATTCGTCACAGCAGGTGCATCGTTGAAGCGTGTATTGGGGCTGTCAGCTGAGATTTGACGTATGGACCAACCTGCCCTTCTGAGTCCGATTACCATACCTCTCGTGAAATTGCCTGTCTGTTGGAACTGTCTCGGGTAGCGGCGGCCTGGCATTCTCAGCTGCTACAAGTTTCCTCTGAGACAAAAAACAAACAAAAGGATTTACCTGGCAGACAGAGCGACGCGGCTATTGCCGATTCTGCAGGTTTCTTCTCTTATATCTCATTCAACGTGCTCATTTCGCATCATTTACATAACTCGGTGAGCTACTCCTGCCCTGAAATTTGCATATTTTTCTGCCCACTCCTTCTTGGTGTCTCATTTTTACTGTCGCGTAATATATATCAGATAAAACTCAAAATATACTAACTATTAGTACGATACGCTGAAACGTTATTGCTCCCATTTTGAGAACATATGGCGTGATAAGGTGAAGTGCAATTGCTCCCATTTTGCAACACTTGAAGTGTTAAGGTAAAGTAACTGCCAATAGGCTTTTGCATCAAGTGAAATTAATAGCGACTTTTAATGGGTTCAATTTAAAACTTTTGAGGACAAAATTATGGAGTTTTAGGGACAATTTATAGATTCCTTAATTTTTGGTGACACTTTTAAAAAAGCAGATTTTCGAAAATTTTGGTATTAAAGAATATACGTTTTTATTTTAATTTATTAAATCGTAAAGAGCATTCCACTTATAGATATTTTTACTCAACTAGAAATGTGTTAAAGTGAAATTTTGAACTTTCTCTAAAATACCATCACAGAGTTGTCACCACTTTTTTATATGCGGCACCTTATATTAAAAAATGTGTAACTCCGTTTAGGTTCAGGATTCATATTTAAGGAAATACACACTGCAGACACTTTTTTTCAACCATTCTGTATATGTATAATATATATCTAAGGAGCAATAAGTATCATTAATAATAACATATTCTTGGGCCAAATAAATAATTTATGTAGAAATTGCGCACTTGCGGAATAATAGTGATATGAATAGTAAAACTTGACAGAAAATACTCTCGGGTGCTGACATAAATAGCTATACTAATATTTTCTTCGATATAAATACAAATATTCTTAGTAAAGTTGGTGTTCTGCAGAGATCCATTAATGATTTAAATTGTGCTGATGTATAAATTCATATTTGTTTTAACACCAGATAGAAATTCTGCCATAACGTTACTGGTGGTTTAACGTTATCAGCAATTAAAAAATTATGTACAATGTGGAATTTATGATAGTATTAAGTTTTTTTTTATATTGAGGGTGAGTTTTATTAAATGCATAGTAAGAAGTCGAAGTCTGAGTTACACCTTCTATGATAAATGCATGAAATTTATCACATATATATAAACTAATTTATGTCAGCTAATAAGAATAAACCTTTTTATAGACACAAAGCTCTCCTATAAGTGGTGTTCCAAAACTTGGAAGACAATTACATTGCAGATACCAGCATCGATATAACGGTTTCGCGATTATTATATGCTCATAAGCATGGAATAACCGATATCGACAATGGCAGCAAGATACATTGCACAAGTCACAATTTTTGCTAATTTCTATGAAAAAAGATAATTTAAGTCCTTCCGCGTGAACGAGATAAAATAAATTTACAATTTAACTCAATCCACACGAAACTGCAAAGTCAAAGTTCATGAACATAAAACCCGGAAAGAAGGGGCGATACCCAATAAGGGGCACACTCGCATTGAAAATATACAGGGTGTCCGAAAAACATTGACCTCGGCTTTTATTCCTTAAATATTGATCTTAAACATATATAATAAATTACAAAGTTGCGTAAAAGCAGGTAGAGAATTTTATGAAATCGTTTAAAATTTTCAAGGAAATTAAATTATATGAAATACAAAATTTAAATTTTTTACGGCTTCAGTACATAAACATTCCCAATGAGTAAAATATGTCCCATACACTAATAAGGTGATGTACAAAATTCAGCATTTTATCATAAAAAGTTCCAGAGATATGAAAAGACAGAAATGCTGACTTAAACCACTTTTCGATGCATCGACATGAGTTGTCAGAGGGGGAAAATCATGTCGACAGATCACGTTTCAGGGATCATACACAAATTACGAAAGAAAACAATGATTATATAGATAACTAATAATTTTGTACTTTATTGGTACAAAAGTATCTACACTGTGTAGAAATAATAATTTTACACAAACATTGCAAAGCTTGCTCAAAGTGTTTTCCATCTATGCCAAAGATCCATTAAAGTTAAGAGGCAAATATTATTTGCCTATGATGCATTTCTGCGTTGCATCACTTGTACACTTCCTGCAAGCATTTACATTTTAATTTGTGATTAACCCCTCACCAACTTTGTTTAAACATATTTCTGAGACATTTTGTGATAAAATACTTAAATTTTGTACATCACCTTATAAGTGTATGGGGCACATTTTACTCATTGGAAAAGTTTTTGTACGTGGGGCGTATAAAAATTGAAATTTTGTATTTCTTAAATTGTAATCCTCTGATAATTTTTATCGATTTCATAAAATTCAGTACCTTTTCTTACATAAATTTGTAAACTTATTATATATGTCTAAGATCAATATTTAACGAATAAAAGCTGAGGTCAATGATTTTAGGACACCCTGTATGCATCCATGCACAGGCAGATGGATCCTGGTATCTGTAACAGTAGTGTCTCGGCTTCGAATCACGCAATTTCAAATTTCAATGAAATTTTAAGTTCTTATTTTAGTCGATAACCGTAACGAATCTTTTGTTTCTATCAGTTATCAAATTTTGAATTATCCAATTTGTGTTATTCTCTATCTATATGATATATTGTTTGTTTATTTTGTGTTCTGAAATATATGTTTTATTTAGATAAATAATACTATTATACTATGCAATGATATATCTTTATTTACTGTTTTTATTTATTTTATTCACGACTAATTTTATTCACTTTCTCATTTTATTTACTGACTATATTCACTTTCCCATTTTATTTACTGACTTTATTTACTATATTTATTCATATTTTTTATATATAAGGTACAATAACACGAAACATAAATTTATGTGCACAGCATTTCATAACAAAAATGTAGGCAATCACCATAAGCATAGATTCTTATAAATCGTTTCCTTCTAGATTTATGTATTTCTCTTCGAAAAAAGTTACATACTCGTATATGGATATAAATAAGTAGAATACATTTTATAACTGTGCAAAATATTATCTCTATATTTGCTTTAAACGATATCGGTGATATTTTGAATATGAACATAACTAAACTATCTTTACACATTTGTATTTCCCTTAGCTAAATGGCGCATTATATATGCATAGTTATCGTTTGCCGAATGGCAACAACTTCGGATTTAGCTACAGTATTCAAAAAGTCAAAGAAGCACAATTACGCTGTGCCACAACCTGCAACGTTGAACTGCATCAACTAACAATATTTAATGTCACTATCTTGCAAGTTCTACGTTCTTGAAGTATTCAGCGAAGGACATTTCACGTTGGACAGCTGACATCGGACAGTTGTCTTGCGTTGTTGTAGACGACGAAATGGTTGCTACTGTATTTTTTTTTAGTAAATGTAAAATAAAACAAGAAATATCAATCATGCATAAAGCATTGATTATGAAACACTTTCCAACTGCAATGCAAAACATTTCTAAAATGCGATACATTCAGCTATGATATTTTTAAAATTATCACAATCCTACCATCATTTATTATTTTAAAAACTTAAAACTTCATTGAAGAAATAATGGATTTTATTCAAATGACGTCATTGAAATATAAATCGCCTGGCTCTCTATATAAAATAAGTGAATATTTCATTCGTATGCTATTATTCCATTCCTGTCATTCAGCGGTGATATTTTGAAAATTATCACAATACTACAATAATTTATTTTACTTAAAAATTTAAAACCATGAAAGGTAGAAGTACTTTATAACTCCATGCTTAAAACTTCATCAAAAAAGGCAATACAATAAAATCGTCTGCTTCTCTATGTAAAATAAATTAATGTTTCATTCATGTCAGTCATATCCCATACTCCAGAGTTAAACAATTTTTCGTTAACAAAAAAGTCATTAAATTTTATACGACTCATTTTACAGCTTGATGTGTTTACATTCTCCATACGTTAAAATTATACTTTGTTGTTGAAATAATCAAAGTTTGATGACCATTTAAACAAAACAAAATAATGTGTGCAGCACATGACTTTCCTTATATAATGCAATGAATTTACTTCTTTTACAGTAAAAAAAATAGGTTAATCTTATAGTAGATGCTTACATTATTTCCAAGATATTGAATTTTCGCCAGTCTTCATTTCAGTGATTTAGCGTCATTTTTATCCTCTTGGCGAGATGTTCGTTAATTTAGCAACATTAACAAAAAATGTCGCCAAGTTGGCGTCATCTCTCCAAATTCGTTGCCAATTTCTCGCCAAGCGTTATGGACGAAGAAATAAGTTATTCTTAAAGCAGATAAAGGCCTATTAGCGTTCAAATACAAAAGCATTACTCAAAGTACCTTTTCTCATGAATGGTACATGATAGATCCACGAGAACAATATCACCAAATTTATCGCATGATATTACACATGAAAAGTGGACATATTTCTCAAGAGTTAATATTTTTTTTAATTTATGGGCTTTATTGATACATTTATTTGAAAAATGTCCGGCTTCAAATGTGCGCAAATGTGTTCATATCTCGAGAACGGTCCATTCTAGCGTTCTAAAGTTTATGTCAATAGTTTTCTAAGAAAAAATTACATAAAAAATAACTATTTGCGTAACTTTATTAAAAATTTTGATGTTTTGATGATTTTTTCAAAATTCCATTCGAAAATTTAGGGGTGGGGGGGTTAACATTCGTTTATGTTTAGAAACAATAGGCTTCCAGTATTCATGAATTGTAACTCTTATACCAAATTTCATTCGAATCGAATCATTCCGTCATGAATTATCGTCTGCACAGACTCACTGATACACAAACACACCCACAGAGATCCCCTCAAAAATGTTCGATTCGTGATCAGGGATGCTTGAAACCTGCTCTCGTCGAAAACTCGAATTCGTATTTTCAATCCCGCCATAATACTTTCCTTATTCATTATAGTATGTATATAAGGAAAGTAATATTGTAATTGTATTGGCGTAAAATATAGCTGCACAGAAATTACGCAAAACTAAAGCGGGTTTAGGACGGATGTAACACTAAATATAAATTAAAATGAAATTTGAAAATCATTATTTTGACACTTGAAATAAACATGGGTGCTATATTTAATTTTGAAGTGGGTCACGAAATCTCTTCATGTAATATGGGTGTAATTATTATTTTAATTTCTATTTAAAAAATTACCGCACAAAAGCTACCGATTTTTTTTATATTTTATGGGATATATTTTATGGGATATATTTTATTTTTTCTATGACGTCATTTGAATGAATTTCAGTTGTTTTTGATGAAGTTTTCAAATATAATAAATTATCGTAGTATTATGATAACTCTAAAATTATTACCGAGGAATGTATCGCATTTTAGAAATGTTTAATTTATATTTCAATGGCAATTCCAGGCAATTTATATTTCAATGCCGTCATTTGAATGAAGTTCATTTTTTTCTATGAAGGTTTAGGTTTTCAAATATAATAAATTAATGCAGTATTGTGATAAGTTTTAAAATATTACCGAGGAATGTATTGCATTTTAGACATGTTTAAATAAAATTGCATTGAAGTTGGAAAGTGTTTCATAATCAATGCTTTAAGCATGATTGATCTCTCTTGTCTTCTTTAGATAAGAATAATATGAAAAAATAAATTGCATGTTTAGGCAAAATTATTTAATCAAAATATTCATTTATACTAGCATTCCGAACACAATAATTTTTTCAATTTTTATGAAGATTCTATCTCCTAGCTGACACTCAAAACATTGTTCTAAAATGGTGGAGTTTCTCATGGAATTGTACCCATACATAAGTATCGTGCAAACCTCTGAATCCGATAAAAAAATGTTTCTGATCTGTCCTAATGTGTAGAAGTGTATGTGTTCATGAATATGTGTATATGTGTATGTGTGTATGTACGAAAGGAAAGGACACGATAAATCATACATTTTGTGTAGGACTTGAATTTTTTGATATAATTTAGATTGAATTTTTATTGCCTCAGAATTAAAACAAGATTAGCTTATTATTGTAAAATGTTTTTGAGCTGCCCTACTGTGTATAAGTGTGTGTGTTCATGAATATGTGTATATGTGTATATGTGTATATGTGTCTGTGTGTATATGTGGGAGGTAAGGACACGATAAAACAATCAGTTTGTGCAGTACTTGAATTTTTTGATATAATTTAAATTGAATTTTTATTGCCTCAGAATTAAAACAAGATTAGCTTATTATTGTAAAATGTTTTTGATCTGCCCTACTGTGTATAAGTGTGTGTGTTCATGAATATATGTATATGTGTATATGTGTCTGTGTGTATATGTGGGAGGTAAGGACACGATAAATTATACATTTTGTGCAGAACTTGAATTTTTAGATTTAATTTAGATTGAATTTTTATTGCCTCAGAATTAAAACAAGATTAGCTTATTATTGTAAAATGTTTTTGATCTGCCCTACTGTGTATAAGTGTGTGTGTTCATGAATATATGTATATGTGTATATGTGTCTGTGTGTATATATGGGAGTTAAGGACACGAAAAATGATACATTTTGTGTAGGACTTGAATTTTTAGATATAATTTAGATTGAATTTTTATTGCCTCAAAATTTAAACAAGTTTAGCTTATTATTGTAATTTTAAAGTCTTCATAGCAATGTTTCCTACAGAAAACAGTGATAATTCCTGTACTAATGATGGCAAAATACGATATTGATAATTTGAATATTCTTTGGTATGAGTGGTATTTTAATCCAAAATAATTTTTACTAACAAAGATAAGCCAAATGAATATGTCGATATCTCTGTGCTGTTGCCAATTTAAGAAAATGGAGCTTTAGATAACTTTTACGAAATATTGCAAATAAGTTAATTGGGTGTAAAATATTAAAAAATAAATACATAATTTTATTTCTTTTAATCTGATAATGTATATGATGCAAGTAGAACAAATCACCATGGAATACGAATATATAAGAATGTCAAGTGGAGACTTGCACTTCGGAAAATTTACTTATGTTCGCATCTGCGTCAGAATAATTTCTAAAGATAAACATATTTTTTCTAACTTCTGTTCTAAATTCCAGTTCTGTACTTATTTATGTTGTGCGTGACAGAAAGCATTAGTCCAACCACAATGTCCTGGGAAGCAATGTATAATTCTAATCTGCATGTGAAATGTATACCTGTACACTGACATCTAAAAATAATTTTAGTTTTTAGTTCTATGCCGAAACGTTCGAAACAAATATTGTTGTCTCTCTTAGAGAAAAACATTTCATTATAATTTTTTGCTTATGCCATGAGTTTCTACAATTTACGGTTATTGACAGTAATATAATCTTTTCACACATACTTGAAGTGACAATGGAAGATGATAAGTGGGTTTTGTTTGCGTAACTAGAAAATGCGCCAGGTTTTGCCAGGGATTTAAGATACAAACCTCTGATCAAAAGTACACCGGAATTCACATCGAACATTCTAAAACCAAAAAGCGCTTTAAAATTGCGCTCACCTATAATAACAACAACCACAAAAAATAAATAAATATAAATAAAATCATAGACAAACACGTCTACGTTCCAACCGGTGTGCTTTTAAAAAAAAATAACTACAATTGATTTTTTACAGTATGTCTTGTTCTTTCAGAAAATGTGTTCGGTATTTTTCGGGATTTAAAGAATTGATTAATTTAATTTATTCATTCAACTTTTCAGGAAGTAAATTCGTCCGCTTCGCGAGCAAACGAGCGACCGACATTGACTACATCTCTAAAACACGAAAAGTACACATTATTGCAAAATTCACGAAAATTCGTCTATTAACAGTGTGTAGTTAATAAAATAAACACCTTGAGTTATATGTCTAATTATCTACTGGTGGTGGTGTCGTGTCCACACGAGTCAGTCGCTTAAATAGATCCATGTGCGAAGACCATGGCCCTGGCGATCGCAATGATGCTATGGGAGTAGAGCATATCCTGTGGATCCACAATGTTTTGAAGTGCTGCCAAAATGGCAGGACATGTAAAGACATGTTCAGGAGAGCGTTTAGTTTCGGTACAGTTTCTACAGTCCCTGTAGACGCTAGCTCCATTTTCATCGATTTTTATAACCCCGGAATTGACGAGTACGAAGCCTTACAATTGTTTTTGTGATGATTCTTTCTTCATTTATTTCACAGATTTGGTCACTTTCTCGTATTGAGCATTCCCTAAGTCTGAACCTAGCCATTGCATTCGCATCATCAAAGGTGATGAAATTACGTGGCCACTATTTAGGTGTCTCGCTTCTTTGGCCAGATTGTCGGCAATCTCATTTACCTCGATATTAACATATGCAGGAATCCCTTGCAGGGTGCAACTTTTCTCTAGTTGTTTGATCCTGTCAAGGAGGAGATGTATATCACCAGCAGGTCTTGAGCGTACCAATTGTATTGCCTCAATGGCAGCCTTAGAATCACCAAAGGTAACCAGGCCATTAGCCCTATCGGAATCTGAAAGAGACATATAGATATTCAGATATTGCAATAAGTTCGCTGGTATAATTGGGTGCAATGAGGTCCGCTCCAATTTTTTCTGTATAATTTTGTCATTTAGTAAAATGGGGTGTATTCCTGATCCTCCATTTAAAATGGTTTCATCAGAGGAACCATCAGTATAGGCATGAACAAGAGTCTCCCTAGAAAATGATTCAATCGTTTTAGCTCCTTTGGCTTTGATAGTATCTGCCAATTCCTTCTTTGAACAGAGGTTCAAAACTTGCGTGTTTAGTTTGGTATTTTCAGGGAGGCAAGAAGGAAGAACCGGTTCTTGATAGATCTCAAATTTGCTCTCAAGGCTCTGGCAACCATTTTCCATGATGAGTCAGTTGAATATATATTCAATTCAGTTATCTACTGACGATTAAATTGGCGAGATATCGCGAACTTGGCGACTTTTATTTAAATGCTGTGCAATTGACTAAAATGTTGCCAAATCGATAAAATAGCGCCAAATCAATGAAATTAATTGAGTTTTGAAAGGGAATAGTATTGTAATGATGTTTCGATAGTGTTTTTCCGTCACGCCCAACCATCCCACATGGCGAGATATTTGGTAACTTTCTAAAATGTCGCCAAATTTATCAAACGTCGCCAAATCGATAAAAATGTCAGCGAATTGATATAAATGTCGCTATATTGATAAATATGGGGAAAATTAATGAAATTAAGTGTGTTTTAAAAGAGGAGAGTTATGTAATAATATTTCGGTATCGTTTGCCTGTCAGTCCAACCGTCCCAGTTGGCGACACATTTAGCGAATTTTTAAAATGTCGCGTAATTGATTTCAGCACCGCCAAATTAGCGACAATATTGGCAAATCGATAAACATGTCACCAAACTGATAAAAATGATGCCAAATCAATATATATATATTTTTAAATGTCACATAATTGAACAAAATACAATGACAAAAGTTAACGAAAATGTCATCAAATCCATTTACATTCAATATCTTGGAAAGAATATAAGAATCTTCTATAAGAAAGAAACATTTTTTTGTTCGTCCGTCCCTGACGTTTGGAAGAAAATTTTGTGGGATCTCCCAAATGTCGCCAAATTGATAAAAATAACGCCAAATGGGAGGTAATATTTTGCAAATTTTGAATTCAGTCATATGATGGGCATACCATCTAGTTTTTTTATAACCGTTTTATAGTATTCCGTTAATAGTTTGTTTGAAAGAAAAAAAAAATTCTGATGATGTTAAGATATACATTCTGCTGTAATATTTTCGATCGCTAGAAAACCGAAAATAAAAACGCCCTTTCTGCAAAATTCGCCCTAAATAGTGTTTCAAACTTTAATGACTAAAAAAGTAATTTTAATTAAAAATATATCACGAGGCGGGTATCCTCTGGGGTACCAAAGTACCCCCGTACCAAATTTGATTTCCGTACGATGATTAGATTTTCCGGCAACACAAACCAATATATCGACAGCCACACAGATACGCTCCTTTATTATTATGGATGGATTCTAAAATTTTGTGATCTTTAAAACATCTTTATGACATTAATAGAAATCCTTTTTATTGAGAAATTTTAGTATTTATTCTATATATTTTGTATAATTATTAGTTTCTTTGTGTTTATATTATATTTTCAAATATTCTATTGTTCAACACATGACTACATAGCTACTTTATTCACGAATCACAAAATTTTGATACAGCGGTCAAAATAATACAGAACGAGTTTTCTTATAAATATATACCTCTAGAATTACATAGGATCTGTGTTGTTATTAAATAAAAATCCCAATTAATTCCATTAATAATTAATAATTATTAATTAACTCCATAAATGAATTTCCAATACGTGAAGAAAGCAAACATTGCTAAATTGCATACCTAAAATTGCTTCTGGGGCATTTTGAGCTCTTTTCTTTATGTCAAAAACAACGTACTCTTAACAGCCGCTAATAAACAGCTGTGCATTTGCCGTTGCAGGGACATTAAAACAGAACTAGGAACAAAGCAAGAATTTGCTAGTTGGCGATATCAGCCATTGAAATAGAAATCCAACTATGCACATATCATAATAGGCAAACAGAGGGAACTCCGCCTTTGCACACACATGCAAAAGAAATGGAACTGAATTATTATTACATTGATAGGAGCAAATTCATAGGAGGTATCTTTGTAATCTTTTAAATACTTCTCTGTGAAATTTAGTATGAGTTTTTCTGATACAGATTCAATTAAGCATACCAAATGTTTATATAAGTGGGTTCATTTTTTCCTGAGATATAGCGCTCTTTACACAAAAGAAAAAACGTTAATATCTCGAGAATAACAGGTAATAACTATTAAAATATGATATTCATTCATTGCTGTCTAAAACCATTTAGAGTGAATTCGCTTATTTAATAATAGTGAATATATTTAAATATTTAACGATTTGTTTTGCTTTTGCATATATTTACTGTATCTCTCATATTAATGCCAATCGAATCGAACTGTTCTCTATTAATTAGAAAATTATATATCATATGGTTCATTTAAAATAAATCTGATGTGGGCAGCACATGACTTTCCTTATATAATGCAATGAGTAAACTATTTTTATAGGATCTTTCCAAGATATTGAATTTTCTTCAATTAATCGTCATTCTCATTGATTTAACGCCATTTTATCCATTTGGCGATATTATAATTAATTTGGCAACACTTAAAAAATCGCCAAGTTGTCGCCATTTCGCCAAATTTGTCGCCAAAATCTCGCCAAGCCTTATGGACAGAGAAATAAGTTATTCTTACTGCAGATAAATGACTATTGGCGTTCAAATACAAAAGTATTACTCAAAGTATATTTTTTCATGAATGGAACGAGTTAGATTCACGAAAATGGTATCACCAAAAATATCGCATGATATTACATGTGAAAAATGAACATGTTTAAGAGTTAATATTGTTTTTATTTTACTTGATTTTTTGATTTTTTAATTATTTTTTATGGATTATAATAATTCCCTTAACATTGATAGTTTGCAGTACAGTTTTTAAACTGCTTTGCATATAAAAGTTATAAAACATGTGTATATTAAAAAATTATCCCATAGGCGGATGCGTTGAACACATATTTTGATTTTGAAGCCTCCTCAATTAAGCTGAACATGAACAAATATGTGATTTTGCAGCCTCCTGAATTAAGCTGAACATGAACAAATATGTGATTTTGCAGCCTCCTGAATTAAGATGAACATGAACAAATATGATGCTAGATCTAAGGTGAGACTGAATTTGTCAATCTCCACATAAATTCAAAAAATTGTGACGCATAGCAAGTTTCTCTACTTCCAATGCGTATATGGGTTATTCCATTCAAAATAGAGTATATTCTGCTTTTGATAGTGTATCTGCAATAGAAACGATGGTGTAATAAAAATACGAATGTATTAAATTTATCAATTTGTCTGTTAAGGAGCCATATTCTTAACTTTCCGTTCATATATGCCCTGTTCATATATTCAGTTCATATATTCCGTTTCTATTTACGCTAATGCGTTTTGAATAGAGTTTACCTAACCGCTAAAACAACGTCCTCATCTTCCAATGCGGAACTACTAACCCAGAACTACCTAGGACCTAAGTTGCAAACTTAACATCATTCTAAAACTATGATATCATTTAAAAACTCATTTGTAAATAAAATCTCATAAAGAATTCACTAGTACTTCTCCTACGTATATAGTAAGGTATAGGAAATGTACTGTGTCGGGGTTGAAAATTTAAGTCCGAGTTCTCAACGGAAGAGCATGTTTCAAGCCTTTCTGAACATGAATCAACATTTTTGAGGAATGTCTGCCTATATGTGTGTGTATTTATGTGTGTGTGTGCAAAATAATAGAGAGTTTCGAAAGCAATTTGGTGAGATTATTACGATACGTGAATAATGTAACCATATTGATTGCAAACGAAATTTTGAAAAAAATCTTATTAACAATCAGGGCATTTAATGATAGTAAATAAATACTTATTGAATACATAATTATTCATCTAAAACGAGTGAAACACACCTCAAAACGCTAAACTGAACTGTTTTTGAGATGTTGTATATTTTGCAAATACAATTTTAAAAAAAATACATAAAAATGTGTATCAACAAATATGAAACACTTGGCGACTTATTTGGCAACCTTAGATGCTAAGTTGATGAATTATCATTAAATTTAGTGAAATGTCGCCAAATTAGCAACTTCTTTAACCTGTATGTTACTTAATATATTACTTAGTAGTATATTACTGATATACATGTTGTCGTCCAAAAAGCGCCCAATGTTAGTGTACTTTTCAACGTTAAAAATATTGTGCTCTGGATTTTGTCCATCATTATTTCGCTTTAACAGAAGTAAAGTTATTGCGTTATGTAAGGAAATCGTATGCTGTTCACGTCAGATATCTTTTCACTCTGATTGATAGTGATGCAAAATGATTCAGAATATGTAAATTATATCACAAAATAAATTTACGTTACCTTACACCTTTCTGGTAGGTCGGACGGTCTGGGTCTCAACAACAACAACAACAAAATAAATTTATGAGAGTCGCGTTGAAACGTGCACACTACATCTCTTTCTTGTTTACATCTGAATTTTTCTAAGCTCTATAAGTAACCATTTTTAATTTTGTTCTTAGATTCTGCACTCATCTATGCTTTGCGTGACAAAGAGCATTAGACCAATCCCGAAGTGTGGGTAAAACAATATATAATGCAGTATGCACGCTGTGAAACGTACACTTCTACACGGCGACACAGAAAAAGTGTTCGGCAGTTAATCTTAAGAAAAGTTGATTTAAAAGTCCCGGCTGGTGGAAAATTTTATTATGTTTTTGTTTATAATGAGAACTATTTTAGAAAGAAGAGGAGGAGTGGTTTTCACGCAAACATGAAGTGACAGTTTGATGTAATAAATGGATTCGTCGGATATAATGGATTATTTATGACTAATGTGAAATATCTTACAAGCACAATGAGAAATCCTTACTTCTTAAAATTTTAGCAATTGTTTTGCATTATTTTATAAATTTATATAGTTTTAAATCAATATTCGGACAAGTTAATTATGTCGAAGCACACACAGGTGCTTATGATTTTAAAAATAAGAAAGTGCTAAAGTCGTTTGAGATATTATTATCAATCTTATACAATAGAAGAATATGTTTGTCTGTGTTTCTATGTCTCGTCTACTGGGGGAAAAGCCAAGCTTTCGACAGTAATAAAATTCGGTACACAGGCATTTTAGGATCCGAAATAATACGCCTCGATGAGATGTTTTAAAATTCTAATAAGGTAATAAATAAATTGGCATCACGTCTGATTTCAATTAGCAGAAACAACAAGCACAACTGTAATATAAGGTCTTTATTTCACTTCCTATAAGACGTACACAATTTAAAAATGGCCAGAGCGCTTTCGAGCATAAATATGCTCTTCATCAGTGGCTACATGGAAAATAGAGATGATCGTCCATATATAGACCAGAAAAGGTGACAAAATTTGCATAAATACAATTATCAATAAACTTATGTTTATCTAAGGAGAATCCAAAAATGCAAAACATTTTGAACAGATTCAAAATCGAGCATAAATCACGAAAAGTACAGTAAATTTTACAATTTTATTACAGAAATTTAAGTTTTGAATTTGAAATTTCTGTAATAAAATTGTCACATTTACTGTACTTTTCGTGATATATGCTCGATTTTGAATCTGTTCAAAATGTTTTGTATTTTTGAATTCTCCTTAGATAAACGTAAATTTATTGATAATTGTATTTATGCAAATTTGTCACCTTTTCTGGTCTATATAGGAACGATCATTTCTATTTTCCATGTAGCCACTGATGAAGAGCGTATTTACGCTCGAAAGCGCTCTGGTCTTTTTTAAATTTTGTTCGTCTTATAGGAAGTGAAATAAATACCTTCTGTTATAGTTGTGCTTGCTGTTTCTTCTAATAAGGTTTTTAATTATTTCGTGTTTCAGCACGATTTCGAGCGATATTCACACAATTCGTATCCTTTGCGACAGAAAATAATATCACTGACTTTTCATCTGGATACCATCACAGGAATAAAAAAAAAAACAATCTTTTTCCAATGACGTTCGATCCCAATCTATAGGATAATACCTTCATATTTATTTATTTTTAAATATATCGAAATTTGTATTTTTCTAGTTACCTGATACTTATTTCGTCGCATCCGATAAAGTTAGATTATTAAAATTCTATAGTCTAGCAAAAAGTTGTGTGCATGTCCTTGAATTGTAACACAAAATATTTTTAGCTACTACATTATTTTATTTTTCGTATTTTTTAATAAAATGCATAAACTTGGAGATTTTTGGTTTCTGCTACCTAAGGGCTTCTTTCTCCGGTAGACGGTGTTTTTTTTTCTGCGCGTACCTCTTATGGAACGGAAGGTTAGTTTTAAACCACTTCTTTTCTCCTGTAGAGACGATCTTGTCTTTTAATTATTACTATTTTATTTTATTTCCACGTTTACGGTGAGTATGAAAGGGGGTTTGGTTAGAAATCAGAAAATTATTTGGTGGTGGTTTGAAGAGTCGATTCTGTAAATCTGTTATTTAATTCGCGGGCGCTTATTTAGAACACGCACAGCAGCGGGTAATATGTTCCATTCTATAGTAGTAGCAGTAAATGACTGTCTGTTTATCTGTATTTCTGTTACTCTGTCTGTTTGCGTCTTCTGGAGCAGAAAACATAAACTTCGAACAGCCATGGAATTTGATGTACGGGTACCTCGGCTTCCGTGAATAAACGCCTCGTTGACCTTTTCTTTAAATTAAAAATGGCGTTTCAGTTATTATATATTGAAGAGCCACTCAACTTGATTTTTGGATAAAACTGTTCCTTAACATGGAAAATATTATCGTAGAGCTTCCATCAGCCCCATCGAATAATATTGAAGAATTTTCTTTCAAACTAACAAGCATTGAACGGTATCTGAACAATCGCTAGACAATTTTTCGTAACTTTTAAAATATATACACGCTTCGCCTTTTGAAGGTGTGACAGTGATGAGGCAAAAATTCACATAAATACACTGCAACCACTTACCATAATGTCCCCAGCTAACTCAGAGATCGTATTAGTGACAGCTGAAAGATTAATTACATTGCGTTTATGAATTCAGAAACAAGAAGATTTTGTGACCACTAACTTCATTACACATATAAATTATGAAACAATTTAATAATAAACAAACATTATACATTTAAATCGTACTTATCTTGACCTCAGGGTGAACTAAGTTATCCGATAATAGTTTACCAAAATTTATAATTGATTAATATTCACTAAACTCGAACTTATATTGCTAGGGGATTTTTCGAAGCTCAGAGCATATGGATAAGATTATCTACACATATAATTATATTAGTATTTACAAATGGAATTCAAAGACACATTACCTCCAACACCAACGTAAGGATCTGCTTATCCAATGTCCCTCCAATATATAGGATATGTATAGGATGCTGGGGATAGGCGATAGGAAAAATATGGTGTACGAGCCCCTCGATTTCAGGAGATCGTTCGTACATCAAAGTCCACTATGAAGATTTGCTCTCCAAAATTCAGGTTGATTCACTGGGATTCACTTTCCGGAGGACGTATTCGACGGCCGATGCAGGGTTTTTCACCCTGGTTCGCTGACCAGTAAACTTACCCGAAGATCGATGCCTGTCGGAGTAGGATACCGCTAAAACAGCAAGATTTCGTAAACCACCAATCTGGTCACTCGCTGGCGATTGAAATACTCAGAATAGTCCTGTTGCCTGCAGCGTAGAGGCCCTACGTGGCGAAAAAAAAAGACGAACTCATCGCTGCTTCACTGCCTTCAACTGTCCGATTAGGGTTATAAAAGATAGTCTGGTTCCACTCCAGTTTTATTGGCAGGGAATTGCCCTAAGAACGTATTGATACGTATCATGCCTGAATCAGAGCTCTACTGATAATTCTCAACAATAGTGCATAAGATTATGTTTCCTGCGGTAGATGGTGGACTACGTCTACAGAATAGCAAGGGATTGCAGGGTTTCCAGATTCCAGTAGAATTGCAAAAATATTTGGATCGACTTCGATCCGCTCCCGGGGCAAGTGGTGAAATATGAGACCATTTCTCACGAGCTCTAAAATGGAATCTGACTTAAACTTTTTAAATTCGGGTCCCTTCACATTTTGTGGAGGGTGGAACAAAAATGGGGAGCTAAGTTTTCTCGTCCGTTCATTTGTTGCAGCATTTGTGCTTGAAAATGGATTGGACGAATTCCCAAATGGGAATTCCATTGGATTACGGGATAACGCTCATTTTGTATGCCTACGAATTATTCCCGATAACCTGCGGGTTCCCAATTGGAATGAGGTGTCGTCTGAACCCCAGAATGACTTAACACTTGGCAGGGGCCATAATTTTCAAGAGATTTGTCGTTTCACTTTTGACATTTATTTCTACATCTCGTAGTTGGAATTTTATGACCTCTCTCATGTTATTCATTCCTTGGCGCCAAACTGTCCCTTCGAATCTGTGATAAAGCATCGTGCTAGCAATTAAAACATACACCATATTCTTTGATTTACGTTGAGTTATTACTCTCCCCTTATTTATGGGTGGAACCCGGTGAGCATGAACAGTGTTTGCACATCGTGTAACATTGTCTTATGCTTCATAACAGTAACCGATTTTAAGATTGCGATGTATAAAAATTAACTGATTACCCGATCTTTAACAGAAGCTCTTTAACAGAATATTTAACAGAAGCTCTTTCCAATATTACACACTACTCCAAAACAAGAATTTTGTTCTTGTTATCGGAACGTATCAAAAAAAAAATTTATTACGTACCAACAGGTTATTTAAGCTTACGCAGAAAACTATAGACTCATCAAAAGAGTTTATTTACGGAGTATCAAACATCTTATTTGTGATACCAAATAATGCAATATATGTTTAATTTAATACGCCATGGTGTAATAGACTAGAACAAAGGTTCAGACGCATAAACACCAGATTTGACATTTTATGTGAACGATGTTTACGACCAATAAATTCACCAATTTGCAAGGAAATCAACAAATTGGAGAGTCAGATAGTCTACATAGGTGTAACCCAATTTACAGGCCATAATCGAAGAATCTACGTGAAAACGAGGGGAAATACAATCAGGACCAACCCCAAACCAACATGGGGCAAGGCAAAGCCAATCAAAGGGGGGATTACAGGGATCGGGCGTTTCTCCGAAGTACGGTAAAAATTAAGATTACCTAACAAAAATGAGGAGAAGAAGAAGATAAGGGATATTCAAGATGTGCAGACTTGTAAGATCATAGAGCTGTTAAAAATATTCAATATGTGCAGCCTTGTAAGGTCATAGACCTGTTAAAAATATTAAATATGTGCACATTCGTGGAAGAGAAAGAGTTGTGCCAGATTCTGAGATGCGCATACTAGTTTCAAATTGTCCAAATCAACAGCCAGACAAAGTTGTTTGCTATCTAGTGCATTTAAAATGCACACGAGGTGCGTAACAGCTTTATATTTATTTATGACGTATTAATGCACACGCCGAGGGCACAAGACATAATAATTTTCTCTTCTTATCACATATTATCTCTATAGTTGTACTCCATATATATTCCCAAAATTGCTACAAATTGCAAAGTTTTCTTGTTGAGGTAGCAGGTAGGGGCTATTCCATGTTGATGACTGCATAAATAGCGCAAACCGTTCTATGGATGTCGCTATTTGCAATGGAAGCATCTAACTTTGTGAACACTCCTATATGTGGGTTGTGTGAGTATGTTTCTATATTGTATATGAAAATAATATTAAGCTAAAATATTTACAATACAGATTGGATTAAAGAAAAAAAATATGAAACTTACTTTTATTGCGGTTGTCGTTTGCTTCAATTATAGAATATTTTGACATGTTCATAATTTAATAGTATAGAATATCAATACCTATAACTGTTCTAAAACTTGCAGAAACATCTCATTTATTATAAATGGATTTATTTTATCATTTTTTCTGATATGATAAAAATTTTGTCGCAGTATAAGCTCAGTATGGATTTTTAATAGAAAGTTTCAAAGCGTTTACTTTTTTTTTCTTCTTGCGTAAAAAAGCATGAAACCGTTCTTTAATATTTAAGGAAGAGATAAAACTGTTTCATGCCAGAAGAACTTTAAGAAAGCCTATTATTGGATATTTTCGATATTGGTTTATATTACACGCTGTAAATATTTTAAAATCGCCATCATTAATTTTGCAGTAGATATGAATTGCTGTTTTATAATATGTCTATATTTAGAAGCTCATTTATCTCATGATTGGTTTATAACCCAGAAAATTATATGATGTTATTACTTTCCTTATATATACATAATGCTTAAGGAAAGTATTGTGACGAGGTCAAAAATTCGAATTCGAGTTTTCAACGGCAGAGCACGTTTCAAGCATCCCTGATCACGACTCGAATATTTTTGAAGTGATATGTCTGTGTGTGTGTGGAGACGATATCTCACAAGCAAATGGAGCGATTTGAATAAAATTTGGTACAGAAATCACAATCCGTGAATACTGGGAGCATGTTGTTTTAAAACACGATCTAATGTTCAGAACCCCCCTAAATTGTCGAATGAAATTTTGAAAAAATCATCAGAAAATCAAAACCTTTAATAAAGTTGCGCAAATAGACATTTCTTATATAATTTTTCCTTAGAAAACGATTGACTTGAACTTTAAAACGCTAACATGAACCGTTCTCGAAATATTGCACATTTTTCAAATAAATTTATCAAAAAATCCCATAATTAAAAGAAAATATTAACTGTTAAGCAACATGTTCACTTTTCATATGTAATATCATACGATAAATTTGGTGACATTATTCTCGTGGATCTAACTCGTTCCATTCACGAGAAAAGATATTTTGAGAAATACTTTTGTATTTGAACGCCAATAGTCATTTATCTACTGTAAGAATAACTTATTTCTCCGTCCATAATGCTTGGCGAGATTTTGGCGACGAATTTGTCGGAATGTCGCCAACTCGGCGACATTTTTAATTGTTGCCAAATTTACAAAAATCTCCCCAAATGGATAAAAATGAAGCTAAATCAAAGAAAATGACGACTAATTGAAGAAAATTCAATATCTTGGAAAGAATACAAATATCAACTATAAAAATAACATTTTTTTTAACTGTAACAGTAGTAAATTCATTGCATTATATAAGGAAAGTCATGTGCTGCCCACATCAGATTTTTTTTTAATATTAAGTGGATGCTATCGCACTTGCCAACAATTTCTTACACCGGTTTACTTGAGTACAAATAAAAGTTTCAAAAGCAATCAAATGTTTGTCTTTTCACATTATATGCCTCTCTTTAAATCCATATTTGTCTTTCTTGCCATGGATATTAACTGTCGCTGTTTAATGCATCCGTTTTAGTAAGAAGTTCTTTTTTCTTATGATTGATTTATGTAGCATTTGGAATATTATATCATATTATTCTCTTATTTTCTTTTAATATTTACCAAAGCCCTCTTAAGCTTTGCAGATATTACTAATATCGTTTTAATTGTATATAAATAAGGATTTAAAAAAAATATCTCTATTCAAAATATTTGCCTCACTTTAAAGTCTTATTTTTCTATCTTAACAAAAATATAAACCATCGTTTGATAACGTATCCGTATTACTACAAATTTTAATTCTCATGGCTGATTTATAACCATAAAAGTTATTTTATATTATACTTTTTAATTAATAGGCAGTTTCACTCGTACTTTCTAACGATTTCCACCGGCGATTAAAATGAAACTGCAAATGGCACTCTAGTCGTTTCTTTTAAATATGTATGTCATAATGTGCAGTTTTATAATATAAATCTGAGATGAGAAAACTATTTGGTTTCTTCTTTTAGTTTTCATATATTTTTATATGAGCTGTTCATTAAAGATACAAAAAAAAATCTGGTACATATGAAGGCAAGCCTGGACGGATCAAACCGCTGTTTAAAATAATCTGAAAGTAAAAATACATTTTAGTAAGAAAATCCACAGTTGTTTAATGTACTGTATGTTGTTATTCATGAAGTGTTTTACTATCACAGTCTGTTGAGAACTTCAGAATCAAAGTAAATACACGCAAATTGTGGTTAGAAAAAAATTAACAAAAACGGATATACATTTTAAATACGAAAGTTTGAGGAAAAGGGTTAAGATTATGTAAAAGAAAAAACACGCTAAAATACTTTCTTCGTTACAGTGTTACATAATTTATTTCTGTTTGAGTTTCAAAATGTTCACCATAATGCATGTGATTATGCTATTTTTTTGTATCTTCACATACATCTTATAGAAAGTCTAGTAATACTTTTAGAGAAATTGGGGTCATTGTGAAATCGCAACCAAAATTGAAGCAGTGGAATAAATGAGACAATAACCATAAATCATTAACTAAATATTATTTTAGATTTGCAAGTGGCTTGAGATTTTATTATATTCCTTCAAATAAACTAGGAGAAAAATCGCTGCTTGCGTAATCTGAAAATTTAGTAATTGATGTTTTCAGGAGAGACAAGTAAATATTTATGAACGTCCTAAAGTTAGAAATATACGATTTAAGTGAGCTGTTAAAGTTTAAATATTTATAAAGCAACGATTCTCATACATTTAATTTAGAAAATTGCTAGGTTAAGTTGATGTCATATATTTTTGATTTTGAATGTTATAATCGAATGTAAAAAGTCTGGAATAGGACACAAAGTAATAAATGGGACAATTCCATTTATTACTTTCAGTATGCTTAAAGCCCGTTATGTTTGGAAGACACTCATACGTAATTGGAAAGACAGCAGCATACATGGACCAGTTTCGGACTTATTATGCGTTTGCCACCATGGAATAGCCGTTATCATCAATGGCAGCGAGAAACTTGCAATAAACCACAATTTTTACGAACTCCTATGGGAAGTGACAGTTTCAGTCATAAATATAGCCAACTGCCCAACCAAGGAAGATACAGCTAATGTGTTGATAAGGGATATAATGTTAAAGCTCCCTAAACATACACAATAGTACGGTACGTGCTAGTACATGTTTTACAAATTTCTTCAAATTTTGAAAGACCCATTTAGAAGTTAGATGTGGAAGGAAAGTTTAGATGCTTTAGGTGTTTTTCGTTGTCATAAATTGCTACTGTTTTAATAGAGTACTTCATATTTTACAAATAAAACAAAATCTTAAAATTTGGGTATGAAAATAAAAAAAATATGTAAAAGGTGGGAATGTATTTTGTCTCGATCATCACTTTTATTGTCCCATTCATTGACCAGTCTGAAATGAATGGTATAAAATACAACAGTGCGAATTTTTAATTAGATCAGTATTACCCAACATTTTCTGTACTAAATATTTTTCTGTTAAAATCATTTTAATGTTTTAATTTTAACATTTGAAATGTTAAAAAAAATGTCTTAATAAAATGGCATAAAATGGCAAAACATTAAAAATATAAAAATACCCCGTTCGTGCTACCTCTTCCGTATATTTAATATCAAACGAAGACTTGTCGTTAATTTTCCATGATTTAAATTTAGACTGTCTTCGAAATTAAAATCACAGCATTTAAAAAATAAATCTGATGTGAGAAGCACATGATTGTAGCTATACAAAGCAATGGAGTTTTTTTACGGTGAAAAATTATGTATAAGATCAGTTTTTGAACATCAACACATCGAAATTTCTTTCACAATGAAATTTCTTTCACGGTGAAAAAATGGTGTATAAAATCCATGATTTTTTCACGGTGAAAAAATGGTGTATAAAATCCATGGCAGAACGTTTACAACGCAAATCAACGTATATTTCAACGTTTTTAACGTACATTTGGTGCTTTTTCAGATGAAAATATGTAAAAATATATTTCGAGGTATGAAATTAATTTATAATTCGTGCAACACTAAATTGGCAATTATCGACGTAGATTGCATCCCCAATAAGCAATATAAGCCATTTATTAAATTTTTATTAATTTATTCATCAATTTAAAGTAATTTTTGTTGATTTAATGTCATTTTTGTTGATTTAACGTCATATTTGTTAATTTAACATCAATTTTGTTAATGTAACGTCATTTTTGCAATTATGACGATATTTTGTTTGGAGTCGAAAACTCGCCAAGATGGATATATTAAGTTCCCCAAATTTGTCTCCTAGCGTTATAGTTAAACGGAGAGAAAGGGTTTTCTTATATATAAATTACTATTAGCGAATTGTTAGCCATAAAAATACAAAACTACTACCCAAAGTATATGTTCTCGTGAATGTAAAAAAGTAGACCCAAAAAAATGATGTTAAGATTTTCTTTTACATAATATTGCATATAAAAAGTGAATATATATCACAATAGATAATACTTTTATTTTTTATTTCATGGGATTTTTTATACATTTATTAAAAAATGTGCAAATATACATGGGAAAAGGTTAATACTACCGTTCTATAATTTATATCATTCGTTTTCGAATGAAAAATACATAAGACATGATAATTTACGTAATACACTGGCTTCCAACAGTTGAGTACGGACAGTAAAATAAACAACAATGGAAAATCAAATGTTTGATTAACTCAAAATTTTACATGAAAGTAGCAAATGTGTTTATGCGTTAAAGAAAACAAAAATTATGTACAAAGATGAAAAAATATTTACGTTTCGTAAGTTATATGATGACGTCGCATTTGGATCATTAGCAAAAGGATGTTTAAAGGCAAATAAAGCAAACAAAACTTACATTAATATAGTATGTTACCACCCCGGACCTTCACACAAACTTTACAGTGATTTTCCATGCTTTCAATGAGGTGATCAACCATCGCAGATGCGAGCAATGGTCACTCCTCCAATAGGGTAGTTTCCAACTCTTTGAGACCGGTTAGAAGAGGTAAAAGTACAGAGACATTACGCCCGAGGGCATCCCAAAGGTTTTCAGTGGGATTAATTTCAGTGGAATACGCCGGCCACTCCATACAAGAAATGGCCTCACTTTCCAGGTATTCGTCAACGATGTTAGCTCGATGGGGACGGGCATTATCGTCCATAAGGAGGAAATCTGGACCAACTGCTGCAGCGTAGAGTTTCGCATTGGTATCTAGCACTTGATCCTTATACCGCGCAGCCGTCACAGAACCGCCTTTAAAGATGTGCCGCTCTGTGCGATATCCCATTGAAATTCCATCCAACACCAGGACGTTACCACCTCTGAATGCGTGATATTCGATGATGTTCTTGACCTGATTGAGTTAGCCTCGTTCTCTCCAGACCCTTATATGCTTATCAGCTGATTCCAGGGCAAATCTGGAGTTGCCCGTGAACGATACGTTGCACCAATCTGAGACTGTCCAATTGGCATGTTGACGACAACATTTTAATCTTGCCTCTATGTCTTGGACATTTAGTGAAACAGAAACATGGTACTCGGGTATACAGTCCCTTGACGTGTAGCTTTCGGCTCACAGTACTGGTAGATATTGTCCTACCAAATGCCGCTGAAATCATAAATGTAACAGTTGTGGCGGTCGCTCTTCTAATCCGCTTGGCTAATATAGCAATATACCGATCATCAGATGGGGTGGTAACCCTTGGACAACCGGGAACTGGTCTCCGAACAACTGTTGGCTTGTTTGGAATTGTTTACATAATTGAGAAATTACCGAATGATCAACGCCAAAGAAAATAGCGACATCCTTGATTAACTTCCCTCCTTCAATACGTCAGAAAGCACGACAGCTTTCTTATCTGTCATTCGTCTTCTTTTAACCATAGAAATACGAATATCATCTCAAAATAATTACTACAAAAGTTATAAACACTTCGTATCAGTATTTAAATGCACCTCCTTAAACCCTTCAGAATGCTGGCGTCTTCGACGACGACCTAACTACCATATATCCGTACAGTCAACATGATATGCCATCTACATCCGTAGTGATTTTCAGAAACTCAAATTCAAATACGCTTTCAAAAAATGAAAACTTGCATTGCATGCTTAACTGTTGGAAGTCAGTGTATTTTAATGATATTTTCAAAATTCATTGGAAAATTCAAGGGTCTTCCGAACATTTGATTGCGTTTAAAATCACCAGTGTTCCACTGTTCACTGATTGAAGAATTTGTACCAAATTTCTTTCGAAATGTTATGTTCGTTCGAGAAATATAGCACTTACATTCATATGGACATACACACACAGACACCACCTCAAAAACGATTAATTTGATTTCAGGGTTGCTTGGAACCTTATTTTCTGACAAAAACTTGAATTTGAATTTTCCACATGGTCGCAATGTGTTGTCGCTCCTTGTACATTATACGAAGTACATAAGGAGTGTAATACTTATAAATAAATAGACATTTTTAAGAACTTTTATTGTAAATCAATATTGTGTACCGCTCTATATAATTAAAGTCAGTAACATTACTAGTACATGGAAATTTGGTTACTGTTTGGAAAAAAGTTTCACATTAAGGAACCTCCATAAACCCCTGGGTTGGTCGTGTGGTCTGGGCTTTCAACATTAAGGAACCTGGGCGAACGGCCGTACCGTGCTGAAAACACCGGTTCTCGTTAGATCACCGAAGTCAGGCAGCATCGGGCGCGGTTAGTACTTGGGTGGGTTCTTGGGAAAGGCGGTGGCCCTTGGGCACAGTTATGTACAGTAGAAATCTGCCTTTTAGATGACGTGCCAGTTCCGCGACTAAATTAGAGTAATATGTATCCATGTTTTGTACAACAGTAGAGGAATCCGCCTTAACATGGCAAGGACTAAATACCCATAATTACGCATAAAAGTGGTTATTTATGGCTCAATGATCACGGCACTTAACAGTATCAGTTATTTCAGTGAAAAATAGCCGCAATACATGTTTTTGTGTTCATGATAGTATTACCCTCCCAGGGGGTGAGCCACACTCTCTGAGGGTGCTAACGGCCCAACGGTGCTGAAAACACCGGTTTTCGTTAGATCACCGAAGTCAAGCAGCATCGGGCTCAGTTAGTACTTGGAGGGGTGACGATCTGGGAACACCGCGTGCTGTTGGCGCATTTCGGGCGCGGTAGCCCGGTGGTTTGCGCGCTGGATTTGCACGCTGCCACAACTGCCGCCGTGTTCATGCGGAGTACAATCACGTTAAACATGCGGGTCCGCAAGTCCTTCCGAGAGGTTGGTGGTAGGGGAAGTAGGGTACGGTCCCTGTGGATGCCTTCTCCACTGGGTCCCGGTTTAAATTGTGGGGCACTTCCCGGCCGTCCAAACAGTTACCTTACACCTTTCTGGTAGGTCGGACGGTCTGGGTCTCAACAACAACATTAACAAACCTAACATACACCAATAATTGTCACTTACTCTGATGTTAAAATTTTCAATATTACCCATTCCGAACCGAAAACAGCACGTATAGTATGGTGTTGGTTTGCTGTTCTTTACCAGGCACGCAGTATATGGTTTGATGCTGACATAGCTTTGCTATGTATTGATACATGTAAATAAGATGCATTGAGTTTCTCTTCGCAAAATTGCTTATGCAAGCGTAATAATAAAGCCAAACATGTATATTTAAAATGAATTTCTAGAAAAACAGTTACATCATTAATTGACTGGATACACTTCTGATAAAATTAAAATACAAGAGGAGTGCTTATATTCTATGAATATGTCAAATGCTAAATTACAGGATTCGATTAAAAATATCTTTATCTGAAGGGTGGAAATATTTAAACATACAAAAAGACAACAGTAACGGAACACCATAATCTGAACATTGTCTCCGATGACACTAGATATCAAAATATTAAATACGTAGTCTGTTGTTGAGAAAACTATTTATGATTTAACCCTTTCAGTTCCTTGATGCCAATTGGAATCAGAATTTTAGAATGAAAATTATATATTTGGGACTGAAAGAGTTGTAAGTGTTGGTATACACAGATCATGAGGATGATGCAAAATACACACAGTTGCTTTAACACTATTCAACAAATGCGAACATTTCATTGGGTAATTTTATTAAAACTTGTTATTTTGGTATCTTGTCGACTTACTGTCTGGGATATGTAGGCCTGAAATAATAAAAAGCCAGCGGCCCAATGGTGGGACACATGGCAAAATTCCCTAAGACAAAGGAAAAGATTCTGCAAAAAAATTACTGTTGATGCTTGTTCGTCAGGGCTTGCGAATCCTAAAGGCAACAACAAGATGTTGTACACAGTGTACAGAAAAGCCAGGACTGCTATATATGGACTTCTTATGTAGTGTCATCAAAATAACTGATTATCCGACTAACTTTCTCCGTTTCTGAATTTGCTTGTGTATAATACGATGAAACATTTTACACTATTATTATACTATATTTTATATAACTAATATATTGCTATTTTATTACTATATAATATTAATATTTTATTATTTCATTACTATATTATATTACTATTATATTTAAATATATCTATATTATAATATCCTTACGAACGTGTGAAATGCTCGTACTTGAGTTTCATTTCAAAACCAGACGTAGAAAACACCGGTACAAGCAACATTTCCTATGGCGCGAATCTAGGGTTATCAGATGTTCGGAAGAGGGTTGACAGACTTCTCTATTTATCACCAATTTGACGACATTTGGAGACTTATCGATGTTCCGAGAAACACGTCGAAATAATCAATATCCTAAGAGATATGACAGATTTCCAGAAGTTTCTATAGAGAGTCCATAAAAGGAGTCATCGTTCAGTTGTTGAGCAGATGTCATCATACAAGCTCCATCTAACTTTGATTTTCGTCAATGTTTCGAGAATAGTAGCAACTGTTTTGTGAAATGAAATGCATCAATATTTGGATAATAGTATTGGTTGTTTTGTGAAATTGGTGAAGCATTTAAGTAACGTTTTACTGTATATTGTTCCTGTGTACACTGTGTTTGAGAATAAACATGTTAGTTATCCAGAAATTTGGTCTCATTCTTGTATTCGAAGTGCTCACCTATGATTCCAGATCATACAACATAACACTATGTTAGAATATGCAATGTCATTTATAGCATGGAACTCTTCGCGATGTATATAAATATTACTCGATGTATGTATAACTCACATTCAATAAATAGCTTAATAAAGAGTTTAATAGCAATAATTTTATTTTATTTTTAAGAATTTATATCTAAACTACACAAAGATATTAGTGTTAGTATTTTATACCAGTGTATGCTGATCTCATAAGTTAGGTTATGTTCATAATATGGCTGCATTTATATGTTCATAATGTACTCATAAAAGTCAGAAAGAAAACATGAGTATGCACTTAATGTCTTTGTTTTCTTGCAGTCTTCTTTTTTATTTCATAAGTACATAAAATATTGTGTATAAATTAAAAGAAATAATCTAAAGATATAAGTATAATAAGCATTAAATAAAACATAATGTCTGTAAGAAAATTTAAAATTCTGGTATGGCATTGTATATACATATATCGTCCGGAAATATTTCAATGAATCATACAAATACTGAACATCTGAAAAATTATTTAAAATAAAAATTTTCCATCGAACACATGCATAGTAAAACCCTTTTATTTGGGGATATATATATAGCGAAAAGCATTCGGAACTACTATAACTTTATATTACTGCGACACTGATTCCCCCTAGATTTATGAAGGTGTTTCTCAGCTTGGAAATAAAAAGAACATATATGTAGGCAGGTGGCATAAATGTTATGATTCAGTACCTACCGAATGTCTTTATATTCCTTATGAGATTCAAAATTTGAATATTTTATCTATAAATGTTGTGATATTTGCATATATATATAAATATATATATATATATATATATTTATATATATACATACATATATATATATATATATATATATATGTATATATATATATATATGTATGTAGCTATATATATATCTATATCTCCATTTGATTGATGATTTGCTGTATTATAATTTATTCTGTGGGTGTTTTAAAAGTTTGGTTTATCGTGTTACATCTTCTTACTTTCCGTTCATTGGATTTTCAAACTTCTATTATATATATATATATATATATATATATATATATGTAATCCTCCTACAACACGGTAGATATGTTCTTAGAAAATGCCGTGTTACGTGACACCGTGTTATATGAGACTCAGAACTAGTACAAAAGGGGGTGTTAGGTTTCGAAAACTTATTAAAAACAAATATATTTTTAAGTCAATCCAAGCAAATTTATTAAAAAATTAACATATGTATGTGTCAAACAGTACAAAATATAATTATTTACAATTTATTAAGCCTCAATTTAATAATTTTCCTCCACATCACTCCTCGATACAATTAAACGTAAACACTCTTCATGCTCTAAATCATTCTCATTTGCTTCTTCTGCCCTCTTTAAAAAGTATGTAATGTTGGCTTGTTTGCTATTCCTTAAAAGTCCATTGTGGATCTCCTGGTATGGGGACAGGCAATTTCGCAGCTCCCTATTGAATTTTTTTTTCAGCGGATGAGTCTGCATTCAAGAAAACTAATTCTAGATTTTTTGCTAAACTTAGGATTTCCAGTAATTTATTTAGAGTTAACTTATTAATTTCATAATCTTCATCACTGCTCTTCTCCTCGAAATCGACTTGATGCACAACTTCTGCAGCCATTTTCAGCAATTTCTTCTTACATCAATAAATCTTGAACGTCCTAAATAGCCATATCCTCAAAACCTTCGCGCCCGATCGATTTAGCAAGTTCTAATATGACACCAATTTTATTGTATGGTGATTCAAGGTTGTTTTCTATTTCAACTGACGATGCCAAATATTTTTCCAACATGCATTTAATTTTTATGTGTTTAGTACTTTCAACGATAAAGATATGATTTCGATACAGTGTTTGATTGAAAATTGCTTCCAAGCCTCCATGACACCAGTTGATCTCGATTCAATTTTATCTAAATTCCATTGTAATGATCTTTTTGATGTAGTAACTTTTAAAGGTATAAAGGAAAACTTGATCCAATGGCTAGATCAACGAAGTAGTGTTTGGTCGTAGAAACACAATTTAGAGGTTGGGATGATTCAAACCTTGTGGGTGACCCGGAGCATTGTCTAATAGTAACAGCACCTTGAAGTCCAAATTTTTCTTCTTTAAATAATTTTCTACTTCTGGCACAAAAGACTCTAAAAAACTTTTTCTAAATAAATTTCCAGTTATCCAAGCTTTTGGATTTGCTGTCCAATGTACCGGCAAGATGTTTTTATTTACGCCTTTAAGTGCACGTAGATTTAATGATCTATGAACAAGCAAGGGTTTTATTACAAATTCTCTTGGTGCATTACTACACAAAAGTAGAGTTATACGATCTTTAGATATCTTAAATCCATGTGCAGTTTTTCTTGTTTCGATATAAATGTTCTATTGGGCATTTTTCCCACCAAAGCCCAGTTTCACCAGTATTAAACACTTGGTTTGGTGTGTATACATGTTCTTCTATATATTTTTTAATTTTTTCTGCATACGTCCTAGTAGTTTCAACATCAGCTGACGCAGATTCGCTTTGTATTTTTATGCTTTGGATCACGAAACGCTTTTTCAATTTTTCAAACCAACCTTTACTTGCCACAAAATCTGGACTGACAGAAGATTCTCCATTTCCTTTAAGGTGATTGTCAATTTTAAGAGCTTTTTGTTTAATGATATTCCCATGCAATGGAATCTTTCTTGGCAGCTATCATCAATCCAAATGCAGAGTGCCTTTTCCATTTTCTCAATTATTAGCACACGGGGACAAGATACATATTTTGCAGATATAGAAGATACTACAATCACGGCGCTTCCAATCTTTTTTTTAACTTTTCTTAATGGTTCGGATTGTTGCTTCATTTAAATTTAGAGCTTTTGCAATGTGTGATGCTTTTTCTCCTTTCATAATACGATCCAAAACTTGTATTTTAATATCCAGAGAAAAAATGAATTTCTTCATTTTCTTCAACTTTGCTTTTTTATTTTTATTAGACATTGCTTGGGATTAAAATATAATTTTCCAAAAAATAATCGTAATAATAGAAGCAATATATATATATATATATATATATACAGTATCCTTATATATATATATATATATATATATATATATATATACAGTATCCTTATATATATATATATATATATATATATAAACATCGAATGTTTTGCAGTCTTAAGTTCTATGACCCCTTATGAGTAATGCATTGCTGTTGCAAATAAGAAACACAATTAATAATGCATGACAGCAAAAATATGAAATCTACGCGTCTTCCAAATCATAAACACACACTATTATCACTGTATACAGCGGGATCATTCCACATTATGTAAATTTCTACTATTTCTTCAACTCACAGCATGAACGATTAACAATAATGAGCCGTGGTCACGCTTATCTTATTAGAACACTACAGAACAGGCATGCAAAATAATAGCCGTGAAAAACAAAAGCATAAAATCTTTGGGAAGCCAGTCTTCTGAAAAAGTATCATTCTAAGTTTTTTCTAATTTTCTTCCAATTCTAATTCATAATTTTCTGAAACAAATATGTTTTGTTGTGTAATGAAGAAATTATTTTTATCAAAAAGAATAATAATATTTTGGTTCTTGTTACAAATGCCATTAAATTTTCTTTCATTTGCTCTTGTTACAAATGCCATTAACTTTTCTCTCATTTGCTCTTCTTATTTTGTCGATTTTTTTAAATAGCGAATATAAATCAAACTTTAGAAATACGGCAGGAGAGTTTTATGGTATCGCGTTTCAAATGTATTTTGAGTACATTGCAATTTCTGACAAAGGAATATTTGATTAAGGAAAATCGGTTGAGAAATAATCACTCTACACAGGAAGATTTTAAAGTCGCGTAAATTAAAAATCAGTCAAACTTTAAAATCAAGTAATATATAGAGAGATTGAAATGAAAGAGTTTTTTATTATACGGCACTAATGTATATTCAAAAACATATCCGAAATGTTGTTGTCTTCTCATGTTCATACGTCAGATGACAATTAGAAACATTTTTTATCAAGCGACGAACACGGCGTTCCCTCAGAGTAAGTGAACCTTATTTTATATAAAAGCATATTTCTCTAGTCTTTTCGAGATTGTCATTAAGCATTTCAGAAAAGAATATATTTCATCTGAAACCCCTAACAATTCATCAAATATGAGGTTAGTAAAAATATTTCGAAAAATTATGTTCCAGGCGAAACGAAAACAAACACTCCTTCCATTTGAACTATGTTAAAGTGTTTAAAATAGAGACTGCGTGGAACAAATTTTTCAATTACCACTTCTGAAATGCTTAAATGACATTCTCATACGACTAGAGTAATATTGCTCTAACACAAAAGTTATTTTGTTCTGGAAAATAGTGTTGTCCTGGTATAAAGTAAGCACTCACTATTTACAAATAATTGAAAAAACGCCCTCTACTTAATAATACATATGAACACAATTTAAAGTGGCTTCGATCCGGAAATTGTGCATTCCAAATCGTGTCAAGAACACATCCATTATGCGCATGCTCGGAGCAACCTAATAAAGAACCTTATTTCACGACAACTTTTAAGGAAATGGGGATGAGATGACTCGCAAGGCATCGAAAATATTTATATTTCGCTCTCTTAAAAATATTATAATTAATGAACGAATGACGTCAAGAAATTAGTTTTTGATTCAGAGCAGAGAGTGATATGTAAAGTATCTGGTGTTAAATTATAAACAGTGGATTGGCCGTCAATATTTCTATATCGTAATTTAAATATCAGGGTCGTTTAGAATGCAAGGAAAGTATATATATGCTTTAAAATTTCCGAAAATTCATTTATTAATCGTACGGATTCCGTCCAAAGTTTGTTTGAAATAGGATATACAATGTTTCCATCCTTCTAATGTGTCAAGATTAAGAATATGTGGTAATATTTTCGGTTGCTATCAATTTGCGTGAATATCCTCCAAAATCGTCGTAAATCGGGCTCAAGCATAAAATATCTAATAAATTAATTCGAAATAAAAAGAAATTAAGCTGAGTTGCACTTTTCCGGGTTTTTAAGTATCTGTGTACCATCGAAATTCATGGTCGTACAACGCTTACATTTCCCGCTATAGATCCCAGAGACAGACAATGTTTCTTATTATGAAAGACTAGAAAATGTTCCCGGCATTACCCTGGAGAGATAAATTAATTTAATTCATTAATTTTAAAATATAATAAAATAAAAGTATTTATATATAATAAAACCATGTAATACTTTGCATACCCGGACGTCCCTTCAACTGCTATACACACTTTGGGTGAACTGGACGGCCTGGATTATAAATTAGTCGATTACAATCCATGACAACCGGTTCAATCGATCGTATCCCCCAAAAACCTATTCCATTCCCTCTACCCTTAAAACTGGTCTGATCATTGACACCGATAGACAAAGCCATCCAACTAATTTGTGACGTCATTTCTACTAGGCGAACAGAAATCGGAATAGGGAAAAAACTCACTGGCTGTAGTGCGTACTCTTTGGATACTCTAGAATAGAAGCACGTTGATGTCTGTTTCTGAATTGAAAAGTCTTTATACAATGTGGGTATTGCAATTAAATGTGTTTTTAATTGAATCGTATTCAATTTATGCTTTCGATTGCATGTAGTCATTTAAAATGTAAAAATTAAATTTTAAGCTGACTATTGTACGTGCTGGCTATTGTAAGCTGGCACGTGTTGATTTCGTGGATATCTGTACAATAATTGTTATCACTAAAAGTAAATGTTTTATTTATTTTCGAAAATGTCATTCAAGTGCTATGTCCTAAAGTGTAAGGAAGATTACTATACAGAGAATAAAGTTAAAATATTTGGATTTTCTAAAGATGAAAAATTAAAACGTGCAAGGGAAAGGGCAACGAAACATTCAAAAGTAAGTTTTCAAAAGTCTGTTGAGGCCAGATAAAATTATTTACATAATATTTTCTAAACTCTTGTTACTGTTAATAACAATTAGTTAGCATCCCTTATTACAATGATAATTTTGTTTACATATTTCTGTAAAAACGTTACAAATCTGTATTGCTATAAAAGCAATGCAATATCAATATTTTTCATAAATCTGTATTGTTCCGTTGAGTTTATTACATAAGTACTGACTTTTAGAGTTAATTTATTAATCTAATAAGAGTATCCTATTTTGTCACAAACCACGGATCCTAATTTTTTTTCTCATTCAAAATATAATAACAACAATGAAAATAAATTAAAATAACTCTAAACTAACAAATAAATAATAATAAACTGTGGACAGTGTATAAAAT
Organism: Amaurobius ferox; assembly: GCA_951213105.1. Lineage (NCBI taxonomy): Eukaryota > Metazoa > Arthropoda > Arachnida > Araneae > Amaurobiidae > Amaurobius > Amaurobius ferox. The sequence goes on along the minus strand of OX578146.1, from coordinate 29,050,984 downwards.
TAAAAATGATCTACACTGCAAACAAATAAGTTTTCACTTTTTTATAAACATTTATGTTAAAATTACATTAGTATAATAAGCAACTATATTAATATCAATGCATTATATTTAAAATGAAATTTTAAATGTATCAAAAGAAAAATATATAACTTTAAACCTTATAAAACTTTAAATTTCCAGTAATATTATTTTATGACTTTAAATTAGAAGAAAAGTAATTACATTATTTCGCACTCTTGATAGGGAAGAAACTTAGTGTAAAGTTATCAATGTTTTAACTTTCTGACTTGAAACTGAACTGTTGTGCAAAAATAATTATTTCAGTAATGACATTCACCACAATAGTTACAGTCAGTATACGTGTCGGAAATGTTTTTTTAGCACGCACCATTTATATTTATATTTTCTTGAAATGTTACATTTTAATTACCTTTACTTGTACTTATGGCACATTATGTGACACGACTATAAGTAGAAAAGTGTTTCTTCATGTAATTTTTCTACTTGTTATCTACAGGAAGGACTTTTAAGGAGTATACCGGGTAGTCATAAAATAACTTGAGGTGTTTAGGGGCTTCTAGCGAGTCATGTATTGGACGAAACGTAACAACATTCGGTGACCGTACACAGCTGTTAACTTAACATGCTGTTTCGATTTCTAAATTTAAAAAAAAAAGTTTGAAAAGTCGCCTCTAGCGGAAATTTTGGCGCTGTTTATCGAGTAAAATGCACTAATTTGCATAATGGCCTTCCATGTAGCGATCATATAGATAAAAGGAAAGGCTAGGAGAATTCTCATCTTTTGGAGGCAATCTACCTAGTACCTTTCGATGGCTCTTGCGCTTTGTTAGTCATCACCGCGCTTGCGCATCACCTGCGCTTGCGCATCACCGCGCTTGCGCATCACCTGCGCTTGCGCATCACCGCGCTTTGTTAGTCAAGTTCTATTATCAGCGGAACGAGAATGCCTATGTTGCCCTACGTGAATGTCGGCGCCCTAACAGCATTTTTTTCACAGTGACGTAAGATTTACGTCACACTGTAACTTTGGGACGTCACAGGACGTCGCAGTACGTCTCGGCAATGTCATATTGAGGTCACAGCGAAGTCATTTTGGTCATATTCATGGTCGTTTGTGACGTCACATTGTAATTGCCAATGTAATGTCGTCACATTGTTACGTGTTAATTAAATTGTAGAAACGTCACAGAATATAGTCACAATCATGTTACAAAGTTACTAATACGTAACGTCAGATAGAAGTCACAAATGTGATGTCACATTGTGACCCAGGTGTCACGTGACTACGACGTCACTGTCACAAATGTGACGATCTTTGCTGTGAGGGCGTTTGTAGAAGTTACGACAAGGACGGATGAGCTTAACAAAGTTACGAAACATTATTCAAAGATTTGAAACTACCGGTGGTAAATGTCGTGCAACGCATGCAGTTCTTGGAACATCACAATGGTGATCATATTGGACATCATTTGTAATTAACAATAAATATTGCCATGCATTTTTAACAAAATTAATGTGTACTATCCAGTGGCGGATTTAACAGACTGAAAGTGGACAATTGCCGACTGGGCCCTTGTTCAAATGGACCTCAGGGCCCTTATCGGAAAAAATATGTATATTCATATTTTAACATTTTGGTGATGTTGTAAATTTAAAAATGGAAATTCAAATTATAATTTTTATAGTTAATTTTAATTAAATTAATATATTGATTTATTTATATTAGTAAATGTTTAATTAATTTGAAAGAACTTGTCGTTTGAAAGAACTCCAACAGGTGTAGTCACGAATCGTAGGTATGTAACTTGAAAAGGGAATGTCGCATTTTAGAGATGTTTAAATAAAATTGCATTTCAGTTGGAAAGTGTTTCATAATCAGTGCTTTATGCATGAAAGATCTTTGTTGTTTTACTTAGATGCAAGTTTAATGAGATTTCGATCACCTTTTTACTTTATGCACTAGTACATGTTCCAAAGCAATAACTGTTAACCAAAAGCTTTAACCGATTTTCAAAATTTAGAAATTCATATTTATAATACAAGCGTTGTGGACGAAGAAATAAGTTGTTCTTACATCAGATAAATGACTATTGGCGTTCAAATACAAAAGTATTACTCAAAGTATATTTTTTCACGAATGGAACGAGCTAGATCCACGAGAATGATGTCACCCAATTCAGCGCATGGTATTACATATGAAAAGTGAACATGTTTCTCAATAGGAATTTTTTTTTTCATTTTATATGATTTTTTGATATTTTTTTTAAATGCGCAATATCTCGAGAACGGTTCATGTTAGCGTTCTAAAATTTATGTCAATCGTTTTCTAATGAAAAATTACATAAGAAATGTCTATTTGCGTAACTTTATTAGTGGTTTTGATTTTTTGACGATTTTTTCAAAATTTTATTCGAAAATTTAGGAGGGTTCTGAACATTCGATTACGTATAAAAACAATACTCTTCCAGTATTTACGGATTGTGAGTTTTGTACCAAATTTGGTTCGAATCGGTCCATTCGTTCGTCAGTTATCGTCTCCACAGACTCACACGCTGACACACACACAGACATCACTTCAAAAATATTTGATTCGTGATCAGGGAGGCTTGAAACGTGCTCTGCCGTCGAAAACTCGAATTCGAATTTTCGACGCCGTCACAATACTTTCCTTATACATTATGTATATAAGGAATGTAATAAATTCACAAATCTGTAGAATATTTTCCTTCACGTGTATATTTGATTTTAAAACATTGATTCAATTATTATCAGAATGTGTTGAAAATGTTGAAAATGTATTGCCTGATGTTTAAAATTTCTATATGTTTTGCACTTATTTTAAAATGTTATCCAATTTAATTTAATCCAAATCTTTACAGTTTAAGTAACTGAAGATGGATTCTAAGTTACAACATATTTTAAGACGCTTTTCATACATAACACACTTGTATATTCACACAGTTTGACAATTTAAGCTTAGGAAAATATCGGAACTTGCGCAATTCACACACGACAGAATTTAAGTGCAGGTCCAAAACATAATTCAGACAAACAGTATGTGCAAATTAATATATAAAAGCTTTGTATTATAATTTTAGTATTTGAATTCATACGTGGTTGCTCATAAAATGCCTTGTTTCAGGTAGTCTGGCTTTTCATGTGTGAAAGAAACATATAATTTCATTTGCTTAATATTATGCAAATTTTACTTTCCGAAAAGTTCCACGCACTTCACATTTATGACCCGACCTGTATTTAGCAATTTAATTGGAATTATATCCTTATGTCTCAGCGATTCTGTATAATCTTCGCGCCTAGTAGCAGTGACTACCCTAAGCCACGTCCCCTGAGTACTACGGCTTTGTATCTCGGAGGTAACAATTCCGAATATTGCTATTCTGTGACTGGAATTCACAGCGTGAGTAGTATATGACACGCAGTTCAAATCGAATACGCATGACCTGATAACGGATAGTGGGTAAAGGGGATATGCTCCGTAGATTAAGAAATCTAAGATATGGCTCGGTTAAAAATTTTATAATAAATCTACGGATGGCTCGAAGAAATTATTTTTTTCTTCTGGAGCAGTCTGTGATGTTATAAGCAGTGTCTGCAAATAATAAACATCTGGTGGCTTGTAAATATTCTTATATCTATAAAAACCAACGAGGTATAAAACTCACGAGAATTGTAAGTTTGTTAAAAATTCACTAGAATTCGTTTATTATGCGTATGAAGCTCGTTCAAAGTTCAAGAGAAATATCTCATTTTAACGAATATTCTACGGCATACAAGTCCGTTCAGGAAGTTTCTACAGAGAGTATGAAATTTCAGTTATTACTGAGTTGGAGGGTAGCTAGTATAGATATGAGCTACATTGAATTGTGAGCCATGTCTATGTTTTGATAATATTAGCTGCTAAGTCTCCTAAATATACAGGCTGACGTAACAGTGGTCATCTTGACACTGTGGCGTAGTGGTAGCGTGGTTTTATAGTCACAGCCAAATAACTCTCGAGTGACTTCAATTCTTTATTTATTTACAGGAATTAGGTAATATACAATTTAGGTTACAAAGGTATCCAAATCTGATGTGAGGCGAATAGTCCGCTGAGGTCACTCTGACGTGTTCAAGAAAATGTCCACATCAATTTCCAGTGGAAAGTCTATGAGAGGTGATTCTCTAACTAGGTTTCAAGATGAAACTGACGTAAGTCCACGATGCGGTGACGTCCTGTCACGACGATGCTAGACCCGGGTGGTCTGAATTTTAGACTAGCGGTAGTCTATATGGATCGAGTCCTACTGGGCCCTCGATCTCTCTTCCGTTCCGTCCTTAGGTCAGGAACTATCGCAGAAGGTTTCTGCTCAAAAGCCAAATACAGGGCCTATGCCCGAGAAGCACTCTCTTTCCAAAAAGACGAGCTCTCTTGTCGAAGATCAGATCTTAACTGCTCTCCCAAACCCTGCTCCGGTCGCCCTCAGAAAAAGAGCCACCAGGGGACAATTTACTCTCTATTTTTCTATTGGATCTTAATATCCGTGATGTCATTTTTCTTGAGTCTCATTTGTCCGCGACGTCCATTGTTCTGGTGACCTCTGGTGTCTTTAACATTCAAAGGGTCACAGGTGTGCCCGGTCTGGAATTCTAAGCCCCAATTCCAATTCGGGGGGGGGGGAGATTTAATTACAGCTTTATTTGCTGAATTAATTCAATTCGGCACAATCCCTCCCCCCTTAGGGAGATTTTGTCTAGCAGGCAAAATCTGTAAGGCAAAGGGTTAGACATGGTTCACCTGACAACATCATTAGAGGCAACAAGGATTAAAATAAAACAAAAAAAATTAATATATACATAACACAATTCCTACAAAAATTATAAAAATATATACAGCACAATGTAATACAGTTTTTTCTAATCTGGCAGCATTCTGCTCAGACAGTCTGCATGTCCAATATCCTTTCCAGCCCGGTGAATGATCTGATAGTTAAAAGGCTGTAGAGCTAGGGCCCATCTCATCAATCTAGGGTTCTGACCAGAATTGGTTTTAAGGAACACTAATGGGTTATGATCGGTTTCGATTGTGAACTTTTGACCATCAAGGTAATGTCGCAGCTTTTTTATTGCAAAAATTATGCCTGCGCATTCCTTCTCCGTGGTTCCAAACCTTTGTTCCGTTGTCGTAAATTTCCTACTCAAATATAATATTGGGTGGTCAGTATTATCCGCCCCCTTCTGAGCCATTATTACGCCCAGCCCTTTTAATGACGCGTCAGTTTGAAGGATAAACTCCTTAGTGAAATCGGGTGCGTATAACACAGGCTTTTCTGTCAGTTTTGTTTTAAGCTCGTTAAAAGCGCTCTCGCACTCTTCCGTCCATACTGTCTCCTCCTTCCTATTCTTTCCTTTCAATGCCCGAGTCAGAGGTTCGGCAATAATTGCGTAATTACGTATATAGCGTGCGTAATAACCACTAAGGCCTAAAAACTGCCTGATTTGGGTTTTATTTCGGGGCGTCCGAAAATCTAACACCGCTTTAATTTTCGCCTCGGTCGGCGTCCTTTGACCGTTCCCTACCATGTGTCCTAAGTATTTAACACAACTCTGTCCAAATTTGCATTTGGCAGGTTTTATCGTTAGTTTGGCAGAAGCGATTTTCCTCAAAACAACATCCAGGTTTTTTAAATGTTCATCCCAGGTCTCTGAGAAAATGGCAACGTCGTCCAGGTATGGAACACAAAACTCCTCCCAACCCTGTAACAATTGTGCCATGAACTTGGAGAAACAATAGGGGGCGTTGACTAACCCGAACGGAAGCACTAACGGTCGGACGTTCCGAAGGTCGTGACGAACGCGGCTAACCTTTGAGCTCTAGGACTTAAGGGGATCTGCCAGTACCCCTTGGTCAGATCAATTACCGTAATGAACTTCGCTGACGACACCTTCTCTATTCTATCATCCATGTTAGGTAGCGGATAATATTCTGTGCGAATAATTGAATTTAACCGCCTGTAATCGACACATAATCTCGGGTCCTTTCCTGGACTTTCCACTAGGATTATGGGTGAAGTATAATCCGACTCTCCAATCTCAATGATTTTTAATTCCAGCATTCTCTTAATCTCCCGTTTCACAATCTCGTTCTGTCTCGGGGACGTCCTATACGGTTTAGAGCGTACGGGTTTATTGCTTATAAGTTCAATATCGTGCTCGATTAAATGCGTTCTGCCTGGATCATTTGAAAATAGATTTTCATGCGATTTCAGTAATTTCCTCAACTCTTCAATCTGTTCTGAAGTGCACTTTTCTCGTAACGCACTGTCCGTGACGATTTCCTCGAAATCAAAAATGTTGGGATTAGCTACGGGATATGAAATATCCAACTCCGAATCCTTCGTTTCCTCTGCAACATTTTCGCTTATTAAAACATTCACGCACTCCACGCGCTGGTGATATGGTTTTAATAAATTTACGTGGTACACTTGTACCTTTTCAGATTTCCCTGGCATCCTTACAGTGTAATTTGTCTCGGATAATTGTCTCTCAATAGTCCCGGGACCTATCCACTTAACGGCTAATTTATTCGGCCGGTGTGTCGCCAAAACCAAAACCTGATTCCCTGTCTTAAATTCTCTTTTAACGGAACCCTTATCATAATACTCCTTTCGTTTTATTTTGTTATCTGTCTCCGTTTCCGAAGCCAGCTGCTGACAATGCCTTAATCGGTTTAAAAGGTCAAATACATAATCCGTGACCACATCATCTGTTATCGGCTCACGCGCCCACTGCTCGAACAATAGAGTCTCCGGTGTCCGAAGGTTCCTGCCGTGAACTAACTCGGAGGGACTAAATCCAGTAGATTCGTGGGTGACATTGCGTAATGCCAGCAAGACTGAGGGCAAATGTCGCTCCCATTCAGTACCGGTTTCGGCACACATTGCACGCAAAAGTCTTTTAATTGTTCGGTGAAATCTCTCGACTGGATTTGACTGGGGGTGATAAATAGAACTATGGGTGGTTTTCACTCCAAACTTTTCGAAGAACGTCGTTGTCAAGTTGCTAGTGAAATAGCTTCCATTGTCCAATTGGACTTCCCTGGGGTACCCAATGCGGCTAAATAACAACAACAAAGCATCCGTCACGTTCTGCGAGCTTACCGTAGATAAAGGTATAGCTTCAGGGTATTTAGAGGCTAAGTCAATACAAGTTAGGAGGTACCTATTATTTTTCGAAGATACCGGCAGCGGCCCTACGGTATCTATGTTTATTTTTGAAAATATTTCTGAAATCACAGGCACAAGTTTAAGTGGGGCTTTTTTCTTTTCTAATGATTTCCCCACCCGCTGACATGCATCGCAAGTTTTTACCATTTCTTCAACGTTTTTAAAGCATTGAGGCCAGAAATAGTGTCTCAAAAGCTTATCCTTGGTCTTAGTAGTTCCCATGTGCGAACCAAAACCTTCATGACAAAGACTTAATATTTTTGATCTATACTTAGTGGGAATCAACAGCTGTTTCCTAACTAATCCTCGGTGATCTGTTGATTTTCTGAACAGTAATTCGCGTTCAATTACAAATTCCGACGTTTTATTTTGCTCTACCTTTTCCCAGAGAGACTTTAAATTTGGGCATTTTTTCTGTTCCTCTAAGAATTCAGTAGCGTCTACGTTTCTCAATTCTTGCGTAGGGTATGGTTCAACAGGAGGTAAATCAATCGGTTCTTCTAGCCCATCTATTAATTCTTCACTTTCCGCCACATTTGCGGGTTCTGACTCAATCAATTTTAATTTTTCATCGAAATTTCCTTTATTTCCCTTTTCCGCGCTCCCTTTTGGTTCTTCGGTCGCTTTTTTAGATTTGCTTTGACTCCTCGTAATCATAGCATTAATTCTTTGGGGGTTATCCTTATTTAAGTCGATTAATTCCTGACTTGAGTTCCCCAACAGATAGTGATTCATTTCCACTGATTTGCCCACGATGGCTGCTTTGGTTCGAATGGTTCCGAATTCAGTGCTTTCCAAAATTACACGAGCTAGCGGTAGACACATAAAATCATTTCCTAAGGGTTGCTTTACCCACACGGTCTCCCCTGTAAAATCTTCGGGTTTTACTACATTGATGGACGCAAGATCTATGCTACTTCCGCTGTCACGAAGTATAAGCGTATCTATGGAATTCACTTTCGCCCGGCTTAAATAGGGTTTAAATGAAGCATTAAAATGGTCGGTCGTCTCTAGATTATTTACAATCTCCGCGCCCCTTTTTGATTCGGTACAGTTCGTACTGATGTGTCCGATTTTCCGCCAGAGATAGCACGTCACACTTTTCTTCCGCTCGAATTCCCTCGTTCTCCAATCGTTATTTGTTTGATTAGCACTCGACCCATTTTTAGGCACGTTCCTATTTACATCCACCCTTTTCCCAGCTTGGGTTTGTTCGGTTGTTTTTGGGCGGTCTACAAATTTCCTTTCGGGAGGTTTAAAAATTTGGGGTTTCTTTATAAAACGTCTAGATGCCTCATAATCATCTAATTTCTTTGCTAGTTCGCTTGGTCTGTTAACCTTTCCCCAATTATCGATGAAGTGTTCTTTCACTTCGGCCGACACGCGTCTTTTTATTTGGTCCGCCACCATCAATTCTTTTAAAGATTCAAAATCCTGAACCTCTATTTCTCTTAGCCATCCTTCGAGATATGCCCTTAACTCAAAAACGAGGTCTTTCCAGAGCTCTCCTTCTCGTTTTTTATGTGTTTGGAATTTGGTCCTAAGGGTCTCTGAGTTAAGTTTAAATCTTTCCATCAGTACCGACTTAATATGTTCATAGTCATCGACTTTCTCTTCGGGCTCTCTAATTATAATTTCGGCGATCTCAATCGGAATCAAACTAAGTAATTGAGTTACCCATTCCTCCTTCTCGATTCCATTCTTACGAGCTTGACGCTCAAATAACGTCAGAAATAGAGCCATATCCGATTTTTCGGGTTCATATTTCTGCATTACAGATATTAAATTTCTAGGGGGTCTCGCGCTCTCACGACTCGACGAGGCCAAGCTAATTGTTTCCCCACTTTGAGCCAAACGCAACTTTTCAAGTTCGTATGCCCGTTCCTCTCTTAATTTTTCTGATTCCGATTCCCTGGATTCATTTAATTGTCGTTCCTCTATAATCGTTTCTAACATGGCCTTAACACCTGGTTCGTCAAAATCTGGACTCTCCTGAATTTTTTTCACAAGGTCAATTATTTTTTCCTCCTCTCCCAACTCTAGACCTAATTCTACAACGAGGCTTTGAAGATCCGTTTTTCTATGCCTTTTTAAAAATGCCATTTCAAATAATTCGTGAATTCACGGGGAATCACTAACACTTTAATTAGAACAATAATCCAATTTTTAAAACGTCCCTTTCCAAAGGTCAATACACACAGTACCTATAATTTATCCCACAATACACTAATCCCTCTTCCCTACTTAACAATAAGACTCTTATCTGAAGAAGGGGAGAATTCCTTTCAATTGAAACTGCCTGGGGCGTGTCTAGCACGGCTTAACTATCCCCACAGCTCTAAGCCTCTAAGGATTATAACACACAATAACACATCTATCTCCTGACTAGCAATGGTTATGCAATTTACATTAAATAAAACTATTAGTTGCAATAACACTTTACAAGATTTTATCTTGGTCATTCAATTATAATTATTCGGATACTTACGCCACAATTTAGTTAAGTTTAAATGCAACTTCCAACACTATACAATATGAATGTATGGCATTAATTTAAATTAATGTAAGACATATATAATAACATTTTGCCAAAAAAAATAGTTTACTAAACTGGAATATTTTAAAAATTTCCTAGACCTCAAACTTGCATACTGTTTGACAGTTACGCACATACAACAATTTAATCTGGTTCTTAATTAAATTAGTTATTTTTCACAAATTACAAATTAATCTAATTCTACCAAAATTTTGTTTGCCTCCAAAAAAATGAGTCAGGCTTACCTTGTCTGAAGACCCTCGCTCTGCGTCGATGTCACTCAGCTCAATGACGATGCCGTCTCCTCTGACGTAACCTTTCACCACAGGATGACTCGCAACGGTTTCAGAAGGGATCTGGCACTCGCTCCTGGACGGGATGTCCTCTTAAAGTCTTGGACGGGATGTCCTCTTAAACTCTTGGACGGGATGTCCTCTTAACTCTTGGACGGGATGTCCTACAGCTCCAGTCCGCAGTGGTCCGGTCTGTTTACTTGCTTCAACTTCTTGATGAAGTGTGGGCCTGTCGTCTTTAATTTGACGATCGATTTATCCAACTCAGCTGCCACCAAAATGGCTGTGGCGTAGTGGTAGCGTGGTTTTATAGTCACAGCCAAATAACTCTCGAGTGACTTCAATTCTTTATTTATTTACAGCAATTAGGTAATATACAATTTAGGTTACAAAGGTATCCAAATCTGATGTGAGGCGAATAGTCCGCTGAGGTCACTCTGACGTGTTCAAGAAAATGTCCACATCAATTTCCAGTGGAAAGTCTATGAGAGGTGATTCTCTAACTAGGTTTCAAGATGAAACTGACGTAAGTCCACGATGCGGTGACGTCCTGTCACGACGATGCTAGACCCGGGTGGTCTGAATTTTAGACTAGCGGTAGTCTATATGGATCGAGTCCTACTGGGCCCTCGATCTCTCTTCCGTTCCGTCCTTAGGTCAGGAACTATCGCAGAAGGTTTCTGCTCAAAAGCCAAATACAGGGCCTATGCCCGAGAAGCACTCTCTTTCCAAAAAGACGAGCTCTCTTGTCGAAGATCAGATCTTAACTGCTCTCCCAAACCCTGCTCCGGTCGCCCTCAGAAAAAGAGCCACCAGGGGACAATTTAATCTCTATTTTTCTATTGGATCTTAATATCCGTGATGTCATTTTTCTTGAGTCTCATTTGTCCGGAGACTCGTGCCAGTAAGTCTAGGGGACACTCCCCTCACGTCTGGAGCTAACGTCCACGCGATCACTCAAGGCGGTTCATGCCAGCTTAGCCTTTCTTCTTAACTGTCAATTTTCCAGACATGGTGGCGCGGGATTCGCGACGTCCATTGTTCTGGTGACCTCTGGTGTCTTTAACATTCAAAGGGTCACAGGTGTGCCCGGTCTGGAATTCTAAGCCCCAATTCCAATTCGGGGGGGGGAGATTTAATTACAGCTTTATTTGCTGAATTAATTCAATTCGGCACAACACCCAGCTAATGTGATGGCTGCACATGGCAAAAAGAGGGTTGCTTTGTTGTCCTTTTCTCGGGATCTCAAGAAATCCAAACATACATCTACTTTCTTGAGTAACTTGTACAATTTTTGGAAAGCAAAAGCACCTTCTTTACCACTAAATTGCCTGATAAATATCAGCCATGTAGCATGAGCTCATGTTTGACGTAGCACAGGCAGACGATAACTGACTGGAACGGTTGGCGTCAAAATGGTGGTTGCGTCAGCTTGTATACATATTCAGGAGTCTTAGTAGCTGCTGTTTTGTGAAATTAGTGCAGCATTGAATTGCTGTCTTACTGTATCTGACAGTTGTTTAGTGATCTTGTGAGATAGTTATCGAGTTATTTGTCGTATATTGTTCCTGTTTACTCTGATCTTGTGAATAAACGTGTTAGTTATCCAGACACTTCGACTCATTCCTGTATCTTGAACGTTCATTCATGATTTCAGAGGATATGTCATAACAAAAAGTGCAAAAAGTAATTCCAAAGTGAAAGTAAAATCAATCATGCATAAAACATTGATTATGGAACACTTTCAACTGCAGTTCAATTTTATTTAAACATCTCTAAAATGCGATACATTCAGTGGCAATATATTGTAAGTTATCGCTGTACTATAATAATTTATTTTACTTAAAACCTTAAAACCATGGAGGTACAAGTACTTTCTAACTCCATGCTTTAAACTTCGTCGAAAAACGCAATGCTATAAAATCGTCTGCTTCTCCATGTAAAATCAATGGATGTATTATTCAAATCACATATATTCCGGACTCCAGAGCTAAAAAATTTTGAGTTAAAAAAACTCAGCAATTTTATGCAACTCATCTTACAGCTTGGTTTGTTTCCATTCTGCATACGTTAAAGTTAGGCTTCATTACAGAAAAAATCAAAGTTTGATGATCATTTAAACTTAAAAATATGGTAAATGTGTTGGCGCAGAATATAGATATACAGAAATTACGCAAAAATAAAGCGATTTTAGGACGGATGCATCACTAAATATAAATTGAAAAGAACTTTATAAATCACGAATTTGACACTCGGAAAAATATGGATACCATATTCTATTTTGAAGTGGATCACGTGATGTATATAATGTGGGTGTAACCATTATTCTTATTTTTATTTTAAAAACTATCTGTATCCATGTATTATTAAATGTTGCGATGTTCTGTGAAGTCTTAAATGGCGAGTGAGAGTTTTCCTAACCTCAATACAAGAAAAGACTTATAATGTTGTTGTTGTTGAGACCCAGATCGTCCGACCTACCAGAAAGGTGTAAGATAACCGATTGGACGGCCTTATTATGTATAATTGCTGACATTACTTGTATCATTCGCATCGAAATGAATGAGTTGTTATTCAATTTTATACTGAATGTCGTTATGTTTTGAGTACAAAAATAGAAAACATCTCAAAACGTGTTTATATTTTTGATAATAAAATATGCTTAATGTTATAATTGGGTATCTAAAATCGCGAGTCACAATACATCGTACAGTACTATTAATTAAATATTTTGTAATTTTTAATAATAATGAATTTATATTAGTATAACTTGTTATTAAAAAATGTATGCTATAAATGGGATTGCAATGTTTAACAAGAAAGATCAATGATGCATAAAGCATTGATTATAAAGTGTTTTCCAACTGAAATGCAATTTTATATAAACATTTCTAAAATGCGATACCTTCAGCGCTGATATTTTTAAATTATCACAGTACTACAGTAATTTGTGATATTGAAAACTTAAACATCATCGAAAAATAAAATGCTACTTGAACAAAATAAATGTTATTCAAGTGAAATATGAATCGTCTGCTTCTCTATGTAAAATTAATGAATATTTCATTCAATTCACTTATATTCCAGACACCAGAGAAAATAGTTTTGAGCGAAAAATTATTCAGAAAATCTTATACCACTCAGCTTATATTCGTTGGATTTGTATACACTTTGCATGCTATATTATATCATTTGATTTAGGATTCGTTGTAGGAATAATCAAAATTTAATGATCATTTAAAACAAAAAAATATTATAAATGCCTTGGAGCAGAATTTAGATGCACAGATAATATGCAAAAAAATGCGGTTTTATGACACATGAAACACTAAATGTAAATTTAAAAGATCTTCAAACATCACGATCTGGTTCCTACACAACGGAAAAAAAACCTGATGTGGGCAACACATAACTTTCGTTACATAATGCAATGAATTTACTACTTTCTCAGTTAAAAAATATTTATTCTTATAGTAGAAACTTATATTCTTTCCAAGATATTGAATCTTCTTCAATTAGTCGTCATTTTCATTGATTTAGCGTCATTTTTATCAATTTGGTGAGATTTTTGTTAATTTGGCAACAATTAAAAATGTCGCCAAGTTCGGCCATTCCGCCAAATTCGTCGCCAAAATCTCACCAAGCGTTATGGACGGAGAAATACGTTATTCTTGCTGCAGATAAATGACTATTGGCGTTCAAATACAAAAGTATTACTCAAAGTATATTTTTTCAGGAATGGAATGAGCTAGATCCACGAGAATGATGTCACCAAATTTATCGCATAGTATTGCATATGAAAAGTGAACATGTTTCTCAGTAGGAAATATTTTTTTTTATTTTATATAACTTTTTGGTAATTTTTTTGAAAAATGTGCAATATCTCGAGAACGGTTCATGTTAGCGTTCTAAAATTTATGTCAATCGTTTTCTAATGAAAAATTACATAAGAAATGTCTATTTTCGTAACTTTATTAGCAATTTTGATTTTTTGGCGATTTTTTCAAAATTTCACTCGAAAACTTAGGAAGGTTCTGAACATTCGATTACGAATAAAAACAACAGGCTTCCAGTGTGTACGGATTGTGATTTTTGTGCCAAATTTCGTTCGAATCGGTCCATTCGTTCGTCAGTTATCGTCTCCACACACACACACACACGCACACACACACAGACATCACTTCAAAAATATTTGATTCGTGATCAGAGATGTTTGAAACGTGCTCTCCCGTCGAAAACTCGATTTAGAATTTTCGACACCTTCACAGTACTTTGCTTATACATTATGTATATGGAAAGTAAAAATGAATGTTATATATTTGCAGAGAGTCACCTGATCTCTTCATATATCATGGGCGTAATAACTATTTCAATTTTTATTTTAAAAACTCTCAAACACATATTATTATGTAATAATTAGGATATTTCCTAAAATTTTCGAAGTAATTTGTGAATTTCAATTTTGCTTAATGTTTGAAATATTAAGTTCTATAAGGTTCAATGTACTCCATTTTTTCAATAATTTGGGTGAAATCCCAAACTAATTGATATCATTCATCTTCTATCCCGTATGCCCCTAAAATTTCATTTTGATAAAGTCATTTTTACGGCAGTTATTGTGCGAACGAACAGACATACAAGCAGGCAGGCAGACATAACAAAGCCATAAACGCTTTTCAACTATGTTGGAAAGTGTTTAAAAAAGGAAAAAAAAAACGAGGTACAGCTAGACAATTACTTTTTTTTCAGTAGAATGAAGAATATAAAAACAAATTATTTAGCACCTATTAAATAACATAACTTTAAATTTTGTATGTTTTAAAATCCATATAAAGGTTACTAAATCACTGATACAAGTCTTGCAATACTTCTTTGTTAATATTGCAAAAAACATAAAAAAATGTTTATAAAAAGGCTTTGATGATGTTAACAAGTTATTTTAAATTTATGCTAGTATTTTTAAGTATTTTATTATAGTCTAACGTATAAATTAACTTATAACTAACACATATAAATGTATATGTACGTTAAAATGTTCTTCACATAAAGTGTACATTATTTAATATCGAAACTTTTAATAGAAATAGGGATTCCTAAGAATGTTAGAGTTTTGCTTAAGAAGTTCTTTTTGGAATTTTAATTTTAGAGCTAAGTTCTCTTTAGTTAAAAGAAAGTATTTTAATCTGTTGCTTGAAGAAAGTTACAAACAGATTAAAATAACGCAACTTGCAAAAGAGACATGTAATTGATCCTTAAATCTAGATGACAAGAAACTGTCAAGTAAAGAAACTGATGTCATTCTTAATAACAAAATAAATTTTCTAACTTAAATGTAAAGAAAAACTTTCAAATTGGAGATAATGAAGCATTTTTAATATGAATAGAGGACTAAATATTTTAAGACTACTTTTTTTATCAACCGTTGTTAAATGGCATTTATTTGGAAAATATTTAAATAACACTCGAAATATATTAAAAATATTGTTAAAAATAATCAAAACAATGTTTCTATCTATATCATAAAATAGGTCATATTTTATATATACAGCATGGCCCGGAATGTTCAGAAACGACCTTTATTTCGTTTCGTGAACGTTAGATGTAGATTCATCCAATTATTAAAACTGCTGTGATGTCTACATAAACCTTTGATTATGATTTCCTTCAGTTTATATATGTATGTTGATTTTTATATTAACAACAGATTCCGTTATTTAATCAATCGCCGAGCCAAGTAACATTTCTGCGTTCCTGTAGTACGGCAGGATACGTTCTGGATAGTGAAAGTGATTTGGGATTGCCTGCAGTTTAAGCCGGCGTGTAATTGCGTAGTATTTTTAGGAAGTCCACTTCCATAGTTGCAGGAGATGGTGCGGAGAGTTTTTAATTTCTAAAAATTTCTCCATGCATTAACTTGTAAAACTTTTAAGAGCAAAGTTTACCTAGATATGAAACATTGGATTTTATGGCTTTCCCACGTCTGTGAATCCATCATCATTTTGGCCTAGCGTAAATGGTCGTATAAACTAAAAATAAATCATTTTATAATATGTATCTATATTTCATTTGATAGCACATTATTATGATTTACCAGAATGTCCCCAACACACCTAAATATTTGCTGAAAAGAGGGGGGGGTAAATAATATGCTGCTTTACATGGGGTGTTTGCTCACAAATTGCTATCACTCGCAAGTGAATTTGTGTTTCAATTCCCAATTATTAAAAAAAAAAAACTTCTGCAAATTTAAGAATTAATATCTTGGCAAATTTGTCTCAAGAAACGGTCGAAATTATTTAAAATGTTAATGTATGAAGACCGTTTTAGATCCGAAGATCATTTTTAGAAATTTTTGGATTCAGGAAAAATAGAAAAGGTTCGATTTCGTATTTCTCAGACAAATAAGATTCCATATTTAAAACTAGAAAAATTGTAACATTATTTGAATCATTTCTGTTATTGGAAGTATATATCTACGTCTAACGGATCAGTCATGGCCGGAGCAATGTAGACTGTGACCGTATCAGTCGGGCGATCTGTGACGTCCTGACATATTTAAGTGAATTTTCCGAAGTATCGCCCCCTAATAGAAGTCTGGAGAAGGAAGGGTATTGAAGATTTGGATGGCACCATCTATCGACGATAATTTACATTTCTTCCATTCAGAATTTAAAACGTTAGATTACTTGGACTCGAACCCGTAACCTGTTGATTGCCAGCTGGGCGCTTGAATCAATTCGGTCATGATGTCTTGGTTAGATATTATCAATGACGGGTACCTTTCCTGGTAGTTTTAATTTAGGGGTATTTCGGTAGGATGACTGACTGGGAAGATATGAATATTTACGAGTGTTATTAAAAATACAAATATTTTGTAAAATGTTATCTATTTTTTATTAATTTAAATTTCAGCGAATGTTTCTTGAACTATGGGGTATGTTTTTAGTGTTACTGGGGGGTCTAAAAGTTTATTGCTTTAGTAAATTGTATGGTACTTAAAAATTTCCTCCATTCAGAATTTAAAAGGTTAGATAATTTAAATTTTAGCGAATGTTTCTTGAACTATGGGGGTATGTTTTTAGTGTTACTGGGGGGTTTAAATTTTTATTGTTTTAGTGAATTGTATGGTACTTAACAAATTCTTCCATTCAGAATTTAAGAGGATAGATTGCTTGGACTCGAACCCGTAACCTGTTGATTGCCAGCTGGGCGCTCGAAGCCATTCGGTCATAATGTCTTGGTTAGATGTTATCAATGAAGGATACCTTTCCTGGTAGTTTTAATTTAGGGGTATTTCGGTAGGATGACTGACTGGGAAGATATGAATATTTACGAGTGTTATTAAAAATACCAATATTTTGTAAAATGTTATCTATTTTTTTTTAATTTAAATTTTAGCGAATGTTTCTTGAACTATGGGGTATGTTTTTAGTGTTACTGGGGGGGGTCTAAATTTTTATTGTTAGTAGTATATGGGGCAGACTCTGGGACACCCAGAGTCTGCCCCATATACTACAAATTCGTATACATTTTCAAAGATTCAGGACAACCTCTGAGACCAAGCATGTATAAAATCATCCAAAAATACATAAAATCATTAAAAAATGGGTATTTTTTTAAAAATCAAAAATCAAGAGAGTTTTAAGACTCTAAAATTTCATGTTTTTTAACTTAAAAAATGAGTTATATGAATATTATTGAGACCAAATCTTTGATCAAAATTAATATCTAGTGCTGCCATCTATAGACATAATATAAAAGCTAAAGTTATCTTGAGAGCAAAAATACATAAAATAAAGAAATCTAAAAATGTACATATTTATGGAGGGACCATTAGCCCCCCCCCATAGACTTTGATCTCTAGGTAAATCACCTGTGGGTGAAAAAATTAAAATTAATTTATTTTTTCAACATAATTAAAGTTTTTTACAAAATAAAAAAGTCAGAAAATAAAGTGATTTAACACGATAGGATCGCGTTAGAAGAGAATAAAAAAGTAAAGATGATTAAGCTTTCTCTAATATGTATTTATTATCACCTAAATATAAAATATATATCTTCCTTTATTGATTTTATTTATCGATTTATTAGAAAGTTGTCCATGTTTATTCGAAAGGTAATACGCTTTTTCTTCAACTTCTACAATTAACTTTACGATTGCTGTACCCGCAATCATATTTTTAATTTTTTTCAATGATATCAGATCATATTTTCCAGGATATAAATCATCTAATACATATGTTTGACGATAACCACTCAGACTATTGAACTCTTCCATTTATTAGTAAACATTTTTTATAAATTCATCCATTCTTCATAATCTGTAAAACCTCTATATTCCATCTCTTTTTTAAGACTTAGTCTGTATTCGTCTTCAGACTTTGACTCTCTAAATATTTTTTCTGCTATAATATTTTTTTGTTCATTATCAGAAATCGTAATAGAAACATCAGGATCAAATCCACTTAGTACATTAATTATTCTAGTTACTTTCCCAGCGAAACATTTATCATCAGCCTCTTTTAGTTCATCTTTTAACACTTTTATAATTTCATTTTTATTCACATTTTTTAAAATTCTATTAAACACAACAACTAATATCTCTCTAAATTTAATATTATAGAATTCCTCCTCCAATAAGTTAATTTTTATATCTAATTCTTTAAAGCATTCATCTAAATCATATGTAATTTCTGTATTTAATAATTTTATGATACTCTCACTCAAAGATTTTTGAATATATGTATTATGCACATTTTGAGAGTCATTATATACATTATTATGAAATAATTGTCTTCTTAAAATCGGGGGTAAATTTATTTTATCTGTATCATAGCATACTTCATATATTCCAGGCAAAAATATTAATTCATTTAGAGATGTAATATCATTCTCGCTACAATTTAATGTTTCTAAATTAGTTAAATTTTCTATTCCTTCAAGGGATGTTAATTTATTTCCTCCACAATATAATTTTTTTAAATTAGTTAAATTTTTTATACCTTCAAGAGATTTTAATTTATTTCCCCAACAATTTAATGTTTCTAAATTAGTTAAATTTTCTATTCCTTCAAGAGATGTTAATTTATTTTTATTACAATTTAATGTTTCTAAATTCGTTAAATTATCTATTCCTTCAAAGGATGTTAATATATTTCCTCTACAATTTAATTCTTTTAAATTCTTTAAATTTTCTATTCCTTCAAGGGATGTTAATATATTTGAATCACAATATAATTCTTTTAAATTAGTTAAATATTTTATACCTTCAAGAGATTTTAATTTATTCCCCACACAATATAATATTTCTAAATTTATTAAACTTTTTATTCCATCAAGAGATGTTAATTTATATCCCTCACAATATAATTCTTTTAAATTAGTTCAATTTTTTATACCTTCAAGAGATTTTAATTTATCTCCTACACAATATAATATAAAAATAGATTCCACTTCAGTAGGATTCTCTATATTTAAGAAAGATATAAATGTTTTTTTTATACCATTATTATATGTAACATCCATTTATAAAGAAACATTTTTATTAAATATTTATTTATCATCTTTGTTAGTTAATTGTCTCAAAAGATAAACACACTCTCTCAAGATTGATTTAGCTTCATATATCTCGCTAATTATTTTCTCTCGGTAAGGTTCTATTTCATGATGACCAAACTTTTTATTTAATTCACTCATCTGTATAGCTTGTACTTTTTTCCAATAAACATTAAAAAAGTGATCAGGTAATAGATCAAATTTATATTTAATCAAATAACAAAAATCTAATTTATGCATAAATTCTTCTATAAAATTTTCACTAAATGTTTGATATCTAGTTATATACAGCCAATTTAAATCATCTTTTAATTCTCTCATGGTATCTTCTGTAAGATTTTGAAATATTGATACTTTATATAAATCTAAATTATCAGAAAATTTTACGATAAATTCGTTACTTAAAGTTTGATATTGAGATATGTTTACCCAATCTACTTTATCTTTACATTTTTCTATAAAATCTTCTGATAATTTTTGATATCTAGAAATTTTAGACCAATCATCAAGTTGAGCAAATTCTTCAATAAAAGATTCAGACAGTGTTGAATATTGTAAAACTAAATCCCAATTTACATGATTAATAAGATTTCTAATTACATCTTCAGATAAATTTTTTCTAGAAAATTCATTCCAATCGATATCCATTTATTAGAAAGAAATTTTTAGTCAAAATAAAAAATAGGATACAGATCACCAAAATTCTTCTTATTTATCAAACATCCGTATTAATACCGTTTAATCCTGCATGTAAAAGAGCTTCATACACTCTATTATAATCTTTATTGGTAAAATTTGTTTTGTAACGCATAAGAAGAACTTGTTTATTATTAATCATCAACCAGCATTCAGTCATATCTATATTATCAAATATCATATTATTTTTTTCATAATTACCATCTCTTTCAACATACTGAGGAATAACATAGACACCTAAAACTTCATCTGACGCTGTAGTTGCTGTCACAGATCCACTATCGCTTCTATAGGGGCCTGCCATCTTAAATCTATATCGATCCCAATTTACCTCTATATCTTTATCAGATAGATATGATTCCATAAACAAGCTTTCTGCAGAATTTTTTAATTCTATATAAGGTAAATGCAAGGTTAAACCTTCAAATACTACCTTATAATTTTCGTTTCTTATATTAGTATATATCATATTCTTATTTTCATTTCTTTGAATTTCTATTTTCACTTCAAAACCTGAAATAACCTTTTCATATTCTCTAAAGAAATCGATTATATCTTTTAAAGGTGTCCATATTTTAAAGACATCTTTCGTTATTTCCCATCTCTTTGCGAACCCTTCGTTATAATCTTTATTCATTTTCAAATTATTAAAAAATTCAGTTATTTTAGTAGTATCTTCTAAAGTACCATCATATTTGAACTCTTTACGGTCAGCTGAATCAGATGTATCTAGATAAAAAAATTCATTTTGAGCTTGTGATGTTGCATAATCAGGAGTATAATGAATTAATCTTAAAACATGATTCATGATTGAAAAATTTGACTGTGTATTTGATCCAATTTCGGTGTCTCCTATATGTACTTTTAAAGTTTTGATAAAACCTCCGCCATTTACCAGACTCACATTTTCGTTTCCAATGGATGATTTATCATGTTTTGTAATTTTTAATTTTAGTTCAAGATATCCTCTAGAATATAAAATTTTTGCTTTAGTATCATTAATATGAAAAACATAGGTAGCATTCTCATCTGAACTATGTTCTTTTGGATGAATTTCTCTTAATTCATAACTTTTAATGTGATCATTATAATAATAACGAGTATCACTTAAATCATAAATCATTTATTTAGGAAGAATTTTTAAACCACCTCCTTTCTTTTTCATAGAAAATATTTCATTTAATTTATTCATTACATTGGGTAACAAAACCTTTAAAAATCCTTGTATTTTTTTTTACTTTTTCTATATAATCTATGTTTATTCATTTATTTAAGAAGAAATAAAATTAAATTCTACAGCTCCTTTATTTAAATCTATTAATTCACCTTTTTGATTAGTAATCCTCATTTTTATTCTTTCAACAGGATCCACTTTAACAGGAAAATGTATCCAATTATTAAATTCTTTTGAAATTATACTACCTGGAGGGTTTTTATTAGTGAAAGAATATATAACTTCTGAATTATATTGATTTATTAAAGATTCTTTTACAACATCACAGTGAATATAAATATTATCATTTCCATTGGATATATCAGCAATATGTTCACCTTCAACCTCTGTTTCTTCATCATAACTTCCATATGTTGGTTTTAAAAAGCCTATAATTTTATGAAAGTTACTTTTTGTAAAATCAATTACCCAACCATTTTTCAGTTTAATAGATATTCTTTGTCTTGCTTCAATAATACCAAATTTGACAGGTGGATCCTTACCAAATATTTTCATCATATACTCATTTAATCCTCTTATAGTATAATTACCATTTGAGATAACAATTATTATATCTGTGTCTAATGTATACAATCTAAATATGTTATTTCCATAATTCTTACTTATATTAAACCAGGAAACTTCCATAGAAAATGAGTGTAAAGCTAATTTTTTTATTTTAAGAGGTGTAATAAAATTTACAGTAAATTCCTCTGATCACTCTTGACCTTCAGATTTTAATATTATCATTTATACATAACAAAATTTTCATTACAATCACTAGGTTTTTGTGTAGGAAATGATTTGAGAACATTTTTAGGTGATATACCTTTATTCCTTTCTCTTATATATTTCATACAAAATATACCACATTTCACAGATGAAGGTTTCTGTAAAAAACTATCATTATAACCTATTTTAGTTTTTTTATTGGATGTAACAAGAAATGATTTAATATTTTTAGGAATATAGTCCTTCTTCATATTGTCATATTCACCAAACGGATCAAAATATTCCACATATTTATATTTAGGATCATTATAATAACAAACCCAATGAGTTCCGGGGCCTGTTGATACATCTAAATTAATGATTCCATTTTCAAATTTTCCTATTGTTTTAGGTAATAAATCGGAGGTAAACACACCTCTAAATCCTTTTTCATTTTTCATATTTTCTTTAATCATTTTGTCACTAATTCCCACGGTTGATATATTCCCTTTCCAAGTTTTTTTTCCCCCCAGATCCTTTCATCTTTTTTTGTACAGTTGAACTAGCTAATCCTGATAAAGCACCTGTTGCTAATGCTGGAACTACAAATTTAGCAGCGGTTATTAAAGAGGGTATAAGTGCTGCCAGAAATGGTAAAAATCCTCCATTTTTATCTAATTGAGTTTTACTGATTGTAATTCTTTTTCCATCATTAATACGATTAATTTGAGTTTTAGTTAAATACATCTCATGATTAGGAGTTTCAGATTTATCTATTTGTAATGTTACTTCTACTTTATTTCTAAAAGCTGATTTAAGTTTATTTTTCTGACCTTCACTCAAATAAACTTTATTTTTTATCATTTATTAACAGAGAAATTGTTTATGATATCGTTGTACATCATTATAAGTCATTTCTTTATTTTTTAATAACATATCTAACAATAAAGCTACTTGATTATATAATTTCTTTGATTTACTACCATTACATATTTTTTCTGTTAAATTTGATAATACATTCTATCCTTTACCCACCTTCATTTCTTTACTACTTCGAATCATATTTAATCTATGCATATAATTTTGCAACATATTTTCTTTATTTTTAATTTTGTTTATTTCATTCTTTTTCTGGTTTAATTCCTCCTCTGAAAAATTTTTAGCCCTAGAAATTGTACTTTTTAAGTTGCCTCTTTTCTTAGATAATCCTTCTTTTAACTGTTTAGCTCTTCCATACATCTCCTCTAATTTTTCTTGATCATTTAAAAATACTGACGGTCTGTATAATTTTTCCTCTTTTAAATATTTTAAATTTAAATTTTGATCGATATCATAAGTATAAGATACTAATTCTTTCACAGCTTCAATAGGCTCTTCTATAGATGGAAATGAAATATTTTCTACAACATTTTGAATACTTTTCACAACTTCTTTATTTGATTTTTCATACTTTTCAATTTCTTGAGTGATGGGTTTATGAAATTCCTCTAAGATCTTTTGAATACCTATTTTTTCTTTTAGTTGATCTTCACTATTCTTTCTTATTTCTTTTTCTATTTTTACTAATTTAATTGAATCTTTTATTTGCTTTATAAACTTGTGTTTCCGTTCTTTTTCTAATTCATTCATTTATATAATATTAATTTTTTTTTACTGCAGCTAATTTTATTTTTACTGCAGCAAATTTTATTTTTACTGCTAGTAAATTATGATAAAAATTAAAGATTACACGGAACCAGAAGAATTACCTGATCCTAAACAACATCCTTTGTTACCTCAACATCCATTTAGATTGCTTATAGTAGGATCTTCAGGTTCAGGTAAAACAAATTTACTGTTAAATTTGATTTATGATTTATTATTTTTTGATGCATTATATATATGTGCAAAAGATTTATACGAACCTAAATATTCTAAATTACAAGAAATATATACATTGTTTGAAGATATAGAAAGAGAAGATATTTTGAAATGTAAGAATATAAAGAATAAGAAAAGATTATTAGAATTATATGATAAATACAAAAAAAAAGTATTATTTTCTTCAGAACAAAATTTTATTACTGTAGATGATTTAAATCCTACATTAAAGAATTTAGTTATTTTTGATGATTGTGTGACTGAGAAAGATCAAAAAAACATTCGAGAATTATTTATCAGAGGTAGAAAGAAAAACGCATCCATTATTTATTTATCTCAGTCATATTTTTTAACACCTATCGATATAAGAAGGAACTGTAATTACGATATATTTTTCACTCTACAACCAAAAGAAAATCAACAGATTATAAGAGAGATAGATGGTATATTAAGTACTGAAGAATTCAAACAAATATATAATAAAAGTGTTCAAGAAAAATACGATTTTTTTATGTTAGATTTAGTGAATCCAGAAATTAGATACAGGAAAAAAATTTAATCCTATATAAATGGATGTATATTTAGAAAAAAGATTGTATGTTTACAGAAAGAGTAGAAATTTGTATCAAAAGATAAGTATTTCATTATCAGTAAGTAAGGTCATTCTGAGTGGAACGAGTTTATCAGCAATAGCCTTTCTACCGCTTGCTTTTTTAAGTTTATCAGTTGGAATAGTAGAAGCTATTGATCTAGCATTAAAAATTGTAGAAAGAAAGGAAGAATATAGACATTGTTATAATTTTTATAAAGAACTCATTAATTCGTTTAAAGCTAAAAATATGACAGAAGAAGAATTTTTTATGCGAGAAAAGGATTTCATAAAAAGTTTAAAATTTAATCCAGTTGAAAAATACGTAAAACAAATGCAATTGAATGGATATAAATTTATTCATCCTAAATAAATGAAAGGTGGTGATATTGTTGGATGGATACAAGATAAAATAAATCTTCCAGAAATGCATTTACCAAGATATCAATATTGTGGTCCAAATACAAAATTAGAAAAAAGATTAAAAAGAGGTGATCCAGGAATAAACAGAGTTGATAAAGCATGTAAAAAACATGATATTGAATATAATAAAACAAAAGATACAAAACAGAGACATGTTGCTGATCAAGAATTAATAGATGATTTAAATGCTATACAAGATCCAACATTTCAAGAAAGATTAGCTAGAGGAATTATTAAACCTATTATTAAAGTTAAAAAAACTTTTGGATTAGGTCTTTCTGTATATTGTGTCAAGTGTAAAGATAAAACCCCAACTAAAAATTATCATAAAACTACTTCTAAAAATAATAAACGAATGGGTAAAGGTATCTGTACTATTTGTGGAAGTAAAAAGAATACTTTTTTAGGAATTTAAAAGAGGTCTATTATAATCCAGAAACAGGTTATTGTGGTATTCAAGAATTGAAAAGAAAAACAGGGTTACCTAATGTTGAAGAATTTTTACATGAACAAGATGTATATACTAGATATAAACCTGTCATTCATAAATTTAAAAGAAGAAGAGTTTATGTTCCAAACAGTAATAATCAATTTGACGCTGATTTGTTATTTATAAAAAATTATAGCAAATATAATGATGGAACTAATTATTTGTTAACGGTTATAGATGCTTTTAATAAATATGCTTGGGCTTTTCCTATAAAAAGAAAAACATCTGAAGAAGTAGTACAAGGTTTTAAACAAGTTTTTAAAGAAAGAATACCAAAATTCATTTTGACAGATGAAGGTACTGAATTTACAGGAAAACAGACACAAAAATTATTTAAAGATAATAATATACATTGGTTTACAACTAAAAATAAAGAAATAAAATCTGCAATAGCTGAGAGATTTAATAGAAGTATAAGAGAAAAAATTATAAAATATATGCATGCTAACAATACTAAAAGATATATTGATGTATTACCCAAATTACTTAAAAATTATAACAATTCATATCATAGATCAATAAAAATGACACCCGTTGAGGCTAGAGAAAATGAATCTCAAGTTTATAAAAATTTATATACGAAAAAGATCATAAAAAAACCTAAATTTAAGATAGGGGATAGTGTTAGAATATCTACAATTAAGAAAACATTCAGGAAAGTAGTTGATTCTACATTTACTGAAGAGATTTTTATAGTTTCTGAAGTATTAAAAACAGATCCTATTACTTATCGATTAAAAGATTTAAACAGTAAAGAGATTGAAGGAACATTTTATGAAAATGAAATGGTAAAATATAATAAAAAAGATGATGTATATAAAATTGAAAAAATCATAAAAAAGAAAGGAAATAAGTATTTTGTAAAATGGCTAGGATATCCAGATGAATTTAATAGTTGGACATCTGAATTAGTTCATATATAAATGAATGATTTAAAGACAAAATTAATCTATGATTCGGAAGAAGAAGAATATTTTTATGTTATCGATTACGAAAGTTTAAAACAAAGATATAATAGTAGAGTTTGTTATTTTAATCGATTAAGAAGGAGATATAATATTTCTCAAGAAGTTGAGGATATGTTTTTAAAATTTTTAGATTTTATGTATTATGAGAAATCAATTAACTATTACTATTTTATGAAAAAGATTTGTGATATTTTTAATATTGAAAATAATATAAAAGTCCAAAAAGTTAAAAAGAAATATGAAAAAATATGGAATGATTTCTTACAAAGTATTTCAAAAAATGTTTCCTAATAAATGGAGGTTACAAAAAAGTGCATACACTGTTTGACTATGAAATCAGTAAATGAGTTTTACATATATCATAGAAATGGAAAAATTAATTTCCAAAGTCGTTGTAAATGTTGTGATTCCATAATTAAATATAAAAAAAATATATGTGAATGTGGAAAGCAATATACATATACACACAAAAAGAGACATTTGAGAAGTAATTATCACAGTAAGCATCTTCTAGAAAAAAGTATTTCATAAAATGTTTCCTAATAAATGGAGTTTACATTAAAGTCAAAGACTATTAATAAGCTTAGAAAAGTAGTTAAACAATTGAATATTAAACAACCTAAAGGTTGTAAGAAGGTTGATTTAATTAAATTATTAACTAAATATATCAGAAAAACAGGTGAATATAAACCTGTTTTAGTAGATTTATTAAATTTAGATATATCAAAATACGTAGAAAAAAAGAAGAAAATATTTATTAAAAAACCTGAAAAACGTAATAAAATTAAAAAAATTTTTGATTCATTTAATTTGAAATTTGATAATAAGGAATTTAAACCAAAAGAAGAAAAGAAGATTAAAACAGAAGTGAATCTTAAAAAATTATTTACACCTGATCTTACAGAACAATTGAAACAATTTATTAATGAACCTAAATATAGACGTAAACTTAATAATATATTTAATTATTTTGGTTTGAAATATAAAGATGGTGAATTGGTAAAAAAGAAAGAAAAGATAGTAGAAGAAGTTAATCTTGAAGTATTATTTAAATCTGATTATGAAATTGTTCAAATTAGTCAAAAATATATTAAAAAATATAACACATACAGATATATTTATAAAATTGTAGAAATCAATGAACTTAGACCTGAACAATATTATAACATCTTAAAGGATTTATTCAGAAAAGCTATTGGAAAAATAGAAGGAAAAGTAGATATTATAGTACACAATCCTATATTAAGTCAACCTTTTCATCCTAAAATGATGCCAACTAGAGAGGCTTATGATACCTATTTAGATGTTTTAACACATAAAATTGAATACAAAGAATTAGATATTAAAGAATGTACATTCAATTTTAATGTCATAGAATTACCACACGGTGGAAAACATCTAAAAATTCTCAAAGATGATGATATCATAAACAAAAAGAGTATTTGTCAAATTAAAAATAACGATAATATATGTTTAGCTAGATCTATTGTAGTTGCTCTATCTATTCAAAATCCAGAACTTTTATGTAAAAAATTAAATCATGAAACATTAACTAAAAATGACATTCTATATATTAAAAAAGGTAGAATATTACAAAAAAAGTTAGCTGAAAAATTACATGAAATGTGTGAAATACCATTAGAAATATGTAATTTAGAGCATGTTAAAATATTTGAAGAATACTTAAATATTCAAATTACTATATTTTGTAGAGAAAATTTTAATGAAAGAATATACAATGGCACTTATAAAACTACTTGTATTTACATTTTAAAAAATAGAAATCACTTTGATGTGATTACATCTGTTACAGGATTTTTAGGAAAAAACAATTATTGTGATTACTGTAAGGTGAGTTATAAAAGAAGCGATCAGCATAAATGTTTATTAAAATGTGATAGATGTTTTATAAAAGATAGTAATTGTGAAGGAGATGATATCCAGTGTAATGAATGTTTTCGAAGTTTTAAAGGTGAAAACTGTTTTGAAAATCATAAATTGTCTGTTTGTGAAAGACTATGGAAATGTTTAAAATGTAAGAGAAATATTAACAGAAATAAAAGAACACCTGAAGATCATAAATGTGGAGAGAGAGAGTGTAAAAATTGTAGACAATTGGTCTCAAAAAATCATAGGTGTTATATGAAAACAAAAAAAGCTAAGGGTAGTACATGTATAAATATTTGTTCAACTGGAGAATGGTGTAATATATGTCAAAAACACAGATTTCCTGAAAATTATATGTATGGTAGTATATGTGAAAACAAATGTAGTAACGATAGAAAATGTAATGCATGTAAATATTCAGGATTTACACAAAAATATATGTTTTTTGATGTTGAAACGAATCAAGAAACAGGAAACCATGAAGTTAATTTAATTATAAATCAAGAATTTAAAGGAGAAGAAAACATATTTAAGAATGAAAACGACTATTGTAAGTGGTTATTTGATAAGAAACATGTAGGTTATACCCTATTAGCTCATTATGGAAAAGGATTTGACTTTCAATTTATATCTAAATACTGCTTTAAAAATAAAATTAAAGGTTTTACAATCTATCAAGGAAATAAACTCATTTATATGCATGCAAACGAATATAATATAAGATTTATAGATTCTATAAATTTTACATTGATTCCATTAAGAAAATTCCCTAAAACGTTTGGATTAACAGAATTAGCAAAAGGATATTTTCCTCATTTGTTTAACACTATTAAAAATCAAAATTATGTTGGAAAATATCCAGATAAATATTATTATGGTTATAATACTATGACTTTAGAAGATAGAGAATTGTTTAATAAATGGTACATATCTGTAAAAAATGAAATCTTTGATTTTCGAAAAGAAATTATAAAATACTGTGTAGATATTTTAAGAAAAGGTTGTTTGGAATTAAGAAGATTATTTTTAGAAATAGCTAATATTGATCCTTTTAAATATGTTACTTTAGCGGGTGTTTGTATGGCTATATATAGAGATAAATTCGTACCTGAGGGTATAATAGCTATAGATGAAGAGATCATCAAACAAGATCAATACAGTAAAAAATCTATTGCTTGGTTAGATTATTTATCTCAAAAACATAAAATAAATATACAGCATGCTTTAAATGGAAGAGAGAAAAAAATAAAAATAGACAATAAAACTTATAAAGTAGATGGTTTTTACGATAATACAGTATATCAATTTCAAGGTTGTCATTGGCATGGATGTAATAGTTGTTACAGAAAATCTACTTTAAATAAACAAAATCAAATATGTATGGTTGATTTATATGAAAAACAAAAAAGATAAGTAATAAGATAAAAGACGCAGGATATGAGTTAATTGAAATGTGGGAATGTGATTTTGATAAAGATAAAGAAATTAAAAAATATATGAAAAAAGAATGGAAAAGAGATTTTATAGAACCCTTAAATCCTAGAGATGCCTTCTATGGTGGTAGATGTGAACCAACCAAATTAAAATATGAAATGAAAAATAAAGAGAAAGGTCGATATATTGATGTATGTTCACTCTATCCGACTGTAAATTATTTTGATTATTATCCAATTGGACATCCTAAAAAGATCTATAATCCTGAAAAATATGATGAGAATTGGTTTGGGATGATACAGTGTAAAGTACTTCCTCCTAGAAAATTATATCATCCTGTATTACCTTATAAAGAAGAAAAATTGATATTTAGTTTATGTAAATCATGTTCAAAAACATTTAAATGCTGTCATTATGAAACTGAAAAGAAAAAATGTAAAAAGTGTTATGAAATAAGAAATAAATTATGTAATCATACAGATGATGAAAGAAGTTTTATAGGTACTTGGACTACGGATGAAGTCAATTTAGCTATAGAAAAAGGATATAAAATTTTAAATATATATGAAGTTTGGCATTTTGAAAAGAAAACAGATAAACTATTCAAAGAGTATGTCAAAATGTTTTTAAAAATTAAATTAGAAACAGATGATAAATTACCAAAAGACATTAATAATTATAAAAAGATTGTCAAAGAAAAATTAGATATTGAATTAGATGAAATAAAAGAAAATCCTGGTATGAGATTTATAGCTAAAATCTGTTTAAACTCTTTATGGGGTAAGTTTGGACAAAGAAATAATATGAAACAAACTGAATATGTAATAGAGTTGGAAGATTTTTATAGAATTATATTGAGTGATGAAATTAAAGATTTGAATATGATATTTTTAAATGATGATTGTGTACAAATGGATTATAATATGAGAGATGAGTATACCGAGAATAATTTTAATACGAATATTTATATAGCAGTTTTTACAACTAGTTCTGCTAGAATAAGATTATATAAAATGCTTGATAAACTAGGAGTTAAAGTAATGTATTATGATACAGATAGTATCGTTTATATTGATGATGGTACTAATAAAGTAAAAACAGGTTGTATGTTAGGAGAATGGACAGAGGAATTAGGTGAAGATAATTATATGACTACATGGATTTCTGGAGCCAGCAAAGATTATGGTTACATTCTTAATGATGGATCTGTAAAAGGAAAAGTAAAAGGATTTAAGATGAGTTACGAGAGTGAAACTAAGCTTAGTTTCGATGAAAGAATGAAAACAATAACAGGTGAAACTGAATATATAGATGTAGAAATAAATCAGTTTCAAATACAAAAAGATAAAAATATTAAAGTGCATAAAACGAATGAAAGATACATGTTTGGATATGATAAAAGAAGAATTTTAGGTAATTTTGATACTGTACCATTTGGTTATTAAAAAATGTTTACTAATAAATGGATGAGTGTTTAGGTGATATTCGAGCTTTAAATTTTACAAATTCTGAAGAAATTTACTATTTGACTTATCTTTGTAAAGAATTGTATGATTTGTATATAAAATATAAACATACTAAAAAACTATTATCAGAAAGTTTTCAAAGGATGACTGAATTAATTGAAAAAGAAGAAAATGAAGATATTAAATTGAAAGGATTAGGAGTTTTATATGTTATTTCAAAGAATTTATTCTATTATGATTAGATTCCTCAGTTGGTTTATAATAAATGTTTACTAATAAATGGAAGAGTTCAATAGACTGAGAGGTTATCCCAAAACGTTTAAATTAAATGATTTATATCCTGGGAAATATAATCTGATATCATTGAAAAAAATTAAAACTAAATATGGAGATACAGTAATCGCAAAGTTATATGTGGTGGATGAAGAAAAAGAGTATTAGCTAGCGAATAAACATGGAAAACTTTCTGATGAATCAATAAATGAAATCAATAAAGGTGGTTATATATTTAAGTATTCAGGTATGATTGGTGATAAATACGAATATGAATTAGATAAAGCTTAATCATCTTTACTTTTTTATTCTTTTCTAACGCGATCCTATCGTGTTAAATCACTTTATTTTCTGACTTTTTTATTTTGTAAAAAACTTTAATTATGTTGAAAAAATAAATTAATTTTTATTTTTTTCACCCACAGGTGATTTACCTAGAGATCAAAGTCTATGGGGGGGGGGCTAATGGTCCCTCCATAAATATGTACATTTTTAGATTTCTTTATTTTATGTATTTTTGCTCTCAAGATAACTTTAGCTTTTATATTATGTCTATAGATGGCAGCACTAGATATTAATTTTTATCAAAGATTTGGTCTCAATAATATTCATATAACTCATTTTTTAAGTTAAAAAACATGAAATTTTAGAGTCTTAAAACTCTCTTGATTTTTGATTTTTAAAAAAATACCCATTTTTTAATGATTTTATGTATTTTTGGATGATTTTATACATGCTTGGTCTCAGAGGTTGTCCTGAATCTTTGAAAATGTATAGGAATTTGTAGTATATGGGGCAGACTCTGGGTGTCCCAGAGTCTGCCCCATATACTACTATTGTTTTAGTGAATTGTATGGTGCTTAGCAATTTCTTCCATTCAGAATTTAAAAGGTTAGATTTCTTGGACTCGAACCTGTTGATTGCCAGCTGGGCGCTCGAAGCCATTCGGTCATGATGTCTTGGTTAGATGTTATCAATGATGGATACCTTTCCTGGTAGTTTTAATTTAGGGGTATTTCGGTAGGATGACTGACTGGGAAGATATGAATATTTAAGAGTGTTATTAAAAATACAAATATTTTGTAAAATGTTATCTATTTTTTTTTAATTTAAATTTTAGCGAATGTTTCTTGAACTATGGGGTATGTTTTTAGTGTTACTGGGGGGTCTAAATTTTAATTGTTTTAGTGAACTGTGTGGTACTTAACAATTTCTTCCATTCAGAATTTAAAAGGTTAGATAATTTAAATTCTGCGAATGTTTCTTGAACTATGTGGTATGTTTTTAGTATTACAGGGGGGTCTAAAATTTTATTATTTTAGTGTATTGTATGATACTTAACAATTCTTCGGAGATCTTAATTGTTTTAATGAAACAGTCAAAGTTATTTCTTTAATTATTTTAATTAAAATGTAAGGAATCAGTTACGTTTAGTAAACGACTTAATGAATGTTTGGAGAGTAGTGAATACAAGACCACATTTTATTGTTCAATTAATATAACAGTTTTTTTTAATTGCAATTTACTTAAATGATCCTACTACCAAAAATATAAAATAAGTGTCTTTTTAAACCTACCACAACGTGCCACTTGATATTCCAAGGTGTTTAAGACTCTATAAATAAGATTTTAAAAGAATTCAGTATATTACGCGGTACATAGCGGATATTAACCATTACTACTTTAAAAGCATGTAATGAGTTTTGTATCTAGTTGCAAATGCACACATACCATTAAAGTGTATTCGACTGGAAAAGAAAAAATATTCGTGTTGCTATTGTATCGTAACATTGATGCAATAAGTATTATCAGAAATACTAAAAAATATAGTAAAGCTTACATTTTCTAAATTTTGAAAATTTTCTAAAAGTATTGCACTTATTTCTCAAATGTTATCCAATTTAATTTAATCCAAATCTTTCCAGTTTGAGTAATTACAGGTGCATTCTAAGTTACTCTATATAACCACAACAGTTACAACAACAAAGAAAATATATTCGAAAATTTTTAAAATAAAAATTGAAATAATAATTGCACCCAAATTATATGAAGAGATCACATGACCCACTTCAAAATAAAATATGATATCCATCTTGTGTCAAAATCGGGATTTTTAAAGTTCTTTTTAATTTATATTTAGTGTTGCATCCGTCCTTAAACAGCTTTATTTTTTGTTTTTTTAGTGCATCCATATACTGCGCCAACGCAAATACAATATTTTGGAGTTTAAATAATCTTAAATTTTGATCATTTCTACAACGAAGCCTAACTTTCACGTATGGAGAATGTAAACACACCAAACTGTGAGATAAGTTGAATACGAATTGCTGAATTTCTTTAACGAAAAATTATTTCGCTCTGGAAACAACAATATAGCTGATATGAATGAAACATTCATTGATTTTACATAGAGAAGAAGACGATTCCATGTTATTTCTTTTTTGATGAAGTTCTAAGCATGGAGTTAGAAAGTAATTTTACCTCCATGGTTTTACGTTTTTAAGTAAAATAAATTATTCCAGTTTTGTGATAATTTAAAAAATATCGCCGCTAAAGGAAGAAAATGGAAAAAAATTATCAATGAAATATTCACTGCTTTTATATAGAGCTAGGCGATTCATACTTCGATGGTGTTATTTGAATAAAGTTCATTTGTTTTCGATGAAGTTTTCAAATATAATAAATTATTGTAGTATTGTGATATATTTAAAAATATTCCCGCTGACTGTATCGCATTTTAGAGATGTTTAAGTAAAATTGCAGTTCAGTTGGAAAGTGTTTCAGTGCTTTATGCATGATTGATCTTTCTTGTTCTACTTAGATGCAAGTTTAATGAGATTTCGATCACCTTTTCACTTTATGTACTACTACATGTTTCAAAGCTATAACTGTTAACCAATAGCATTATCCGATTTTCAAAATTTGGAAATTCGCATTTTATATGTGTATGTGCTGCGCAAGATTTAATATATACATAATAAAATAAATTAAGAAAGCTGTAGAATATTTCCTTTCACGTGTATATTTGATTTCAAAATATTGATGCAATAATTATTATCCGAAATACTACTAAATATAGTAAAGCTTACATTTTCTGAATTTTGAAAAAAATTTCTAAAAGTATTGCACTTATTTTTAAAATGTTATCCAATTTAATTTAATCCAAATCTTTACAATTTAAGTAATTTGAGATGCATTCTAAGTTACAACTTATTTTTCGACACTTTTCAGACAAAACACACTTGCATATTATCACAGTTTGACTATTTAAGCTTCGAAAAATGTCGGAACTTGTGCCATTCACATACGGCAGAATTTATGTCCAGGTCCAAAATATAATTCAGACAAACAGTATGTGCGAATTAATATATAAAAGGAAAGTACTATAATTTTAGTATTTGAATTCATACGTGGTTGCTCATAAAAAGCCTTGTTTCAGGTACCATTGCTTTTTACGTGTGAAAAAATATTTTAAGAATATTAGCATCAATTAGAGTAGTTGCACTAAAATTTTGCCAATCCAGAAAAAGATCAATGAAATTAACAATTTATATTTTTAGGAATTTTGAAACCTGTTATAATATGCAAAAGTGTGCTAATATTGCGCACTTTTTATGTAATGCAAGTCTGTGAAAAGCACTACATGTCCAAAAATATTGAAAGGGAATCTGTTTGATTTCATGAAAAATGTGTCAAGAAAATTGTTGTGGCAGACCACGACTGAAGCCGAGTGCTATATCAAAATAATTTCCTGATTGCCCATCACATGTGAACAATTTAAAAATTCACGAGATAACCCATTTAGACCAGCAGCACCATATTCTAGTTCATTAAATCTTCAGAGGAAATAAACTTATGAGAAACTAAGGAGTATTGCTTCATTTGTTTCGAATATTTCTTCATTGGTTCTTCATTGGCAACTAAGGAATTTGTTGAAGAATTTCAAAACAAAATCAAGTGTAACCAATTTGCTGTTAAAATATATTGATTTTATGAGACATCTTCAAAATACTGAGAATACTGGTGATAAACAAATAGATATTCTAAACTTCATTGCTGAACAACTATTATTGCTGAAATGTAAACCAGAATGGTTTCAATAATCTTCATTTTCTCATCTTTACTTTGTTTGATTTCTACGAAAGCCTATAAATTTGTGCGATGTTCTTATAATATGAGTTTGCCACATCCTAGTTCTATACATAAATTGCATATTATTTACAGTATTGTGGCAATTAATTGAGAAATGTCAGTTTTTTCGTTTTATCACACGTAAGCTTAGGGAGAAGCACTCCAAATTAGCTCAGAGTTTAAATTGCAGTTATTATCAAAGTAGCAGGTGTTCGTATGCACCTGGTAAGTAGCAGGTGTTCAAATTCCTCCGCCAGGTGGCAGGTGTTCCGCAGTGGTAGTTTCTCAGTTGTTGCGGGGCTCATTAGCGTCATGGATATCAGCGCGGAAACACGTGCTAAAGTGATTGCGCTTAGAGAACACACTTCTAAGACGTTCGAGGAAATAGGTAAAATATGTGGAGTGAGTACAGCAAGTGTCGGGAGGATCTGGAAGCGGTTTCAGGAAACAGGAAATGCTGGAACCAACCGCTCTGGAAGATGCGGCCGAAAAATATCAACTTCGACTCGTGACGACAAAACTTTACATCGAATGAGTGTTAAAAATCCTCGATTAACCAGTTTTGACCTAAGTCCATGGTGGCAGCTGGTGTTGATATTGCACCTTCAACAGTGCGATACATGCTGTTAGAACGCGGACGGAGAGCACGTCGACCGTACAAGAAGCAGCTTCTGACGCTTCGCATGAAGCAAAAAAGGTTGGAATGGGCACGGAAATACAAAACATGGACTGAGAAGGACTGGGAGAAAGTTCTCTTTTCTGACGAAACACATTTTGTGCTTCAGGGATTTATATCTATGTTAGTGAGAAGGAGCCAAGGAGAACCTCTCAATCAGCACCACATCAATCAAGCATCCGCCCAAAAAGGTGTTTTGGGGTTGTTTCAGCGTTTTGGGGACAGAATATCTTGTTCCCGTAGAGGGAATGATGAACATTGCCAGTTACGAAGTCATATTGACCCGAAAAGTGCTTCCAACCATGGCTAAACTGTGGCCGAACAGAGATTGCGTTTTCCAACAAGACAGCGCGCCATGTCACACTTCGAAGCGAATCAAAAATTTCTGCTCAAAAAAAAATATTACCGTACTGGATTGGCCCAGGAATTCACCAGACTTGAATCCCATAGAAAATTTGTGGGCTATTGTCAAAAAACGGCTTCACAAATTTGACTGTACGACGATGGACAAGCTAATTTCGGCCGTTATTGACATATGGTTCAGAGACGTTGAAATTAAAACTACATGTGCTAGTCTAGTACATTCCATGCCGAAACATGTCTGTGATGTTATAAAGTCTCGGGGAGGTCATATCACTTATTAGTTTTAAATGTATCCATAGAAAACTTGAATAAAACTGAATTTTATTAAAAAAACTGGATTCTCCAATTAATTGCCACAATGCTGTATTAGATTCGCACTATACATAAATTGTTTGCTAAAATTTTAGCTTATATGAAGCAAAAAATTCAAAGTTTGGATAATAGAAAAAGGCATGTTTCTTTGATGATTGATGAGATTCATATAAAACAATACATAGATTTTAAAGGAAGGAATACAGTGGGTATTGCACATCAGAGTTCTGAATTGACGACTAATGCATATGGTTTCATGCTACAAAGTATTTTTTGTTCATATTTTTGTTTATATTTTCAATCAAAGTCAATGACGGCAGAAATCTTGTTTTCTATTTTAAAAGAGAAAATAAATATGTCCTGAAAAATTGGTTTTAAAATAATTGTTATTGTTACGGATAATAATTCTATAAATCAAAAAATCTGATATGGGCAGCACATGACTTTCTCTGCAGACACGTTCTATTTATTTAAATTAAATTTAATTCACTTTTAGTTCAATTTTCGTTCTCATTTGAAAACTGGACTTATTTTCAAAAATGATGTAGGAATAATACGAAAAACAAAAATATCTCGAGAACGGTTAGTCCTAATGTAATGGGTTGGTCTTATTCGTTTCTTAGCTAAAAATTATGCATTAAACAAGCATTTAATGGCTATATTTGAGCATACGTAGTTCTTAAGTTTCGATTTTGAGGATTTTTGCGGGCCATTTTGCAAAAAAGGCAGGTTATTTTTTTCCGAATTATACCAAAATCTAATCAGCACCAGGGTGGCCTACAAGGGACTTATCTACCAAATTTTGTGAAATTCGGTCTATTAGTTTTTCAGTTATAGTGGATGCAGTATTTTGCGGGCAATTTCGCACAAAAAGGCGGGTTCTTTTAACCCGAGTCATACCCAAAACTAATCAGCACCAGATTCGTGCACAAGTGACTTACCTACCAAATTTTATGAAATTCGGTCAATTAGTTTTTTAGTTAGAGTGGATACGAAATCTGCACAGACATACACACAGACGTCACGCTAAAAATAGTTTTTTCCTATTGTAGAGGTCTCGAAACGTGTAGATCCGTCGAAAACTCGAGTTGCGATTTTCGACTTGATTCCAATACTTTCCCTATACATTACCATTTATTGCAGGGAAAGTAAAAAACGATGTCCCATTTCGTAACTCCGTCACAGCTTAATTATGCATGTCCCCATCCTGTTGATAATTTGCGCATTGTAATATCCTAATTTAATATGGAGAATGAAAAATACTGTACTGCATCACTAAAAACTGTTAAAATCCTCCATGATAAAGAATGCTGAAAACTTTTGAAAGTTGGATCCACTTTTTCCAGAAAAGCATTGTGGCCCACGAGTACGGAAAGACAACGTGTAAAATTAACCTTGCAATTATTTGATTTCCATGTTTCCCAAAGTTTAATCGAACTATAGTTCTCTTAACTTAGGGATAGGTAACTAGGTAGTGCTCTTAAGTTTTGACTGCACTGCATCGTATATTAACATTTTGAAAACAAAACTTCGTTTGATATAAAGAACGGAAAAAGCTGTTTTAAAGGTAAATATTCACAAAATGACTTGTGTACAAGTTTAGCAATTTCTGAAAATGCCCCCAAAAATATTTTGCTAACGGGATTTTTAAGCTGGGAGAATAAATGGGAATCCAGGCCTTTTGATACAGAACGGATAACAAAAGAGACCCATAAAGCTCTAATTGTGTGTACAAGTTGTATGTTAGAAATTACAAAATATTGTCACCATGAATTCAAAATGGAATTTCTGTTACCTTGTGAAACAGATAAGTTAGAATATAAGTTTAGTTTCTAACGTAGCTAATCTGGTACTCAATATCATGTATGTATGCGCCAAATATTTGAAGTTGAAAATGTTTGGCATGCAATATCTGTATTAAAACTTAACACTTAATTCTAAATCTATAGGCAAAGTTTTAATTGATAAAGTAGTAGATAATGATCATAATGCCTTTGATTGTTTAGATATAGTAGATGTTTTCAGTGATATAAATGTAACAGGCATTGATATTGCAATTACTGAAAACACTTACCAGTTATAACATATGTTGCTGGATATTGTGCACATCCATTTCCAAAAGAGTATAAATGTAGTAATTGCAAACACGTATTAGTTATTTAAAAATCATTAGAGATTCCATCTTATTTTAATTTAATTCTTATTTTTAATAGAATGCTTTCTCCTATTTCTAGCACTTCCAGTTATTAATTGTGTAGTCTTTGTTTATACAATTGTCCAAAAGCTTGTATGGGAGAAATATGAAGCTGAATTCCTTAAAACTCCAAATCAAAGAGTATGCGCTTGCCTTTTGTCGTTAAATATTCTAATGAAACATGAATTCTTAATACCCTCTTGCAAGAGTGAGCGAGACCTCTCCGAGGAATTTCCCTTTCCCATACATTTTATAATTTTTCATCTTTAGAAAAGTCAAAAATATGAATTTTATATTTTGTATCATAATTTCTTTTACATTTAATGACAGAGCATTTGAAAGGCATTTTTGAAAGTAAATAAAATATTTACTATTAGACATGACAATTATTGTATAAATATTCATAAAATCAACACTTGCAATGCAATAGTCAGCTTAAAATCTAATCTAAGATTTATTTTTTACATTTTAAATTCTATTTCCATACGCCTAGCAATAACGTTACAAACAACGTGTATTTTTATATCACTCGGTTTTAACGAATAAATTAGTTATCAATACCATGTAATACAACTATTTCACATCTAAGAAAAATACAAAAAATTAACTATGTGTGCAGCTAAAATTATAGTTCAATGAAAATTAAATGTTTTAAAAACATTTAAGAATTAGTTCATTCTTATATAGATTTCAATTTTATTTCAAAGATTTGCTTAGTTCAGAAAAAACGTGAGATAACTAATTCATTAATTGTTGTCTTTGAACTTTTAAATATTACAATATATACTTGCAGCATTTTATGATTTTTTCTAGAAAATTTTAATTGTTATTTGATTTAATTTCTATATTTTTAAACATTTTCTCTGAAAATGTAATCTTCGAAAGTGATATGTTTTTAGTTACTCATATCAGTCTTACAAATCCTAGTAGTTATTTCTCAATCTCTCTATTATTGCATCCGTTGTTTATAACTATATATAAGTGATATATTTTCCTGTATTTATTTGCTGTTTGTGAAATATATTCAAATGTCACCTCACCCACGGTCTGTAAAAGGTGGGCTGTATTGTAAAGCTGTAATATTCATTTGAAGTAAAAGTATCAGATTTAATCTTATTAAAATAATTTTTGGCACAATTATTCAGTATTTAATGTTTTGTTCCATTTATTAATTGGTCGTAAAATGTAAGTAGGTATTAGATTGCTTGCTTTATTGGTATTATTTACTGAATTTGTAATATTTATATAAACATTTCATAATAAAATGATACAGTCGATCATAATAATAACATCATCAATACTGAAAGCTATAGTTCCTTTTTTGTATGAAATAAAATATTTCAGGGTGATTGAAAATTCTGCGACTAAATAGTTTGCTTTTAACCTTTTTTATTATGTGCTTTTGAATATTGCAAACATAGAATTGTTTTCTTAATTTTCATATGTGTAGGATTCAGATATAATATTGAAATAGCTGGGTATTTTATTTCTTAACTTAAATCACCTGTTAAAGCTAGCTAATCGTGTTTAATGTTGTCGGTTTCACGTAATATCTGGAGCAAAGAGTGGATTTCTTTTTATTGTGCGTGTGCGTGAAGGGAGTCTCTCAGCAATAAAAGAAATATTCTGTGGGTTTTTGTAGGGGGGGAGGGGTTTGTCAGCAAAAAGAGAAATATTCTGTGGGGTTTTCATAATCATAATAATCTAATATGTTTTATGATGAAAAAGAATATTGAAATTAAGAATTTTGGAAATTTATTAAAAATATTTACTAAATTTAAATTGCGATATTTTAAGTAACAGTTTTGTTTACAACAGAATATAAATATTTTAGATTAGTAACGTTAACATAAGCATTTGACAAGTTGGTTTTCAAAATATCTTCCGTTATCTCTATATAATATATATATATATATATATATATATATATATATATATATATATATATATATATATATATATATATATATATATATATATATATATATATATATATATATATATATATATATATATATATATATATATATATATATTAGAATTTCGACTTGTTCATTCCGGTGCTTCTAGATTAAGCTGTTGAGGTTGATCGTGTATACACGTGGTAGAAGAATGGTTCATGCCGCATGGTAATACAATTTTCTTAATGTATCCTTTTTTTCATTTTTTGTTGCCTGTAGTCTGAGTTTAAGTATTTATAGTAATGTACTATTGCTTAATCTGAAACAGGCATTTGTTTGGGTTAATTGGAATTAAATACTCAGACCTGACGATGAATTTAATTCTAATTAATCATCGAATTTGGGATGGTGCTGTTCTTTTCTCTTATCGGCATTATGGCTTTGAATTTGCTTCTATGGTGATGTTAATATTACTTGAATTGTATTTTTTTATTTTTACATAATTCTTATTATTACATTTCAAATATATATATATATATATATATATATATATATATATATTATGCAAATTTTATTTTTGAAAAAGTTCATGAACTTCACTTTTATGACCCTACCTGTATTCAGCAGTTTAATTCAAATTACATTGCGTGGCAGTAAAAATGAGCCACCAAGAGGGAGTGGGCAGAAAGTGTTAAAAATCGGCAAACAGAGAGAGACAGAAACGAACATTAAGTGATGTTTATTGCAACATGATACACCTATGTACTGAGCGATAACATGGTCAGATCAGTAGGTTGTAAGGTCATCGTGGGTGGCGATACAGGTAGAAACACGTCTAGATACAGAGTGGGTGAGCGTGCGGATGGTGTCCTGAGGGATGGCTGTTCATTCCCTATCAACTATTTACTAGAGTTCATCTTCTAAATGCGGTGGTGGCATCTCACGCAAGCGTCGTCCAATCACGTTCCAGACGTGTTCCATTGGTGAGATATCAGGGGAGACTGGTGGCTAAGGAAAGAAAATGTTGACTGATGCCTGTCGTGTGTGGTCGTTCGTTATCCTGCTGGTAAATGGCATTGGACATCCCCTGAAGGAAGGATAGCGTCATCGGCAGCAGCACGTCATCCACGTACCTTTGGGCCATCATAGTGCCCTAAATACGTGCCAGAAGTGACCTGCTATCGTAGGCCCAAACCATGATGTCGCATTGTCGCGCGGTGTTGAAGACCATTGTCCGACTCATCCTAAGGACTCGAGCAACCATTTGGACGACCAGTGTCGAGCGGTGTGGCTTTCCACAAATGCAACCGGATTGGACTTGTCACCGCTTCGGCGCCAGACTCGTACACCACGACTTTCATTGCTGAAACAGAAGTGTAATGCGTCTGAAAACACGACCCTGTTCCATTCCGTCGTCCACGTGACTCTATCTCGACACCATTGCAAACGGAGGCGTCTGCTCTGTTGGGTCATTGCTAGTCTTCTTAATGGGCGCCATGAGTACAGGTCGCCAGTGACAAATCTGCGGATAATAGCCCTGATAAAAATGGGAGCATCAAGGGTGCCCTACACATGATACAAAAGGGCGACGAAAATAGCCTGCGTGGCCGCCAACGCTCGCCGATGAACGCGGCGGTCCACGCGTGCTGACGTCGCTCTGGCCGTACCGGTATCCCACAAACTTGCCGCATTTCCATGTTCCAACTATGTTTACCACAGCAGATACACCATGGACGCGTGTAGGTGGCTGTCCGTTGAGATTTGACTCAAAGACCAACCTAACCTTCTGAAGCCGATCATCATTCCCCTCGTGAAATCGTCTGTCTGCTGGAACTGCCTCGGTTGGCGGCGGCTCGGGATTCTCTGCTACTACACATTTCCTCTGAGACAAAATATTGCCCTGGCAAACAGCGCTCTTGCCAATTCTGCAGGTTTCTTCCCTTATATCTCACTCAACGTGCTCGGGACAGCTGAATATTTTGCATCATTTACATAACTCGGTGAGCTGCGCCTATCTTGCAATTTGCATATTTCTCTGCCCATTTTTTCTTGGTGTCTCATTTTCACTGTCACGTACTGTATATCCTCCTGTCTCATCGGTTCTGTATAATCTTCATAGCTCATGATTCTGTATAATCTTCGCGTCTAGTAGCTGCGACAACACAAAGCCACACCCACTGAGTTCTAGGGCTTTGTAACTCGGAGGTAACGATTTGAATCTGTGAGATTCTGCGGCAGGAATTCACCGCGGGAGAAGTATATGACACGCAGTTAGAAGCGAATACGCATGACCTGAAAACGGATAGCGGGTAAAGGGAATATGTTCCGTAGATTAAGAAATCTCAGATGTGGCTCTCTTAAAAATATTATAATAAATCAACGGATAGCTCAACTTATTTTTTCTTCTGGGGCAGTCTGTGATATTTTAAGCTTTATCTGTCAAATAATAAACGTATCTTAGAAAGCACATATTTTTATATCGTAATATATAAATCTAAGAGGTATGAAACGCACGAAAATTGTAAGTTCTTTAAAAATCAAAATTGCTGTCACTAATGAACCGATATGTGTGATTATCGACCAAAATCATTTCAAATCGGGATAAAACATAAAATAATGTTACGAACATTGAAAATGCTTTCAAGTCAATGCTGTCAAGCTCCGTGACGTGAGTCTAGGGTTAAAAAATACAAAATTTAAAAAATACAATAAAAAATAAAATAAAAATACAATATTAATAAATACAAAGTTTGAATTTTTATACCGTCCCCGTACAAAAATATTTCCAATGAGTAAAATATGCTCCATACACTAATAATGGGATGTACAAAATTTCAGCATTTTATCATAAAAGTCTCAGAGATATGAAAAGACAAATGATATGACAATAGATAAGACTTAAACCATTTTTCGAAGTATCGATGAGTTCTCAGAGGGGGAAAATCATGTCTGCAGATCGCGTTTAAGGGCTCATACGCAAATTACGGAAGAAAAC
The DNA here is from genome assembly GCA_951213105.1 of Amaurobius ferox. Classification (NCBI taxonomy): domain Eukaryota; kingdom Metazoa; phylum Arthropoda; class Arachnida; order Araneae; family Amaurobiidae; genus Amaurobius; species Amaurobius ferox. The sequence goes on along the minus strand of OX578146.1, from coordinate 29,006,774 downwards.
AATGTTTATATAAATAAATAATAATTTTGCTATTTACTGGTACAAAAGTATCTACACTATGTAGAAATAATAACTTTACCAAAGATTACAGAGCTTGTTCAAAATGTTTTCTATCCATACCAAAGATCCATTAAAAATAAGAGGCAGATATTATTTGCCTATGATGCATTTTTGCATTGCGTCATATGCACTCTTGCTGTAAACATTTACATTTTAAATTGTGATTAATCATTCAATTGTGATTAATCACTCACGGCAATTTTGTTAAAATATATCTTATGATAAAATGCTGAAATTTGACACATCACATTATTATTGTATGGGACACATTTTACTTTTTGGAATTGTTTTTGTACGGGAGCCGTATAAAAATTTAAAATTTGTATTTCTTCAAATATAATCCCCTGAAAATTTTATCGATTTCATAAAATTCTGTATTTTTGTTTACGCAACTTTGTAATTTATTATATATATCTAAGATCAATATTTAAGGAATAGCAGCCGAAGTCCATGTTTTTGGGACACCCAGTATATTCTATCGGAATTTTCATGTTAACAAAATTATAAAATTTGAAACCATTTTTGATATTAAGAACTTTTATCAAGTATGTATTTGTCACATATAGTGGTCACGGTCCATTTTGTCAGACCAAACCGTGAATGAAAACGAATAGTAAGTTATTAATAATTTTTCCTTACTTTATACACATAAAAACCCATGCTACTTTTAAAACTGGATTTGCTATTTTGATTACAAAATAATATCTGTATTTATTGATATATTTTTTATTTATTTATTCACTTAAATTTATTTATTTATGTATTTATTTATTTTTTTTGCTAAAATGAACAATTATGTCTTTTGTATTTTACATATCGTTATGTTTTAAGTGCAAACGAGAAAAAATATGTATAATTACTGAAATTAGTTGTATTTTTTGCATCGAAATGAATAAATTATTATTCAAATTTGCACTGAATGTTTTTATGTTTTGAGTACAAAAGTCAAAAGCATCTATGTTGCATGAAAATGTATTTTAAATTTTTGATAATAAAATATGTCTAACGTTTCAATTGGGTATCTGAAATCGCGAATTACAATGCATCGTGCAGTATTATTAATTAAATATTTTGTAATTTTTAAAAATAAGGAATTTATATTAATATAACTTGTTATTACAAAAAATGTATGCTATAAATGGAATTTCAATTTTTAGCAAGAAAGATCAATCATGCATAAAGCATTGATTATGCAAAATTATTAAAATGCAATTTTATTAAAACATATCTAAAATGTGATGCATTCAGCGCTGATATTTTTAAATTATCACAGTGCTAGAGTAATTTGTTAAACTTGAAAACTTTAAACATTATCGAAAAAGAAAGTTCTTCTTACACAAAATAAATTTTATTCAAGATACGACATCGAAATATGAATCGCCTGCTTCTCCATGTAATATCAATGAATATTTCATTCAATTCACTTACATTCCAGACCCCAAAGCAAATAATTTTGAGTGAAAAGTTATACAGCAATTCTTATACAACACATCTTATAATCGTTGGAATTGTTCACATTCTGCATGCTATATTATAGTATTAAATTTAGGCTTCGTTGTAGGAATAATCAAAGTTTAGTGATAATTTGAAATAAAAAATATTGTAATTGTGTTGGCACATAATTTAGATACACAGAATATATGCAAAAAAAGAAGCCGATTTATGACGGATGTAACACTAACTGTAAATTTAAAAACATCTCGATCAGGTTTCAACACAATGGAAGAAATCTGATTTGGGCAACACATGACTTTCCTTATATAATGCAATGAATTTACTACTTTTACAGTTAAAAAAATGTTATTCTTATAGTAGATACTTATATTCTTTCCAAGATATTAAATTTTCTTCAAGTAGTCGTCATTTTCATTGATTTAGCGTCATTTTTATCCATTTGGCGAGATTTTTGCCAATTTAGCAACAATTAAAAATGTCGACAAGTTGGCGACATTCCGCCAAATTCTTCGCCAAAATCTCGCCAAGCGTTATGGATGGAAAAATAAGTTATTCTTGCAGCAGATAAATGAGTATTGGCGTTCAAATACAAAAGTATTACTCAAAGTATCTTTTTTCATGATAGGAACGAGCTAGATCCACGAGAATGATGTCACCAAATTTATCGCATGGTATTACATATGAAAATTGAACATGTTTCTCAATAGGAAATATTTTTTTATATAACTTTTTGATATTTTTTTTAAATGTGCAATATCTCGAGAACGGCTCATGCTAGCGTTCTAAAATTTATGTGAATCGTTTTCTAATAAAAAATTACATTAGAAATGTCTATTTACGTAACTTTATTAGTGGTTTGATTTTTTGATGATTTTATCAAAATTTCACTCGTAAATTTAGGGGGATTCTGAACATTCGATTGCGTATAAAAACAATAGGTTTCCTGTGTTTACGGATTGCGATTTTTGTACCAAATTTCTTTGAATCGGTCCATTCGTTCGTCAGTTATCGTCTCCACAGACCCACTGACACACACACACACATACTTTCACACACACACACATACTTTCACACACACACACACACAGACATCATTTCAAAAGTGTTTGATTCGGGATCAGGGATGCTTGAAACGTGCTCTCCCGTCGAAAACTCGAATTCGAATTTTCGACCCCGTCACAATACTTTCCTTATACATTATGTATATAAGGAAAGTAAAAAAATGAACTCTATAATTTTGCAATGAGTCACGTGATCTCTTCATATATCTCTTCATATATAAATACTATTTCAATTTTTATTTAAAATACTCTCAAACACATTTTGTTGAAAATTTTTTACGCATTTTATGTGATAATTAGAATATTTCCTAAAATTTTCGAAGTAATTTGTGAATTCCAATTTTGCTTAAAAATGTTCGAAATATTAAGTCCCATAATGTTCAATGTACTTCAATTTTTCAACAATTTGGGTTAAATCTCAAACTAAGTTTATATAATTAATTTTCTATCCTATATGTCCCATAAACGGTCTCAACGATATACTAAAATTTCATTTTGATAAAGTCATTTTTACGGCAGTTATTGTGCGAGCGAACATACAGACATACAGGCAGGCAGACAGACAGAACAAAGTCATAAACGATTTTCAAGTATGTTGGAAAGTGGTTAGAAAAGGGAAATAACGAGGTACAGCTTGGCGATTTGTTTTCTTTCAGTAGTATGAAGAATATGGAAACAAATTATTTAGTACCTATTAAATAACATAACTTTGAATTTTATCAGTTTTAAAGTCTATACAAAGGTTACTGAATCGCTGTAATCTTTGTTAATATTGCAAAAAATATAAAAAATGTTTATAAAAATGATTTAAAGATGTTAACAAGTAATTTTAAATTTATGCCAGTAGTTATACGTTTTTTAACACTTTACAACAAAGTTGAAAAGTGTTTATGACTTTGTTCATTCTGTCTGTCTGTCTGTCTGTCTGTCCGTTAGCACGATAACTGCCGTAAAAATGACTTAATCAAAATGAAATTTTAGTATGTTGTTCAGAAGGTCTGTAGAACCTATGGGAATATAAATGAATAATATCACCCAATTAGTTTTGGATTGAACCCGGGTCGAAGAAATGAAATTCAAAGCGCCCTATGGGACCTAATTTTTCAAACATTTTTTAAGCAGATTTAAAATTCACAAATTGCTTCGAAAATTTTAGGTAATATTCAAATTGTTCCATAAAATATATAAAAAAAATTCAGCGAAATATATTTAGTAGTTTTTTAAATAAAAATTAAAATAATAATTACATCTCTTACATGAAGCGATCACGTGACCACGATATGATACGTTCACATGACCCCCTTCAAAATGATATATGGCATCCATCTTGTTTCAAAATCGTGATTTTTTTAAGTTCTTTTTAATTCATATTGAGTGTTGTATCCGTCCTAAAACTACTTTATTTTTGCTTAAATTCTGTGCATCTACATACTGAAACAACGCAATGACAATATATTTGAGTTTAAATGCTCATCTAAATTTGATTATTTCTACAACCAAGCCTATTTTTCACCTATGTAAAATGTAAACAGCAAAATATATAGAATGAGTTGTATTAGAATTCCTGTATTTTTTTAACACAAAATAATTTAGTCCATGGAGTCTGCACGGCTGATATAAATGAAATATTAATTGATTTCAGAAAGAGAAGGGCGATTTTTTTCGATGAAGTTTCGAGCATAGAGTTTAATTTTTTGTAGATCCTTGGTCTTAAACAAAATGTTTAAATATAGTAAATTATTATAGTATTGTGATGAATGAAATGAATGGGAGAAAGTTATGAATGAGATCCTGTTTTTATAGAGAGATCCAGGCGTGTTATTTTTTCTATGACGTCATTTGAATTAATTTCAGTTGTTTTCGTCATAACTTTTCAAATAAGTTATAACTTTTCATTAAGTTTTCAAATATAATAAAGTATCGTAGTATTATGATAATTCTAAAACTATTACCGAGGAATGTTTAACATTTTAGAGATGTTTAAACCAGGCAATTTATATTTCAATGCCGTCATTTGAATGAAGTTCATTTTTTTCGATGAAGGTTTAAGTTTTCAAATATAATAAATTAATGCAGTATTGTGATAAGTTTCAAAATATTACCGAGGAATGTATTGTATTTTAGACTTGTTTAAATAAAATTGCATTAAAGTTGGAATGTGCTTCATAATCAATGCTTTAAGCATGATGGATCTTTCTTGTTTATTATAGTTTTAATGTATAAATTAACGTGTAACTAATATATATATAAATTTATATGTATGTTAAAATTTTCTTCACATAAAGCGTACATTATTTAATATCTAAACTTTTGATAGAAATAGGGATTTCTTAGAATGTCAGAGTTATGCTTAAGAAGTTCTTTTCGGAATTTTAATTTTAGAGATAAGTTCTCTTTAGTTAAAAGAAAGTATTTTAATCTGTTGTATGAAGAAAGTTACAAACAGATTAAAATAACACAACTTGCAAAAGAGACATGCAATTGATCCTTAAATCCAGATGACAAGAAACTGTCAAGTAAAGAAACTGGTGTTATTCTTAAAAACTCAATAAATTTTCTAACTTAAATGTAAAGAATAACTTTCAAAGCGGAGTTATTGCTGCATTTTAAACAGAGATAGAGAACTAAACATTTTAAGACTACTTTTTTTATCAACGGTTGTTAAATGGAATTTATTTGGAATAAAACTTTATTTGGAATTCATTTGGAATAAATAAAATGGAATTTATTTGAAAAAATAATTTAAATAAAACTAGAAAAAAATTTAAAATATTTAAAAAATAATTAAAACAATGCTCTTATCTATATCATAAAGTAGGTAGCATTTTACACATTCAGCGTGTCCCAGAACTTTCAGGAACCACCTTTATTTCGTTTTGTGAAAGTTAGATTTAGATACATCCAATTATAAAAAATTTTGTGATATCTATATAAACCTTTGGTTATGATTTCCCCCTATTTATATAACGCATGTTGTACTGTATATTAACAACTGGTTCCGTTATCTAATCAATCGCAGAGCCAAGTAACATTTCTGAGTTCCTGTAGTACGGCAGGATATGTTCCAGATTGTGAAAATGATTTGGCCAGTGTTTAAGCCGGTGTTTGGTCGGTGTTTAAGTTTAAGCAGGTATGTAAGTACGTAGTATTTAGAAATCCCACTTCGACTGGTGCAGGAGATGGTGCAGAGTGTTTCCAGTTACTAAAAATTTATTCATGCATTAACATGTAAAACTTTTACGAGCAAAATTCACCTAGATATGAAACATTGAATTTTATGACATTCCCAGGTCTGTGAATCCATCATTTTGGCCTAGCGTAAATAGTCGTATAAACTAAAAATAGAACATATCATAATATTTATTTATATTTCTTTTGATAGCTCATTTTTAGGATTTGTCATAGCGTCCCAAAAACATTTAATTGTTTGCTGAAAAAGAGGGGGAGGGGGTTGAACATATGTATTATATGTGGAGTTTGCTGACAAATTGCTATTACTGGCAATTGCTTTTGTGTATAAAATTCCCAATTATTAGCAAAAAAAAAAAAAAAACTTACTGCAAATTTAACATTTAATATCTTAGCAAATTTTTCTCAAGAAGCAATTGAAATGTTTTTCAATGCATGTAGAACGTTTTAGATTCGAAAATCCTTTTTAGAAACTTTTGGATTCAGGAACCATAGAAAAAGTTCGATTTCGTATTTCTCGGGCAAACAAGGTTTCCTATTTAAAATTGTAAAGATAAATTATGATCTTATTTGAATCGTTTCTGTTATTGGATGTATACGGGGTGTCCCAAAGAGATTAAAACGCGCTTTAAATCTTTACCTGTTGGAGATAAGTGGCCGATATAAATTGCAAAAACGTTGCAAGTAAGGTAAGAAATAAGACTTCGCTAACGAAATAGTTCGCCCTTTAATTTTTAAAAAGTTACACTTTTTAATATTTTATACGACACCTTAGACAAATTTGGTCAATCAGAAAATTTATATTTTTAATGAAAAAACCGCATATCTATGTCTTTAAAATCAACTGAATTATGGTAAAGAAAAAAATCTGACTTATGCCACTTTTCTGTACCATATGAAAAGCTTTTCATCAATAAAAATAGGGATCATAAACAAATTGCCAATGGAAATTGCTTAGATCGAAAATACGTTAATATGTGACAATTTTTTTATCACAAATTCATCTAATAAAGCATTACACAGACAGAGATCATATAAACCAGTGGTATTCATTACGCGATTGGTATCCTATGTATTATCATCCAGTTTTATCTTTTTTGTGATATGTCACAAATTTGCATTTCTAATTTGATATATGGTACCCATTCACAATGTTCAATTTTCAGTTACATATAACTCACTGAATTTAAAAGATACAGACATGCTGTTTTTAATGACCTTGTTGCATTAAAAATAAAAATTTTCCGATTGACCAAATTTGTCTAAGGGGGTCGTATAAAAATTTGAAAAATGTAACTTTTCTAAAATTAATGGGAGGACTATTTCATTAACGTAGTCTTATTTCCTAGTTTACTTTCAACATTTTTGCAATTTTAATTGTACACTTATCTCCAACAGGTAAAGCATTAATGCGCATTTCACTCTTTTTGGGACACCATGTATATCTACTTCTAACGGTTTAAGAATATTCCGGGACGACCTGTGTATGTAACGATGCCAGTTTTTACAACAATTTACCCAATAGGTCAATTAGGCCATAAACCTAAGATGATGAGATGATGCCCCGAGAGTGGGTAAAGATGTTTACGTATGGCGAGATGTCAGGGCGCATTGCTCTAAAGTCAGCCAATCAGAGCCAAAGAGGCGCGTCAGACCTCAGGCAATAGGTGGCGGAAAACAAGAGATGATATTTCACAACTTTAGTTTTATGAAACAGAATGTTCAGAATGATGTTTTGAAACAAGTGATGGTAGTAAAGTCAGAAAAAAGGGTGATATTTTCTACGATAGTATGGAGTCAGTACAGAAGAGAAGTAATGGCGACTTCTACGATGTCCAGAGTCAAATGTGAAACGACAATGTCCTGATTACAGGTTCCAGAAGTGTTCGAGAATACAGTGAGCAGATGCAGTACGAGTACGAAGCCCAATACGAAGAGTTAATGCCATACGATACGCATATGCAAGAATTGTGGTCAATGACCGAGCTGGAAATGAACATATGTGCCCATTAATAATTTAGAAGGTCGGTGATGCATTTAGGAATTATTGAGAAACTGGTCTCACACTTGCTCTCTCCGCCGCAATTAATATGAGTAATTGTGTAATTGATTTAATAAGTATTCTATGTTATTAATAAATGATTTTATTTTTAAGTTAACAATGGTGCAATTAATGGAGTAGTATTATGTTAATAGATATTCTTTTACAGAACTCGCACTGAAGATGAAATATTGGTGGGTTTTAATAGCGGAAAACAACGCAATGTGTTTAATGTTTAATGTTATAATGATCAATGGTTTACGATATTACTTCCATGGTTAGATAATTCAATTTAATATTATGCTTTGCATAATTCTCATATGGTGGTTAAAGCGGTATTATTAATTAATCAACGGAACTATGGATAAATAAACTGTAATGTTTTATTTTCAAATGTGCTCTATTAATAGTAATCCACTTATTAATAATCTTCAGAAATGAATAGTCTAAATGTATACTTTACTTTTCACTTTTGTGCACCACAATTTTACTAAATTAAAAAATTTTTTTTATATCTTTATAAGTAAAAATAAAGGTACATAACTTTTTGACACGGTGTCATAGTAACAGATTTTTTCCTTTCTAGTGTCTGAAGATGGTAAACAATCCATTGAAGACAATACAATCCGTTCAGATAGTCGTTTGCAGTGGTGTTATAATAAAATGAATGGTACCGGTGCGGTTTACAAACTGGTTCACATTGACATCAATATTAGTAGTAAATACGTTAAGCTACACAATATGGTGTCATAGTTGTTAGCATGAATTTTATTATTATTACTATTATTATTATTATTATTATTATTATTATTATTATTATTACTATTATTATAACTTTGGATCTAGCGCAAGCAAGACAGCATAGGTGCACGTAGAAGATGAGGCACCAATCACGTAGTGTTGTCGTATTCGTGTTCTTTTTTTTGGATAATTTTGTGCTCTGTGTTGACAAGACGAAGGCAGTGCGGTAGCGCAGTGTTTCATTTCAAGTGTTTCACAATAAAATAATTATTTTGTTGTTATACATTAAAGGATTCCTTATGCTACTTTACGCTTTGTTTGCATAGACACTAAATGAATGTTAAGTGAAGCAGATTTAAAAAATAAATATTTACTTTCATTTTGTGAGGTAGATCGTGTCCTTGTTATAAAAAGAAGTACCGGAGTGGGGCCCTGGTCCTGTTACGACTACACTGTGTTCCTGTAGCACAGCATGTGTTCCTGTAGCACAATAAGTGTTCCTGTAGCACCACAGGAGGTCATAAAAATTCCGCTTCTACTTTATCAATTTGTTATGTCTGATATAAAATGGAAAGTAGAAAAGAAATCACACCTTATCCTGTCCTTTGCATCTGCTGAAGAATATTTTCAGATCTTTCATATAATCATAATCTATTAACACAGATCTGCAAAGACATCGAAGTTGAAGTTTGATATTGCCAGAAAATTAAATTTTGTAAAAACTGCTTTAATAAGTTGTAAGTTTTGCCTTCATTATAATACTGATGTCAGATCTAATTTAACTTGAAACTAGATTTAATGAGATTCTTAATCATTATACGACTGTATGCATACTCAGGGTTTCCTATTTGTATTCGGTGTCTGACCTAGGCACTTACGTATGTGCACGGCCAATGTGCACATCACCTGGTTAAAGATTGGCCTTGAATCTCGGGGTATTCTTGATAAGCAGAATGGTAGAAATATCGTGTTAAGTTTTCCTAGTATTTGCGTGGTATTTCGAAAAGACTCTGTGCTTCCTAGCATAATTTCACTATATTCTCCTTTAAATATGCTTTCCTTATAGTAATATACTATAAGTAAAGCAACATTTTCCACGGATATTATTAAGTATAAAATATTAACCTCAAATATAATTATTTCACAACGAAAAGTACAGAACATAAGGAAAATTGTTAATTTCTATATTAATACCATATAGCTGAACTTAAATGTACTATTTTTCTTGTATTTTACTTTAATGCTAATTAGAATTTTGTAATTCCGGTAAAATGAAATATATTCATGTATGATGTTACTTGAAATTGGATGCCTTCAAAATTTCGTTGATTTTTAACACGGCAATATCCTGTAGGGTCCTTAAGTGCTACGTGCTAAAACTGAAATTTCATATATAGGACTGGGACATGTATGCTGTTATCTGTATTGAGTGTGTATTTTACACTTTGAGGAACACCGTCACAGCTGCAATGTCTTATGATTCTGTGACCATTGCAGTCTCATATAACCTGAGCAAAATTTTGATGAAATTTGAAGCCGGTTACGTGGTATGACTAAAATTAACCTTTCACATAGTTTTCTGTAAAATTGTTGCATATATCATGATTTCTTCCTTTCGCTCTAGATATCAGCTTCTCCATTCTGAGGAAGGTGTATTAAACTCAAAACCCGTTCACAGATGCTGTTGCTTACAAAGGGACATTATACTATAATTAAACATCTTCACTATTACAGAATAAAAACAATATCATTCGGTTCTAGCAGCAATACAAAATATATTTCACGAAATTACTTTCAACTTATTTTCTGAACATTGGTACTTGTAAAATTGGCATAGTTTAACAGCGAAATAGCAATCACTGGGAAAGTTTTATGTGAAAATTCCTTTTTCTTAACCATTACCTGCAAATTAAAATGTCCTTTTATGCGTACAGCCCTAGTGCAATATGCTATTATATATTTCTAGTGACACTAGACTTGAGAAGTTTCCACTTGATGAATAGGAATTAATTTTATACAAGCGATACTTGAAATAAAAAAGCATTGCCCATGCCAAATCCAATATCTTATTCCAAGTTTATTTCACTTTAACTGTCTGTAAAATGTCGCATTAAAAAGTATTTCGTGCCTTTGAAAAGTTAACTTTTGTTGCAGTATGCTTGTTAACTCAATGGAATTAAATGACAATGTCACCGACAACAAATTAGAAAGAATGCTTGAGAATGCAATGTCAAAATTCCGGTTCTACTGCGTAACTTCTTATTTTTAAATTCGTGTTATTTACTGTTTCATTTGTATTACATGGATTTTATTCTGAATTATTGAATTCTGATATCTCGTAACACCAAAGGCAAATTTACTACACTATTTTAAAATATGCTAACATATGTACCCAACATATGTACCTCATATGTACCCAGAATTGTTGAAAAAAATACGCATAAAATAAATCCATTTTTATTTGACACACTTGCGTTTAAAATAAAGAAAATATTATTCATCATGGTATTCTTATGATATATTCCTATGAAAACGTGTGCGTTATAATTAATAGGAAAACGCATTGTTGAACCAAACTACAATATCTTTTTTTCATGTTCTAAGCAATTATCATAAAAACTATACATAGCAGTTGTAAAAATAAATATTTGTACATGAAACAGCATGAGAAATATTTAAAAGAATTGAAATTTTCGAGAAGCAAAACTAGAAATGTTCTTCTGAGCAACAAAAACGAGGAGATTATGACGGATCCCGTATATGGTGGTCAGTAGTGATTGATTCAAGAATTTTTATTCTATTTTGCACACTTACTTTGCATAGTTTTCAAATTTTCTGAAAAACCGGAAGTGACATACCGGAGATGGAAATTTTTAGTGACCGCCACAACCCTTCTGAAATTGGATTCGCAATCCACATCTTCTATTGTCCACATATCGACATATTGTCTAAATTATGTCTACAGTCGATCTTGAGAAATAGATGTTGCAAGGAAAATATACATTTTTAATTTAAAATGGCATCTCTAGAACCGGAAGTGAAAATTCTTATTGAGACCCCTATTCTCACTAGAAATTTAAGCTGAATCTATATCAATCAACATCTAGTCGATTTTGAAATAAATATATTATTCTTGGATTTTTTTAAACTCCAGAAGTGGAAAAGAGACATAAAGAGAAAGCATAGTGAATTTCCCTGCCGCATCAGAAAATTGAATCTAGTTCTAAATCAGTCATTATATAAGCTCTATCTATAGTCTATTCTGAGAAATAGATGTATATATAGCCGATTCTGAGAAATATATGTTTCAAGGTAAATAAAAGTTCTTGAATCGAATTTGGAAAATAGCGGAAGAAAAATTTCGTAGTAAACTCCCCTTCCCCTCACGAGATGCTAAATCCATACTAGCTATATTATGCTATATTATCCATATTACGTAAAATCCATTTATGCTTTAACTATAGCCCATCCTGAAGAATAAATGTTTCTTGTAAACTTTGATCCTTAGTGAAAATCCTTAGTGGAAATCCTTAGTGAATCCAGGACGCCTTTCGAAATGTGATATTCAATCCATATCGGTTGTCATCTAAGCCCTTTGTATAATCGATCCTAAAAAATAGATATTACAGAAAAAATGAACACTTTAAAATCGAAAGTGAATTTTTGAAAACCGAAAGGGAAAATTTTTAGTGAATCATTATATCTTTTAGTACTCAGTTGTCATCTAAGTCCTTTGTATAGTCGATCCTAAAAAATAGATATTGTAGAAGAAATGAACAATTTAAAATCGAAAGTGAATTGTTGAGAACCGAAAGGGAAAATTTTTAGTGAATCATTCTATCTTTTAGTACTCAGTTGTCATCTAAGTCCTTTGTATAGTCGATCCTAAAAAATAGATATTGTAGAAGAAATGAACAATTTAAAAGCGAAAGTGAATTGTTGAGAACCGAAAGGGAAAATTTTTAGTGAATCATTCTATCTTTTAGTACTCAGTTGTCATCTAAGTTCTTTGTATAGTCGATCCTAAAAATAGATATTGTAGAAGAAATGAACAATTTGAAATCGAAAGTGAATTGTTGAGAACCGAAAGGGAAAATTTTTAGTGAATCATTCTATCTTTTAGTACTCAGTTGTCATCTAAGTCCTTTGTATAGTCGATCCTAAAAAATAGATATTGTAGAAGAAATGAACAATTTAAAATCGAAAGTGAATTGTTGAGAACCGAAAGGGAAAATTTTTAGTGAATCATTCTATCTTTTAGTACTCAGTTGTCATCTAAGTCCTTTGTATAGTCGATCCTAAAAAATAGATATTGTAGAAGAAATGAACAATTTAAAATCGAAAGTGAATTGTTGAGAACCGAAAGGGAAAATTTTTAGTGAATCATTCTATCTTTTAGTACTCAGTTGTCATCAGTCCTTTGTATAGTCGATCCTAAAAAATAGATATTATAGAAGAAATGAACAATTTAAAAGCGAAAGTGAATTGTTGAGAACCGAAAGGGAAAATTTTTAGTGAATCATTCTATCTTTTAGTACTCAGTTGTCATCTAAGTTCTTTGTATAGTCGATCCTAAAAATAGATATTGTAGAAGAAATGAACAATTTAAAATCGAAAGTGAATTGTTGAGAACCGAAAGGGAAAATTTTTAGTGAATCATTCTATCTTTTAGTACTCAGTTGTCATCTAAGTTCTTTGTATAGTCGATCCTAAAAATAGATATTGTAGAAGAAATGAACAATTTAAAATCGAAAGTGAATTGTTGAGAACCGAAAGGGAAAATTTTTAGTGAATCATTCTATCTTTTAGTACTCAGTTGTCATCTAAGTCCTTTGTATAGTCGGTCCTAAAAAATAGATATTGTAGAAGAAATGAACAATTTAAAATCGAAAGTGAATTGTTGAGAACCGAAAGGGAAAATTTTTAGTGAATCATTCTATCTTTTAGTACTCAGTTGTCATCTAAGTCCTTTGTATAGTCGATCCTAAAAAATAGATATTATAGAAGAAATGAACAATTTAAAAGCGAAAGTGAATTGTTGAGAACCGAAAGGGAAAATTTTTAGTGAATCATTCTATCTTTTAGTACTCAGTTGTCATCTAAGTTCTTTGTATAGTCGATCCTAAAAATAGATATTGTAGAAGAAATGAACAATTTAAAATCGAAAGTGAATTGTTGAGAACCGAAAGGGAAAATTTTTAGTGAATCATTCTATCTTTTAGTACTCAGTTGTCATCTAAGTCCTTTGTATAGTCGATCCTAAAAAATAGATATTGTAGAAGAAATGAACAATTTAAAAGCGAAAGTGAATTGTTGAGAACCGAAAGGGAAAATTTTTAGTGAATCATTCTATCTTTTAGTACTCAGTTGTCATCTAAGTTCTTTGTATAGTCGATCCTAAAAATAGATATTGTAGAAGAAATGAACAATTTGAAATCGAAAGTGAATTGTTGAGAACCGAAAGGGAAAATTTTTAGTGAATCATTCTATCTTTTAGTACTCAGTTGTCATCTAAGTCCTTTGTATAGTCGATCCTAAAAAATAGATATTGTAGAAGAAATGAACAATTTAAAATCGAAAGTGAATTGTTGAGAACCGAAAGGGAAAATTTTTAGTGAATCATTCTATCTTTTAGTACTCAGTTGTCATCTAAGTCCTTTGTATAGTCGATCCTAAAAAATAGATATTGTAGAAGAAATGAACAATTTAAAATCGAAAGTGAATTGTTGAGAACCGAAAGGGAAAATTTTTAGTGAATCATTCTATCTTTTAGTACTCAGTTGTCATCAGTCCTTTGTATAGTCGATCCTAAAAAATAGATATTATAGAAGAAATGAACAATTTAAAAGCGAAAGTGAATTGTTGAGAACCGAAAGGGAAAATTTTTAGTGAATCATTCTATCTTTTAGTACTCAGTTGTCATCTAAGTTCTTTGTATAGTCGATCCTAAAAATAGATATTGTAGAAGAAATGAACAATTTAAAATCGAAAGTGAATTGTTGAGAACCGAAAGGGAAAATTTTTAGTGAATCATTCTATCTTTTAGTACTCAGTTGTCATCTAAGTCCTTTGTATAGTCGGTCCTAAAAAATAGATATTGTAGAAGAAATGAACAATTTAAAATCGAAAGTGAATTGTTGAGAACCGAAAGGGAAAATTTTTAGTGAATCATTCTATCTTTTAGTACTCAGTTGTCATCTAAGTCCTTTGTATAGTCGATCCTAAAAAATAGATATTATAGAAGAAATGAACAATTTAAAAGCGAAAGTGAATTGTTGAGAACCGAAAGGGAAAATTTTTAGTGAATCATTCTATCTTTTAGTACTCAGTTGTCATCTAAGTTCTTTGTATAGTCGATCCTAAAAATAGATATTGTAGAAGAAATGAACAATTTAAAATCGAAAGTGAATTGTTGAGAACCGAAAGGGAAAATTTTTAGTGAATCATTCTATCTTTTAGTACTCAGTTGTCATCTAAGTTCTTTGTATAGTCGATCCTAAAAATAGATATTGTAGAAGAAATGAACAATTTAAAATCGAAAGTGAATTGTTGAGAACCGAAAGGGAAAATTTTTAGTGAATCATTCTATCTTTTAGTACTCAGTTGTCATCTAAGTCCTTTGTATAGTCGATCCTAAAAAATAGATATTGTAGAAGAAATGAACAATTTAAAATCGAAAGTGAATTGTTGAGAACCGGAAGGGAAAATTTTTAGTGAATCATTCTATCTTTTAGTACTCAGTTGTCATCTAAGTCCTTTGTATAGTCGATCCTAAAAATAGATATTGTAGAAGAAATGAACAATTTAAAATCGAAACTGAAATGTTGAGAACCGAAAAGGAAAATTTTTAGTGAATCATTCTATCTTTTAGTACTCAGTTGTCATCTAAGTCCTTTGTATAGTCGGTCCTAAAAAATAGATATTGTAGAAGAAATGAACAATTTAAAATCGAAAGTGAATTGTTGAGAACCGAAAGGGAAAATTTTTAGTGAATCATTCTATCTTTTAGTACTCAGTTGTCATCTAAGTCCTTTGTATAGTCGATCCTAAAAATAGATATTGTAGAAGAAATGAACAATTTAAAATCGAAACTGAAATGTTGAGAACCGAAAAGGAAAATTTTTAGTGAATCATTCTATCTTTTAGTACTCAGTTGTCATCTAAGTCCTTTGTATAGTCGATCCTAAAAATAGATATTGTAGAAGAAATGAACAATTTAAAATCGAAAGTGAATTGTTGAGAACCAAAAGGGAAAATTTTTAGTGAATCATTCTACCCCCTCAAAAATTTAGTTCCAAACCCATATCAGTTATATCTACGCTCTATCTGTAGCCAATCCAGATAAATGTATCTTTCAAAAAAATATTTGAAACGGTAGAGTAAAACAAATTGGAATTAGAACGTCTTAGTGAGCAACCGTGCCTATGTTAAAATATGATGATGAATCCATTTGTCATATAAATTCTATTTATAGCCAATCTTCAAAAATAGCTATTTCAATGAAAATGAACATTTTTGAACTGGAAATAGAAAAAATGCAAGGAGTAAAAATATTTAGTGAAACCCCAATCGTTTTAAAAATTTGATTTTGAAATAATATGAGTCATCATCTAAGCTCTATCTACATTGGAATATGTGACACAGATGTTGCAAAAATCACCAGAAAAAACATTGGCAAATTTAATTGCCACCATAAAGTTACACCAGAATGCAAGGACATCAATATGGATGCAGATTTGAACACTTTACAATATAGTTGAAAAATGTTATGACTTTGTTCATTCTGTCTGTCCGTTAGCACGATAACTGCCGTAAAAATGACTTTATCAAAATGAAATTTTAATATGTTGTTCAGACTGTCTGTGGGACCTATGGGAATATAAAGAATAATATCATCCAATTAGTTTTGGATTGAACCCGGGTTGAAAAAATTGAACCCTATGGCATCTAATTATTAAAATATTTTTAAAGCCATTTAAAATTCACAAATTGCTTCAAAAGTTTTAGGACATATACAAAGTATCCCATAAAATATATAACAAATGTCAGCAAAATATATTCAGTAGCGTTTTAAATAAAAATTAAAATAATAATTGCACCTTTTGTATGAAGAGATCACGTGACCCACTTCAAAATAAAATATCGCATCCATCTTGTGTCAACATCGTGATTTTAAAGGTTCTTTTTAATTCATATTTAGTGTTGTGTTCGTCCTAATACCGCTTTATTTTTGCTTAAATTCTGTGCATCTACATACTGAAACAATGCAATTCCAATACATTTGAGTTTAAATGATCATCAAATTTTGATTATTTCTACAATGAAGCCTAATTTTGAGTTTTTTTAAAATATAAACACCAAAATATATAGAATGAGTTGCATAAGAATTGCTGCATTTCTTTAACGCAAAATTATTTAGCTCATGGAGTTTGCAATATAACTGATATGAATGAAACATTCATTGATTTTACACAAAGAAGACGATTTTTTCGATGAAGTTTTAAGCATAGAGTTAAATTATTTGCACCTCCATGGTTTGTAGTTTTAAAAAATAAAATTATTATGGTATTGTGATGAATGAAAGGAATAGAAAATTGTTTATGAATGAAATGCTGATATTACAGAGAGAGCCAGCCGATTTATATTTCGATGACGTCATTTGAATAAAGTCCATTTGTTTTCGATGACGTTTTCAAATATAATAAATTATTGTAGTATTCTGATAATTTTAAAAATATTACCGAGGAATGTATTCCGTTTTAGAGATGTTTACACCAAGTATTTTTTTATTTCAATGCCGTCATTTGAATGGAGTTCATTGTTTTCGATGAAGTTTTAAGTTTTCAAATAAAATAAATGAATGTAGTATTGTGATAATTTTAAAAATATTACCGAGGAATGTATCGTATTTTAAAGATGTTTACATGAAATTGAATTGAAGTTGGAAAGTGTTTTTTAATCAATGCTTTATGCATGATTGCTCTTTCTTGTTCTTATCTTGACGAAGACAGCTAGTACGTCTATCGAAACCGGTTAATTTCGTTAATTTTCACCAATTAATGTATTTTATGTTGTTTGCTCTATTAGCCAAATTTATTTCAAGATAACATTAATTTTTCAAAACATAGAATTTTTAGTATTTCATAAATAATTTCCATCGCTGGATTTAGCTGCACATTTGCATTATCCTAATGTTTTATCTTCTATTTCAAGTAATTATATTTTGGCAATATATCCAGTATAACTAATATTTTAATTATAAACTCTCTATTAACATAAGATATTTTCTGTTAAATACTCGTCTTTAATCCAAGTGGGTTTCACTCTTTTGGAATTCCAATGTAAGATTCATATTTAATATGAAGGTGAACCAGATGGATATTAATATCAGACATTATTAGTGCTACTTTTGGTTTTACTCTAAATCTGTACATGATTAACCACTGTCGAATTATCATTTTGCTGGCTGTACACCTCAGTTTCAAAAGCTGTGATAATATATGTCTTAATAATCTATATAATGTAAAAAGTTGATTATTAATAATATTGTGAAACAAATTAATATAGTTATATTTACAAATAATGCTAATCCATTAATATCAAAATTAAAATTGAGTTTTTTGTCATAGAAATTAGTGATAAATTTATTATATATCTTTACTTAGTTAAGTCCAAAAGATTAATATTAGTGTTAGTGCTTACTATTGGTTCTTAACATGTGTAAGTAGAGAAGTATATTTCAGAGTATTTTGTAAAAGTATTTCAAAAGTTCATTGTAAAAGTATTTTAAAAGTTCATACTCATGCATGTCAATTTATTTCAGAGTATATTTCAGATTACATTTTGTAAGTATATTTCAGAATAATATATATATATATATATATATGTATATATATAGTTATATATATATATATATATATATATATATATATGTATATATATATATATATATATTTCACTGAAGTGAGTGTCCGAAAAAAGGGACCTAATTAGGATTTGTTGAATGGCAACTAGTTTAGGAAAAGAGTCTCGGTACCCCAACCGGGAATCAAAATCTCTATCTCCGAACTGATCAACCGACGCTCTACCGTTGAACTACTGGGATGAAATGGCAAGCTCGAATCGTCGAAGTGGACTCTGTATTCTCCACCTTCTAATGTCAGATTGGAGGGCAACAGAAAAAGTGACTGACCAACTTCAGCTATTTTTACCTCACGTTAGCTTCCTGTTACTATTATTTTTACTCAGGTTAGTATTTTTACTCAGTTAGTCGTTATCCCTATATTCTATATTCTATCGTCTATATTCGCAATAACCCTTTTCCCATATTTGAAATATGGACGTACTTGTCAAGTTCAAATATAATGTAAAATTGTCTGTTTAACCACAACATTTTTCATCAATTGTTATCTTTTTAGACCTAAATACATGTTCGTTTAGCGGGATGGAAGACCTTGGGTGCCTCCTGAGTGCAGGAGGTATCATTTTCCGGCCTTGCAGCTAGCTACTCTAAACCCACTATGTGAGTCGCACGGTTTAGGGGCTTCAGACCTCCGACATCGTTGCACTAACCTACAGGGTTTATTTGTTTGGGCGCCATGGTAAAGAGACTTTCTGCCCCAACTAGCAACCGAACCTTAGATCTTCGAACTGGCCAGCCGACGCTCTACCGTTGTGCTACTGGGACGAAATTGCAAGTTCTTATCGTCGACGTGGACACTGCAAGGTAAAATAAAACTTTATCTGCATAGTTTAAATACCATATCCATGGACCTTTACTTCTACGTTAATGTCGCAAACACATATCGATTACTTTTTTCATGTATTTCTTTAACAATGATGATTTCAAAATTGTTATTTATTTATGATCATTTAATGAGCAATATTTTGCCATATTTACCATAACGTTCTCTGTACCATATAATATTTTTGATCTGAAATTGATTTAATTTACATATGATTTTTGCTTCATTAGAGGGACACACAATCTGCTGCAAAAAATACTTGCATCCATATAATGTTTAGTTACAGTGACGCTACTCTGCATATAAATGTCGTTTTAAGAGTTATGCAAATGATCAAACTATCCGCACCAATAATGTCACAGAGAAAATGCAACACTCATGAGAACAACGCTTCATGCAGCATCTAAAATGACCGGTGTCCTCACGCACGGCAAAGGGTATTGGATTTGCTGCTTTGCTACTTCAAGCTGTATACAAAGATTCCTTTGAGATGTACTTAACGACAATTTGTTGGATGTACTTAACGATGTACTTAACAACGTACTTAACGATGTACTTAACGACAAAATTGTTGGATGTAGCGACAGGTCGCATTATAGGTTTAAGGGAAGCTGGTTGGTACAACAAACATATCAGTCGCCATCTTGGTAGAAGCGATATACAGGGTGATTCAAAAGTTCGGAGCAAAAGTAAAACGCTATAAAAATATCTATGGGTCGGATAGACATGCGGTTTGCAGATTCACCGTGGTAGGGGATTTTGTATGGCATGGAAAAATAGTTCAAAATCTTGACACTAGGGGCGATTTTGCAGATAAAGCCATGGAGGTGACATATCGCTCACGCAACACAAAATTAAGATCAGACAAAACCATAATTGAATACCACCCCGTACGGCATATCAAGTGATGGAGTTGCCACGGTCAACGTTTGGTGCTGATCGCCTACTGAGCAGGTATAGCACACATGAATGGCCTGCGAGATCCCCAGATTTCATACCCTGTGATTTCTGGTTGTGGGGATACCTAAAATCACGGGTGTATAGAGGAAATCCCCAGTCCTTACCAGCACTGAAAGACTCTTTACGGCAGGAAGCAACAGCCATTCCCCTTGATATGCTGTTCCATGCTGTATCAGTCGTAATACCGCGACTGCACTCAGTACTGGAATGTGGTGGTGGATATATATCGAGCACTTGCAGCTGTAAATCATGCTGAAATAAAATATCTCATTTCACAATTATTGTCTCTCGTTTTCTTTGCAGTAGCGCCCCCTAGTGTCGGGATTTTGAACTATTTTTTCTCATGCCATACAAAATCCTCCACCACGGTGAATATTAATCTGCAAACCGCATGTCTCTCCGACCCATAGATATT
This sequence comes from Amaurobius ferox, assembly GCA_951213105.1. NCBI lineage: Eukaryota > Metazoa > Arthropoda > Arachnida > Araneae > Amaurobiidae > Amaurobius > Amaurobius ferox. The sequence goes on along the minus strand of OX578146.1, from coordinate 28,986,107 downwards.
TTTTTATAGCGTTTTACTTTTGCTCCGAACTTTTGAATCACCCTATAGTAGTTGCACGTTGTTAGCAACAGTGGATCATATAAGGCACATGTAATCGTCGAAGAATCTCAGGACGCCCCAGCCAGATAACTGTTTAAGAGGATCCTGTAGTCAGGATAGGGGCAATTTCCGCACCAAAGGCGTCGCTATCAGTCATTCAAAGGTCATCCTCCGTGTATCCTGATCACGGGACACTCTTCTGAGACGACTTTCAGAAGATAGGATTGGGTGTTGACATCAATTAAAGCGCCTACTACTGAATTGGTGCCGAGCCCAGTCAACTTAGACAGTATCCATTTGGAATCATGTTGTCTTTAGCGACAAATGACGCTTCTCTTTCAGTGCTAATGACCACCGCATACGTGTGTCGAGGAAGCGTTTCGATCCGGCATTTCTTGCCGAGCGGAACACGGCCATCACAAGTGATGTTACAGTCTGGGGAGCCATCTCATGGAGCAGGCGATCTCCACTAGTTGTATTATAAGCCAATCTGGCTGCTCGCTTTCACATTGACTATATAATGCAGCCGATTGGTATACTTATGCTGTCAAGCTGCTCAGGTTCTGTTTATCAATAAAACAACGGCCGACTGCATACTGCACAACTTTCTCAACAATATCTTAAATGATTTTGTTTCATCTCATGGCCATCCAGGGCTTCAGAACTATCACCAATAGAACACGTCTGGGACATGCTCAGCAATTGCAGCCGGCTCAGAATACCACTGAATTAGCTTACCAGTTGCAACATTTGTGGCAGAATGTTCCGCAGAGGGGCAGAAGAAACTTCTCTATGCCGCACCGAAAATCGGCTTGTACAGCTGTTAGGTGTGTATTCTCCCCTTACTAAAATATCCTTTTCTTGTTGCCACCATTCCCTAATTAAACGTTTACTCCCAAATTTCTAATCATTTGCATATATCCTCAAAAGATGCGTATATGCCTAATTTCGCAACCGCAGTTCAATTCCTTATGGGTTCATATAATTTTTGCTACAGAGTAATACATTTATAATAGTGAATATCTGTATATTAAATTGCAAGAGCTTTATTTTGGTAATGATAAGACAAACATAATAAAGTACTATGTTACTAATGTTTAGAAAAGTTGGTGACTTGCACTTCAGAGATTGGTACTAGGTTACCAACAAATGCTGAGCATTAAGACATTAGAACGCAGATGTTTTGCAAGGGATCAGTTAGTATATTAACAATTAGTATATTGACAGCTAGTTCGTGGAAACAGTTAGTATTCTGAATATATAATTGTTGTATAAGATAGTGTAGAAGTTTAAGAAAAATTTTGATTTTAATATGGTCAGTATTTGGCTAAACTTGTCACACAAATTATTTTTTTTGTAGTTTGTTTCAGTAATTTTGTTTGAAAATGTAGTAATTTCGGTTAAAAACAGCCATTTCTTGGATTTTGTTATCTGCAGATGGGTGTGTGATTTCCATACTTAAACCTTTTTAAACTTTGGAGTAAAAATGAACAAAACACATCACTCAATAAGTCTCCGGTCTGACACATATATGGCATCACTGTTGACAGACCTATATAATTTCTGTATAGTACCAACCTTCAAACGACACGTGTCACAATTTCATGACATTCTGACAATTAGTTTATAGGTTACAGTGGTTTTAGTGACCCCAGTTTTGTAATTTTCAAAACAATGGATATAAAAGAATTTCGTGTGTTGATTAAACATTTTTTTTGATAGGGAAAAGTACTGTTGAAGCCAAACAGTGGCTTGATAAGCGTTATGGAGACTCTGCACCCGGGAAATCAACTATTATTGACTGGTATGCTGAATTTAAAGGCGGTCGTCCAAACACCGATGATGCTGAACGTTCTGGTCGCCCAAAATCGGCAGTTGTTCCAAAAACATAAAATAACTCCACAAAATAGTTTTGAAAGACCTTAAAGTGAAGTTTCCTGAGATAGTTGACACCTTATAGATATCAGAAGGTAGTGTGTTTACAATTTTACACGAAAATTTGAGCATGCGTAATTTGCTTTCGAAGTGGGTGCCGCGTTTGCTCACACCGGACCACAAAAAAACAACGCGTCGAAGATTCAGAGCGCTGTTTGGAGCTGTTCAAGCGAGATAAGAAGGATTTCCTGCGTCGGTATGTGACAATGGATGAAACATGGATCCATTACTACACACCTGAATCAAAAAGATCGATTTCGATTCAAAAATTTGTCTCAAATGAAGAAGTGATTGTCGACATTGAGGTCAATTTTGAGAGCAAATGCAAATCGTTCTACAAAAAAGGCATCGAAAAGTTAGAGGAGCGTTGGAATGAATGTATCACTCTTGAAGGAGAGTATGTTGATAAATAAAGTCGAATTTCTAAAAAAAATTGTTTTTCTTAGTTAGACCGGAGACATATTGAGTGGTGTAGTATTTTTACCTTAGCAGCAAATTCACATTTCAATTTATTTTACGAACTTTTGTAATTGTTAAATAAACAGAGTTTAATAGCAAAATTAAACAGCAATTACTAGCTATGTATTCCGTGGGAAAAGTATTTCCTCATTTATTAACTCAAAATTAAATTGTGTTTTTCAAAGCACAGCGATAATATAAAATACTATTATACATTTCAAGTGACACTGAATTGTTACTTGATGAATAGAAGTTAATTTTATCCAAGTAAAACTGGAAATAGAAAAGGCGATGTCCATGCAGAATCTAATATTTTACTCCAATAAAAGCTTATTTCACTTTAACTGTCTTTAAAACGTTGAATTAAATAGTAATTCATTCATTTGAAAAGTTCACTTTTGCTGCAGGAAGTTTGTTAACTCAGTGACATGGAATGAAATGTGTCACTGACAGCAAATTAGAAAGAATACTTGAAAACACAATGTAACACTTCAGGTTTTTGTATGTAACTCTTTATTACTTTCCCTACAGTAAATGAAAATGTATAAGGATGGTATTGGAATCATGTCTAAAGAAGCAACTCATGTTTTTAACGGATCTGCACGTTTTGAGCAGTCTAGAACCCGAAATAACTATTTTTAGCGCCTCTGTGTGTGTGTGTGCCCATATGTGTACGTTTGTCTGTCCAATGCATGTGTTCACTCTAAGTGAAAAAATCTGATGTGGGCAGCACATGACTTTCCCTGCAGACTTATATCCACGTTCTCTTTATTTTAATTAAATTTAATTCACTTTTAGTTCAATGTTCGCTGTCGTTTGATAACTGGACATATTTTCAAAGGTGGAATAGAGAAAATACAAAAAACTAAAATATCTCGAGAACGGCTAGTCGTAGTGTAATGGGGTTGGTTTTATTCTTTTCTTCATCAAATATTACGTATAAAACAAGCATTTAATGGGTATATTTAAGAATACGTAGTTTTTACTTTAGATTATGAAGGTTTTTGCTGGTAATTTCGCAAAAAAGGCAGGTTATTTTTCTCCGAAGCATACCAAAATCTAATCAGAACCAGAGTAACCCACAAGCGACTTATCTACCGAATTTTGTGAAATTCGGTACATTGGTTTTTCAGCTACAGTGGATACAGTCTTTTGCCGGCCATTTCGCAAAAAAAGGCTAATTTTCTTTTATACCGAATCGTACCCAAAATAAATCAGCACCAGATTCGCCCACAAGTGATTTACCTACCAAATTTTATGAAATACGAGCAATTAGTCTTTTTGTTAGAGTGGATACAAAATCTGCACAGACAGGCACACAGACACACACACAGACGTCACACTAAAAATGGTTTTTTCGTATTCTAGAGGTCTCGAAACGTTTAAAAACGTCGCGTTTATACCTATGGTAACTTGCGTCTTGAAATTTACAGAAGAAATGTTACACAAACCATATTCCGATTATTTTACTTAGTATGTTGTAAATAATTTTTACAAAGATATATAAACACCGCATGTAAAAAATATATTTATAAATAAAACAGCATGAAATAAAGTTGAAAGTTATAAGGATGTTTCAGATGCAAAACAAGCTACTTTCTTCACAGCAATTGAATTTACACCAGCAAACCCGCAGATTTTATTCCCTTATCCTGAATATGGGAGGCAGTTTACTTTCAAAAACCGGCTGATTCAGTAAATTTTCACTGATTATATTATTTTATTTGTTGTTCAAAGTTTTATTTCGAGGTAGAATTAATTTACATAAGTATTGAAGTGAATAGTTTGTTGTAGAAAATTTTCACCGCCTGCTATTGCACCGCCTCACTTCTATTATCATAGAAAAAGACGCTCGTTCTGTTTAAGAAGCAGTTAATGAATTTTGCATTATATTTTAATAACTAAATATAGTTTTATATGTTGCGCAGTTGATATGCAGTTGATGAATTTTTTCATTATATTTTAATAACTAAATATAGTTTTATATGTTGCGCTTCTATGTCTGTAATAGATTTAATATATAGTTTTACACATAACATTCGAATACATTGAAATATGCTCTGTTAATTGTTGTTTACAATCCAAGTCAATGTTTCCTTTAAACGGTTTAAGCATGTTCAAAATTTAATATGAAAACGACCCTGTAGCCAAATTTGTTAAACATTTATATCAGAGATTGTTCTGAGTCTGTGGGACACAAATGAATATTAAAGTTAAACTTTTACATATTAAATTCATTTAAGGTGACATTATTTTAATATTAAATTCATTAAGATGACCTGGCCGTTAATTATCGTATAGTGGATTTATTATTAAATCGTACATTCCAAGTTGTGCCGCTATAAACCCTCCAATTATTTTACATTTTGTGTGAGTCCTGTAAAGGAATAATTAATTAATAAAATGCTAAATTGATCACACCATTTAAACTTAAACAATTAAACATTTATTAACAACATATATTTTCATTAATTATTGCAGCGGAGATGACATATGCGACCAGAATTATTAAAACTACTATCGTGTCTAGAACCTGTGATTGTTACTGAGCACATACCTTCCAATTCGTCTTGGGCTTTGATCATATCTCAAATGCTTGCGTCAGTTATAAGTACTGGCCATAACTCTTTGGTGTGTGGCTCCTCCTCGTACTCTGATTGCACTCACACATTGATATATCTCCATTATTTTGAAACCTCTACGGGACACTCTACAAGTCTGTGAGGTTTTTCATTCTTCTTTAGTCGTGCTCTTAAGTCAACATCTTGATTATTCTCTGCTGGTATGCTCTTGAGTCAAAATTCCATATCTGTCTGCCTGGTATGCTCCTAAGTCAAAATTCCATAGTTGTCTTTTTTAGTATGTTCTTAAGTCAACATCTTGATTGTTTCTCCTGGTCTGCTCTCGTTCTCGGGTCACAGTCTGTGGTTCCCTCGGCGGTGGTGGTGGTGGAGGTGGGGGGGGGGGGGAACTCCTCATCTTCTTCCATTTGGCGCTTATTGGTTACTCCTTTACCCAATTGCACCATTCCACATCTCGTAAGCTGCCCGTCATGCTCTGTCATGTCACCCTAAATTTATGGTCTTCTGACCTTTAGGTTCATGGAGTGATAAACTTCAGTGCCAGCCAGACTACAAGCTTTGTCCGCCGTTTTGGCCACCATAAATTCACATAAAAGTGTCTCATCAAATGTGAGATCTGTTTTTGGTCTCACAGAGTCTAATGATCATTTTGGTTCTACTGTACGACTTGAGGGACACGAATAACCGGGTGTCTCAGTTTTTTCCCTGAATGTACAACTTGGTTTTAAATGATATGATATTCTATGTCTTGATAACCTATATACTCTGATAACTAATTATATTGCGTTACATATAAATGGAATTACATGAATTCAATGGTAATATGCTGTGATTAATAAAATTAAAATGGTCCTTTTAATCATATAAATTATTGTTTATATTCTGTACTTAGATTTAAATCCAAAAAGGTTAACAGTAAATAGTAATACTTACTATTGGTTGGTTAGTCAGTAATACTAGATTGTCTGATTTGAAGTCTACATGTATGTTATTTGCAATTAAAGTAATTAGACAAATGGGTTCATAAACATATCTATAACATTTGCATTCGGTAGAAGTAAATGTGTGTTCATTATTAGAAAAATATACAAATTCGGCAGTAACCTACTGTAACAACCATTCTGCATGACACCAGAAATTTAAGTATAAATTAGTTCCCTAATATAATTATTGCATAAGACTTAGTGTAGAAGTTTAGGAATATTTTAATTTTACTATGGTCAGCATTTGGATTTGCTTTTAAAAATAAATTCCTTTTTTACATGTAATACCAATTGTCTTGTTTGAAATCTCCGGTAAAACCGGTAAAAAAAAACACGGCTAAAAATTAACTCCAGTATAAAGTAACACGGGTAAAAAATAAAATAACACCGGTAAAAAATAAAATTGCACCGGTTCAATAAACTGTTACCCCGAATATGCGTGCATATTTCGGTGACAATGAATTTGGCTGTTGCAGTATAGTGTAGCCAATACAGTAACTAGTACTGATAGCCATTATTGATAATAAGACTACATGACAGTAATTTCCCATAAAGGTTTGCAATATTGTGGCATATAACAAGCTCATTTTGTTGTCATTTCATATTTAAGCTTTTTTCGCTGCCATTTCATATTTAAGTTATTTTATTCTAATCAGCATATACACTCTTTTGCAAAAAAACCCCCGAAGCATCCCTAAAAAATCATCCGATCATCACGAAATTTCGCATGCAAATTCTTTTATATCAAGTATGCGAATGATTAAATTTGCAAGGTCAATAAGTGTTAATTTCGGTCATAGCGCTCTTTTCTACTGTTCAACTAGCATCATATAAAACAGGTTAAAAATGTGGACGGTTTATCTTTGCTCGTTATCGGCTTTAAAATTTCGTGGAGACACAACCAATAATCTCGTTACGACGTTGCCGAAGGCCTTATAAGTAATTAAACGAGTTTGAACGTGGTCCTAATGTCGGCATGCGTGAAGTTGGCTGATCACACCGAGCAATAGGCCGCCACCTGCACCGAACGGACACTGTGCAAAGGTGCTGGCAGTAATGGTCGCTGCAAGGAACTCATCAGCGGAATGAAGGGTCTGGAAGACCAGGGTGCACTAAAACGTGGCAAGATCGAATGTTTGTGCGACAGGCCTGAACTGGCCCAACGATATCATTGCCCGCCATCCAACGCGTACCAGTCTCTTCCATCCCACCCGTGGTACCTTCTAACAACTCAAGGCGCTTGGCTGAGATGGGGTTACGACGACCTCACGGCGACATTTAAGACGTCTGCTCATAACCCCACAACATCGACAGTGTCGTTTGGAGTCGTATCGTACCCGAGCATCATGCTGCCAGCAGAATGGCATCGCATAGTGTTCATCGATGAATCACGCTTGAGTCTCTCAGCAAAAGACCGTGTATGGAGGCACCAGGGCCAGCGATCCCAATTAGCTTTTGTTTTACACAGGCACACAGCCATTACCCCTGGTGTGACGGTGTGGGGTGCTATCTCTTACGACAGCAAGTCGCCGTTAGTCATCCTGCGTACAACTTTAAGAGATCAACAATATGTTGATGAAATCCTGCGGTCGTTTGCATTACACTTCATAGCACGTCATTCTGGAGCCATTTTCCAACAAGATAATGCCACGCCACATATGGCTCTCATATCTGTGGACATTCTTCATGCTATTGACACTGTTCCTTGATCAGAAATTTCACCAGACCTTTCGCCAATAGAGCATGTATGATACATGCTAGGTCGCCAGATTCAGGCACCCCGAAATATAAACGATCTGGAGCGACAATTGAGGAATACCTGGCAGAATGTATTGCAGGATGACATTAGGAAACTTTAAGACTCCTTGCCTAGACGTATACAAGCAAGCATTGCCGCCAAGGGGTTTCACCAATTACTGATTTAAAAGTTTCAATGTGCAATTGCTAACCATTGATAAGTCCTGCGGCATTGCTTTTGTAATCATTTCATTACCTGTGTTTGAGCTGTACGCATATTTAATTTCAATAAAAACAGTCACTTTCTTCACAGTGCTTCGTTTTTTGCTTTTTTTTTTCTTTTGCAAAAGAGTGTATTAGTTTATTTTGAACGAAACCATTTTATGCATTATGTTATCTGCAATAGGAATACATTCCAAACTTCAAAAGCTTTTAAGCATTCAGAAAATGCAATATAACACTATTCTAGAGGGGTAAAAATTAATTCGAGAAAGCGGATGTTGGGCATTCCCCTTGGCAGACCTTAATTCGGACACTTTGAGGTGACGTGGGGACGAACTGTGTCTATTCATAACCTGAGCCTAAATCCTTCATCGCCTGTGTTCGAGACCAGCGGGACTAGCTTCGAACCTGTTCAGTGAATGTTTCTGACGACCTCTCTACCCCAAGTTGTATCCTGGCTGGCCTGGATATTTGAACCCCCCTTGACTACGTTTCCGAAAATGTAAACCCTAGTTGATCGCTCGGAGCACAAGATTATCCTGTCCTAGAAGTAAATCATAAATTCTCTCTCGGTTTTTATTTCAATTTATCTCCGAATGCATCTTGGACAAACATAATTTATTAGCAAAATAAAACAGCAATAACTTTCAAAGTTTTGGTTGAAGATACTGTTTTTCGAACTATTTCTTGCTAATTAAATTGTTCTTTTCTTCACACAGACTTAGTGGAAAATTATATTACACATTTCGAGTGACATTAGACTTGTAATGTTTTCACTTGATGTATAGGATTTAATTGTATCCAAGCGATACTTGAAGTAAAATAAAGGCGCTGCTCATTCAAAATCTGATATATTACTTCAATAACAGTTTATTTCCTTTTAACTCTCTTTGAAACGCAGAATTAAAAAGTTTTTCGTGGATTTGAAAAGTTTCATTTGCTTCAGTATGTTTGCTAACGCAGTTAAATTAAATTTAAATGTGTCACTTACAGCAATTTAAAAAGAATGACTGAAAATGCAATGTCAAACTTCAGATTCTAGTATGTAGCTTCATTTGTCTGAATTCATTTTATTTTCTGCTTTTTCTTAATTTAAAGAGTTATATTTTAACTATTTAGTGGGATTGAATTGTAAATATTCTCAGAAAAACACGACTTTTATAGTATGATTTCTGACATAAGGTAACATATTCATTTTTACCTATAGTAACTCCTGAAAAAAAGCATAAAATAATTCCATTTTTGTTCGATTCAATTGTGTTTAAAGGCAGAAATTTCTTATTTATCATAATGATATTCTTATATTTTATTCCAATGGTTACATGTGTGTTGAAATTTATACAAAAAATACCACATGTCAGTACTATATACTTGTCATATCAAGATATTTTATCCTTGAATGTTCTAAACAATTCACGAAAAATATATAAATATCACTTGTTAAAAATAAAGTAATAAAAAAACAACAAATAAAATTAAAGATATCAGAAGATTTTAGAACAAATAAGCTGCATTCATCAGGACAAGCAATAAATGAGCAACACCATCAAGCAGTGACAGCTGTATGTATGTTTTTATGTTTATACCCGGTCGAAGACAGACAGTTTGACGGTTTTGCTTTTGAAATCGTTGATGATTTTCATTATATTTTATATTGCTGCATTAGCAAAGTTTCATTTCAAGGCTAGACCTCGTGGTTCACCCGTCTTCACCAGGGTTCAAATTAACCGAACTATCGCTACTTAAGTGACAATACTCCTCAATTTCAAAATCTCCTGTTTCCAATCAAAATCATTCCTACTTTTATTTTTAACTAAATTAGTGTCCGCTACCTAAATAATGCAAATACAAATATCAGCTTACTCAATTTCTAAATCTCTTGTTTTGAAATAAAATCATTCTCATGCTTACTGTTTAACTATATGATGCATTTATATCTTTTTACTTTAGAAAATGATGATTTAGAGGTAAATTGCGGCGAATGAAGATAAAGTCGCATCGTTTTTAAATCGGTGAAGGTGATTTACACGATAGACTACTTTTGGCAATCAGTTCTTAGGTACAATATCTTAGGTACAGATTGCTTTCTTAAAAATGCACCTACAAATATGCGAGTAGTTCTGATTGGTTAATCACAATACGAGTATCACCTAAAGTGGTATAATAAACTCTCATTTATTTTAGAGATGCTCACCAACATTTCTTCGAAATTATCTACATTTTGTTCTGTTCATATGGTAATGGGCAAATACCTTAGATGCTACGATGAGTCTAATGTAACCAGAATAATCACGATTTATAATTTTTAATATATTTAATTGCGGTTTTACATATAATAACTATTAGCGTTGGCAATCAATTAGCATTAGCATTGATTTGTATCGTGATGAAGCAGGTTGCGTTGTCTTGAAACGCAACCTGCGCAACGTTACATGATATTTCACGTGTGTCCTTGAAATATTATATAACGTTGTTATATCTTCAACCTATTTTTACATAAATAAATCAAGATATATTTCTTTTATGTGCAATGTAAATACCATATTTGTCATCAATCTATATAACTTAAACCGAATTACATCTATGAAATTTATCAATCTAAGTTTTCTTATTCTTAACTTTGGCATTTATGGAATGGGGTTAATATAGTCATAACATATTTTTATTTTACTGGTTAGTATATATTAACAACTTACCAATATGTATGAGTGTTTATTCTGTAAAATGTAATGTTCTGTGTCTCTAGTTTAAAAAAAGGAAACAACACATATTTCAAAAAAATTATTTTAGTTTCACTTATTTCTTGTTAAATATTTACAAAAAATTCAGCACAACATAATATACGACAAAATAAATACATTCGATTAAACTCAGAAACGCAACATTAAATCCAGGAATAAACATTAATTCCAATACATCGATTCATTTTGTAAAATATCTCATGGACTCTCTAAAGATCTGAAATCATATCTATACACAAGCATTCAAATTTAAAACTTAAGTACTGGAAAGATTGTGCAATATGTGTTCAGTCAGGAGCCCATAGAAATTCCATCAATTCGTTTATACACGCCGTTTCTTAAGAATATTTGAGATGTCTTTATAAAAATGTCAATATTTATATTGGGATCAACTTTTCTAAAACATCACGAAAAAGCGAAGAAGGGACTTTGACGAAACCAATCCGACAAATGAAACATTCACCGTGTTCATATCAAACAGCTGAATTTCTGAGCTGCAAAGTGTAAATTTTAGGAGGTATATTTATATATTTAAATATGTAAAGATATCTACCAGGGTTATGGTACGTTTTAATTACAATGCTTATTTATATAACACATGTAAACACAATAACTTCCGTTTCTGCGTCAAAAAGTGTTCGGCTATTGCAGTATTTGTTCACAAGAACATAAAAATCTTGATACAAGTTTCACATTCTCCTCTTCTGTAATCATTCTCTAAGCTCCCTTGCAAAACTTTCAGATTTCTAAATAAATCGTCAATAAGCAGTTATAGTTTTCGCTCTGTTGTCTTGATAACATTAAAATCCATTTTCAGTATTCCAATTTAATCCACAGTGAAAACAAAGAATTAGCAGTTTTCTCTAAAATGTGAAATATAGTAGGACTATATGTGTTCTGTCACAAACTCGCAGGTGATATATCTTCAGCTACTGATGGCTGTGTCTTTACAAATGTATTCCAAACTGAAGAATTACCACCTTTTTCATTGCAATATATCGCTAAATAACGCGGTCAGATGTCTTTAGGTCTCACAGGTGTTTACATACAGATTCAGTATTTAATGCAGTTTGTACAGTTTTCTGATTATTGTCTATTAAACTATTGCATGAAAAAATACACCATTGTGTTGAATGGCTGAAGTTATCACCGTTTGTTGCACACAAGAAGTGTAAGCTTTATGACTAGATAAATTAAGACGTTCCAAGAACTCGGAAGACCAGAACCAGAAGAAGTGTGTTTACCATGCTGCATCGCTGCTGGATTTTCACCTATACAATAAAAGAGAAAACATTTCAGATTAAAAAAGAAACAATGTAACATAACGTATGGAAAACAATTTCGTTACATTGACGCTCTAAATGATCAAATTGAAATTTACTAGCAAAACCCGAGCTTTGAATAGACTGGAACGTATTAAGTATGAGAGCTGTGAAAGATTTCAAATTAAAACTTTAAAAAATAAAGTATAGAAATGCAATTTACATATTTAAGAATCCTAATACAAAATATTACATACGATTTTGTAATTTTAATTGTAAGTTACACAAATGAAAATACAAGCAAACAATGGAATCAAAGTAACATATTTAAATCACCAAAACGATATTTGAACATTTGCATGTTGTTAATGTATGTATCATGGAGGTAAAGTGTAATCTAAGGTCATATTCTTCTAGCAGCGTGTTAAGAATAGAGTAATGAACATAATGTTGGACTCATTTTTAACGTTTGTACAACAATGTTTATGTTACACTCTATTTGTAGGAAGCGTAGTGAGCATGCACAGTTTAAAAATGAAAGTTTCGCACTGTTACAGTTTGTTTTGATAATTGAAATTGTAATTTTGAAAATCTAAGTGCAATCACGAAATTTTGCAAAATTTCATATTCGCACCTATTGTAGTTTTCGAATTACATATTTTATTGATAATGGAGCATGGGGCTCACTTCGCTCATCTATAATTATCAAAATAAAAAAATAGATTTATTGATCATTATACTAAGATTTATACAAAATGACTAAGTATTTTGTATTTAACGGAATATATATTCAATGAGCTTATGGATCTCAAAACAGTAGATTTAAACGTATCGAATTTGATTGCATCGCTAAGTTAAATTCCTTCTAATAGAGTTACCAACTCTATTGGAAGTTATATATTACTCATATTTGAAGCTATAATTTATACGTTATATATTACTCATCCTTGAATATTTGTCAGGCATCAATCATTATTCTGCATGGATGCATTCGTGTGTGAAATTTTTCTCCTACATCAATTCAGCAAATGTTTTAAAATACTTTATAGCAAATAATAACTTGTTTTTTATCACACGGATTGCATTTTTCTACATTCCTATATGGCCAGAGGAGAGTTTTGGTTATAACAACCTGGATTTCTCAATATGTTAGGGAATTCAGGTATAAACACACGATAAAATGCAAAGATATATTAAACACCATCAAGTATGCTAATATTCTTAAATAATCATGTTTAATGCTTCTATAACATTAGACATCGAATATGTTTTAATATATCAAAGAGTTGATGCCGTTGAAAAAGCACAATACAATTGATTGCATCATTAATGTAATCTCCTTCTAATAGAGTTACCAACTAACTCTATTAGAAGTTATATATGTGGCACAAATATATAGAAAAATATATAGAAGTTAGGCACAAATGTATAGAAATTTAGAGTAACGAACTACATTATTTTTTTATATAATCTATCGCAATCTTTCTAAATTCAATATGTGTAAATACTTACCACCCATATTTTAATAGTTCAAACAGTTGATGCTGTTGAAAGGACTCAATGAAATAGACACAAAAATATAAATATTTAGAGAACTGAATATTGTTTTTAAATTATCTTCTAAATAACCTATCACAATATTTCAAAATTCAATATACGTAAATACTTACCATTAAGTACATGCAGTCCAATAGCTGCTGGTTCAGCGTTGGAAGGTACACAAGAATAGTTGCCAGAATCGCTCGGTTGAGCGTTGCTGATTAGAAGCTTGCTGGTGGTGCGCTGAGCTGTTTCAGTATGGACGCTGATGCCCCTTGGGGAGTCATAGTTGATCACTTGACCATTATGATACCAAAATACATAATCCGGTGGCACAGGACTATCTATCACTTGACAGGTCAAGTTGATGGTACTGCCACTGTTGATGTACAGAGTGGGACCACCCTTAATTTTAGCTTTGCTCTCTGAAATAAAAGAACAATGACATTAGAATGCAGTAAAATCTTTATTGAAAAATAAAAACATAAGAAGGCATTATATTACTTAAAAAGTAAAAGCAAAGAATGAAAACCATTAATGTGCACATTACCTAGCTAATCTGCAGATTAACTGATTTGCTCCGTTAACGTGCGGAATCAAGAGTTTTCCACATTTTACCTATGTAATGTGCATATTAACGGCTTCCGCTTCGTTAAAGTTCAAAAGTTTGTTTCTCCCATTTCCTTTCCCTACTCCTTCCCCCTTTCTCTCCACTTTCAGTTTGGTTTCGCCAGCGTCTTGTCGTCGCAGGTTGTTTTTGTTTCACTTTAAGCATAATTTTATCATATGTTTTGCAAATTCATTTCCTTAATTGCAATAATATTTTTAACCGTTTGATTCATTGTATTAAAGTTTTTAATTGATTGATGATTGATTCTATTAACTAATTTGTTGATTGTTTGATTGTATTAACTTGATTCTTTAGAAACGTTGCTTTTGTTCCAGCAAAGATCTTATTTTCACTTTAACGAGTGCCTAGTAGGTAATGTGTAGATTATCTAGGTAATTTGCAGATGACCTATGTAATTTGAGAAATGAAACAATGTTCGGCACTTTAACGGATCACCCTAATTAATCTGCACATTACCTAGATAATCTGTAGAATAACTGATTTCTGCACTTTAGCGGTAACATATACATGACTGTTGGCTACTTTTTAGGCATCATAACGAAAGACTATTACACAAAGTGTCTTCTACCGTGAATGAAACGAACTACATCCACGAGAATGATGTTAACAAATTTATCGATCGCATAGTATCTATTAAAAATTATCTTCAAGAACATCTGTTAACGGAATTGCGAAGGTCCCATATAGGCGAGCCCACAGAATCGGAAAATAACACACAATTATTTTTAGAGGTAAAAAGAAGGGTGTGCAAAAAATCTATCTCCTCACTCAAAAATACAGTTTGAACATCGATTTTTTTAACGAAAGACAGATAAATTTTGATGGGCTTCTAGAAGCCCTAATTTCAATAAAGTTGATAGGTTTAATTATACAGATATTTAAAAGAGTAAGACTTAAGTTCACGCATTTTTTCAAGTATTTTGCGTATTGGTCAATTTAAAACTATAGCCATCAAAATACTTTTTGAGGTACGGTTTTTTAAATTTATCATCATAAGGTTTCACTCCTTAGCTCTCAAATAGTGCAGTTTATTTTGTCATTGCTGTATTTGTTAATTTTTTTAATTTATGTTAAGGATTCAATCATTTTCTCCTCAAACTCTCGCCCCGCAAAGTGTCGGAGCAGAATATTCCTTTGGTGTTGGTAGATTTGGATTATGTCAATTTTCAAATAAAGATGGATACCTTGAATGCTTTTGGAAGTCATTCAAGGACAGCTTTAATGTCCTTGAATGACTGTTTACGAAATACGCATTCTCGATTCTTCATTACAGTTGTTAGAGGGGTGAGAGATATTGTATATTCTATTACAGATATTGGCTTTTACCTGTGCTTACACGGGCGCTGTCTTGCCGAAGGGCGAATTCGATTTTAATGTAATTTTCACGTTGTAATTTCGAGTTCGCAATGAACCACTTGACCTGCTTACGGCAAGTTTGAGCCCAGTTTTGCTGCTTTAGGAGCCAGTGCAAAACGGTATAGTGGGATGGAAAATAGGGTGTCACAGGGGGATAAATGGAACATAGGATGTCACAGGGGGATAAAAGGAAAATAGGGTGTCACAGGTGGAGGGCATTTGCACGCGGTGCGCAGGTACAAAACTTGCTAAAAATATGATTGCTGTATATTTAGTGATTGCTATCGGGATAAGCCAGCGAGTTATATATGAAATGTGGGCATTTATCACAATAGTTATCTTTTCTAATTTTATTTCATATGAATTTTTGATAAATTTTTTTACGGTTCATGCTAACGTTCTAAAGTTTGTGTCAATTGTTTTATAATGAAAGACTACATAAGAAAGGATTATTTATGTTACAATATTAGAGGTTCTGATTTTTTTATATATTTTTCAAAATTTCATTCGAAAATCTGGGGATCTTTTGAACATTCGATTGCTTTAAACCAATAGGCTTCCAGTATTCACTGATTGTAATTTTTGCACCACATTTCGTTAGAAACGCTCTACTCGTTCGCCAGATATCGTCTCCACAGACTCACGGACACACATACAGACATCACTTCAAAAGCTTTCGATACGAGTTCAAGGATGCTTTAAACGTGCTATTTCATCGAAAACTCGAATTTTCGACTACGTCACAATATTTTCCCTCGGGGCGCGGTAGCCCATTGGTTAACGCGCTGGAGTTGCACTCGGTAGGCCCGGGTTCGATTCCAGCCACTGCCAAAACTGCCGTCGTGTTCATGCGGAGTACGATCACGTTAAACATGTGGGTCCGAAAGTCCTTCCGAGAGGTTGGTGGTAGGGGAAGGAGGGTACGGTCCCTGTGGATGCCTCCCTCACTGGGTTCCGGTCTAAATTGGGTGGCACTTCCCGACCGTCCAAACAATTACCTTACACCTTTCTGGTAGGTCGGACGGTCTGGGTTTCAACAACAACAATATTTTCCCTATGCATTATACTATGTGTATTGGGAAAGTAAAAATATGCACTCCATAGTAAGAGATTCCAGTTTAGAATCGATGAGAAACTTCATTTGTTGTAAAATACATTTTTATTTCTACCAAAAATTTCCAAGTGAGGTGGTAAAGAACTGACCGTGATGAACGGGAAACTTTCTCGGCACGAACAAGCAAAAAATTCTACGATAGACAAATGATGTTGACGGGAAAATTTCAGAAGAGGATGTAACTGTGAGGATTACACTTTCTTTGCCGTCACGTAATGCTTCGAAAAATGTCTTAGTATTTTATTAAAGAAACTAATTTACGTTTCAAGAACATTCACAAAGCGTTGCAAATGGGTTATTATACTTTAAAAAGTACTGCTAAGCTGGAAAGTAGCTTACGTTTAGGGTAAGTTCACTCTGATGATATGTAATAAAACTTAATAAAAAACGTGTAGTATAAGAACGCATTATCTATATTAAATGTATTAAAATTATATATAATATAGTATCAAATGCTGTTAGGAAAGTGAAGAAGTGTGCATATTTTGCTCTTGTCAAGGAAAGTTTACTGTTTAATATTGAAACGGCACATGCATATATATCCTATATTTAAATTTCATTTACTTTAATATTTCATCAAAATTTTCTTTATATAAAAATTCGCTCCAAGTAATATATAAATGATTCAGCGGTAAAAACGTGTCGCTAGTTATATCATAAAACTTGACAAACTCTATCAAAAACAAATTAGGTAATACAATTATAATGCAGTTATTGACGAAATATTTTTAATGCAGGTTTATTCTTATATTTTTTTTAATTTAATTTCTTCACGACTATTTACGCAACGCAGTTAGGAATGCATTTACTATGTTATTTACATCAATATCAAACAATCATACCGTAGTCCCTGTACGCTTTTGTTGAGGACCTTTCCAACCAATCATTTTCAGGACGCTCAGTAGCCCCAGACCATTGCGTACCTACAGCGTACTGCGGTACTGTAAGGGAAGAAAGGAAAAAAAATCCCAATGGGAATGCAGCAACAAAACAAGGAAAAATAATTGCAAAATAATATAAAGCGTATATAAAGCGCATATAATAGCGGGTCATGTTTGTTTGTCAGGCAAAAGTTTTCGAGCACGAGATGAAATATTTTTAATGTATTTTAAAAGCGTGAAATACACCAAACATATTTTATATGTGTGTTTATAGGGAAAATTAAAATTATGAATATTAATTAATAAATTTAAATTCTATATATATTATGTTACAGCTAATAGTGTGCATTCTGATAGATCATGGCATATGGCGGATCAGAAAAATTTAGGCAGCCCCTAAATATTATTTCCTTTAAAATACAATATCCATAATAACAAGGTATCTTTCTAATATTGTCTCATATACTTCAAAAGAAAAAGTAGTCTTTTGCATTAAAAAATGCAATCTGTGACATTGAAATCGATGCACCCCAAAGAAAGTGTTCTATAGCTATAAAACTTCGAACACGCAATGGGTATGCAAATCTAAATAAAATATTATATTTTAATTGAATGAAAAATTTCCTTTACAAGGCAGTGGCAACTTAAGCATCACATGCTAATGGGTAATAAATAATTTTCTGGCAGCGAACGGTTGGTGGTAGGGGAGGGAGGGTACGGTCCCTGTGGATGCCTCCCCCACTGGGTTCCGGTCCAAATTGGGTGGCACTTCCCTGCCGTCCAAACTGTTACCTTACACCTTTCTGGTAGGTCGGACGGTCTGGGTCTCAACAACAACAACGGTGCGCTATTGAGTAAAAGAACAGTCTAATGCTGTCCTGTGGCATATTTTGCCAGCTTTGATTTTATAAATTTTTGACAAAATGATGCAAACTCATCAATGGATGCAACTACTGTCCCAAAGCATTCCAGACCGCTTCAATTTGTGGGAGTTATGTAACTGTGGTTAGCTTTAAGAGGGTATCAACACATCGAGAGAACTTTGGAGAGACCTGTGTCTTAAGTTGGAAAATAACTCTGGGAAGACGTGAAAGTAGAAGAAATACTATTCGTGTTATATTTAGAAAACTGGTAGTCATTTAAAAAGTCTCGCTAGAATGCAACTCAAAATGCGACGTATGTATGCCATATGACAGATAAATCTGGATTAGAGCGTGGGCTTTATTGTCTGCATACATAAATATGGTTTACTTACAAGCAGAAGCGGCATTCACCACAGAACCTCGCATAACACTATTTGAATGTCGTATAGGAATCATTGTCTCTAAATCACTGCATATGGTACATGTTGAATACTCAGTGGTAAGACATTTTAAAGAATGCCAAGAAGGGCATTTTTGGTATGCAGTTACCTCCCGATGGAGGTAACTGCATACATACTGCCTTCCTATAACACTGAATTATGCATAAATGAACTTTGGCGTCCTTATATGTTTGATAGGCCAGTTGTAGGAGCCTTTCTGGCGGATCTCAATATCCCGCGACCACCAAGGTCATCTGCTTCCCAAAAAGTTCATATCAATTTTGGCATTTATATATGCCATCCTAGACTTAATGCTGCCAACATAGTCTCACTGTCGCATTTTAGCAATTACTGTCGCCAATTTTAATACATTAGTATCGCCTATGTTAATACATTAATGTCGCCAATGTTAATACATTATCGTCGCCAATGTAACAGTTTATACGCCTGAACGCGCAAGAATCATCCGCTCTAGAACTGGCGCAGTCGATTGTACTTACCTCAGGTACATTATAGAGCCATCTACATTAGCGACTGAGCGCAACGAAATCCCCAGATACGTTATGTATTCCACAGCGTCTGAACAATGCTTCTCATATACGCCCCAAAATGCACTCTTTTACGCGTTCTTCCACAGCTATGTTTGCTTATTGACGACATACTTTTAATCATTAAGCAAGCTGACTGTAAAATATCTGTGTACAAGATTTCACATTTTTTATAATGTTTGGGGTACTTCGATTTTTTGTTACAGAGTGTATATAAATATAAATTGTGTCTGTGGGAAATCAAACCACTCATACCTCGTGCGTATCGTATATTTTTCAATGCATGTGTATAGGAAACCCTTATTGCACTTTACCATAAGGTAACTTTAGGGGGATGAATCCCTCTATTTCGGAGATACGGACTGTCTCGTTTCATGTTAAAGATAGGCGAAAAATTACAAAGCTGTAGATCATTGCAAAATTAGTACTTAACACCCCTCTTCCGCAAACATATAATAACTTAACCATGAAAACGAGTATATACGATCTTACGATCTAATTCTTTCCTGCTCAAAATATCGAACATATAATTATATACAATACGACAAAATAAAATGAACATTATTTTACACAAAATACGAAGTGATAACCTTTAGGGACAATGTATACTTGCCCAGTGTCATAAATGTAACCGCGTGTTTTACAATGCCTCAACATTTACACTGTTACTTGTAGATTGGTAAAATTATATTGTTTAAAATCGTTGATTAGACAAGTATTTTACGGCCTTCGTTGTGCAACAAAAATGTTTAGTACTGACTTTGCAACAATTTGCAACATTGGAATTAATTTTCCCCCTATCTCTACAGGAAAATAAATCATCCCCGTACGCTTCATAAAATAGTGGATTTCCATTTTAAAGTTGTATCATCGTGCAGCGCTATTTGAGTTTTCTCTACACTTGTATAAGTAATATACGGTAATCCCAATACTTCTCGAGTAATTGACCTGGGCCAAAACTTTCAATCACACCTCGTATATATATTTTAATTATGCTTAACATTTTCAGTTGTTCACAGGATTTTTTAAGCAGTATCAGTGATTTTTTAAATAAATCCTTAATTTTGGATGACGAAATTATCAGAAGGTATTATCATAGACAATTCTGGATAGTAAAAAATTGAATATGCTAAGGAAAGCCCGAATACTTGAATTTTTACTTTTCCATACGTAGTACCGATAAAGTATTATTTTCAAGAAAATTTTCGATTTTGAGATTTTGATACCAATATATTGTAGGACCTCCTGAACATGTGTTGTCTATTTTTGATGTGATGTAAGTCTGTCTGTCTGTAGTCTATTTTTTATCTACACTATAGTTGCCACAATAACATTTGTGGCAGCTATCTGTCGTAATTTTACGAAACTTCATATTCGGCTTTGTAAATGAAGAATCTTGAACTAGATAAATTTGTTTTGAATTCGAGAGGAAATTTTGAATTTTATTCGAAATTTTATTGTATTAAAATGACAGTATTTGGCATAATCATGCATAAAATGAGTTATTAATGACTGATTGATCCCGAAATATAATAATTTCAATAACTGTAGTGAAAAAAGCCGCGATACACTTTTTTGTGTTAGTAACGTTATTATCCTCATCGAATTAACTATTCACCCCTATGGGTAGAGTATCAAACTTAGTACCAATCAAGATATTTTGGGCCCTTTAGAATGAAGGATAACATGGTATAATTTTGATCATTTGGAACAGTGATGTAGATTTTTTAAACTTTCTCTCATAAAATTGTTCCCCACAAAATAAGACTACTTAAAAATGGATTCTGGTATTAGAAAATCCAGTTGAGCTACATTCAAGGTAATTTTTCAAGGTAGCCTCTAACTTTATGGAAATACGGGAAATAACTAGATTCAAACTTTCAAACGTATTTTATGAAATAAAAATCTCATGCGGACAGCACACGACTTTCCCTGCAGACTTATATTCACGTTCTCTTTATTTTAATTAAATTTAATTCACGTTTAATTCAATTTTCGTTCTCATTTGATAACTGGACATATTTTCATAGGTAACGTAGAGAAAATATGAAACAACTAAAATATATCGAGAACAGTTAGTCTTAGTGTAAGGGGGTTGGTCTTATTCTTTTCTTCGTTAAAAATTACGTATTAAACAAGCATTTAATGAATATATTTGAGCATACGTGGTTTTTATTATAGATTTTGCTGATTTTTGCTGGTCATTTTGCAAAAACAGGCAGGTTATTTTTTTCCGAATCATACCAAAATCTAATCAGCACCAGGATGTTCCACAAGTGACTTATCTACCTAATTTTGTAAAATTTGGTCAATTAGTTTTTCAGCTAGAGTGGATACAAACTTTTGCGAGCCATTTCGCAAAAAAAGCGGGTTCTTTAATCCCAAATCGTACCCAAAACTAATCAATGCAAGATTCGTCCACAAGTGACTTACCTACCAAATTTTATGATATTCGGTCAATTAGTTGTTTAGTTAGATTGGATACAAAATCTGCCCAGACAGACAGACAGTCAGACACACAGACAGACATGCACACAGACGTCACGCTAAAACTAGTTTTTTTGTATTCTAGAGGTCTCGAAACGTTTAGATCCGTCGAAAACTCGAGTTGCGATTTTCGGCATGATTCCAATAGTTTCCCTATCCATTATGTATTGCAGAGAAAGTAAAAAGTAATTGTTCTTTTAAATTTTGGTCACAAACTCATTAATTTTGTTTATATTTATGCACTTTCTGAAGTGAGATGAACATGTATTTGAAATTCTAAAAAAAAAAAAAAAATTGTGAACTTAACACATTAATTAAGTTATTTTATAGTGTAATTTATTATAAAGCTGGTGATGTAAAAGAAATAAATTTCAGCAACATTCAGCAAGCTGTTATATATATAAATAATAATGATAAAAGCAAAGCATAAGAAAATGATATTAAACTTAAAAAATAATATTGTATGTAAAATAAAAGTCAAGAAAAACAGAAATAAACCTGGTGTAGGTCTTGATAATGGGCTGGAAAGGCGAGGGTGGAAAAATCCAACTTTTGGATTAAAATCTATAAAGTAAATAATGATGAAATATATCATCTCATAAAATTTCATGATCCATAATTTCGGTTTTAAACAAAATGAAAATCAAATGAAGGTGTATATTATAAAACGGTACCGAAAAAAATAAATTCGGAATTTTACCGCTTGTTTATGTAGGAACATTTTTTAATGTACTCATATCATAAAAGTAATTTTTTTACAGAGCTGTAACAATGCATATTTAGCACAGCTATAGCAGAAGTTATATATAGAAGTTTCAAGCATTGCTTTATTAAATTCATCATATATTTTGTGCCGGCAGTAGGTCAGTACAATTGTGGAAATTCTATCTGATTAATATCATAGTCTATCATAGAAAGTAGTGTAGATTTAACTTTTTGATACATTTCATTGTTTATAAAATGCAAAATAATTATGTTTTAAAAATGAAAATCAAAGATGTTTTCTTGTAGAATTGTGTAATTCAGCGAGTTGCAGTGTATTTGTAATATAACTTTGGCAATCAAAAATTGCCTGTGAAATTCATTTTTTTTTGCAAATATTATCATTCTGTACTTATAAAATTGTAACAGTTATGCGAATTTCATACAGATGGATATTGTATATGCTGGCGATTTATAGCATATTTTTAATATAACTTTGACAATCAGGAAATGTTTTTAAAATTAATTTTTATTTCAAATATACTTTACTAATAATTATTGCAATAGCTAGTATATGAAGGTTTCACTAATTGCATCTTTTTTAAATGTGCTTCATTGAATTCATGCTGTCCCTTTGCGCTTGCAACAGGCGAGCGGGCGGCTCACTTGGGGAAATTGTACTTAAAGAAAGGTGTAACAAAAAAAAACTGCTGTTTTGGAATGAAATAGTAGAACGAAAGTGATAGGTACTAGAATAAATATTTTTATGTATGAATATGTTTTGTGTATTTGAAATTGGTAGTAGAAAAATAAATGTTTTCAATTAAAATTTTATTATCATGTCATAGGGTAATAATGGTAGGTAAATATGTGCGAATCATAGAATTACAATGAAACCAATGAATCTAATAAGTTTCCCGTTCTAAACTTTGTTTCATGATCAGTTCTACAACTGCTTAAATCAACAGTATTAATTGTTAGGAAAATATTACTTATTACAGTGGGGTCTGGGCAATAAATTTAGAAAAATATTACAACACAACTTGTTTTAAACAGGTGATTTTGTCTTGACAAAACGGAACAGAAAATGATTTTAAAGCTAAGACAAAAATATGTATTCGTTATATCAAATTTATTAATAGGAAATGTGGGAGTTAATAATATAATTTAATTTTTCTGATTAATTTCATTGATAAAAAACATTAAGTAATTAATATTAAAATAAAATTATGTTTTATTACAGGATTGCATTAGCGAGTTAGCGTATATTTGTAAGTTTTAGTTAAAAGAAATGTTAGTGTTATTATAATGCAATTCATTTTCATATATTCTACACTTATTTTTAAATTAAAATGTCTACTTTTATTGATATTTTCTTTCCGAGGACTAAAATATTGGTAATATATGACACTGCGAATTCTACTCAAAAGCAATTCTGTACCCAATCATGTGCACAGTTGATTCTTGAAATTGAATCAATTAAATACTTGTATTATAACATTACACAGTTGAAATTTCACGAGTTAAAACCATCAAATGCAATTAGCTATTCAACGACACATCAAGTATTGACTTCTCTGTAACTCTTCTCAATCCTTCCTGGAAAGAATTTTTTTCAAATTTTCTTAATTTTGGTAATTATTTATTCAATGCCAAATTCTAAATTCACAGCACAGTCAACGAGTTTCCGTTTATTTTACGTTACATTATTTCTAAAAATATCAAATAAAATGATATAATGTTGCCAAGAATTTTCACTTGGTTAACCATCAAATTAAACTCATTATTGAGTAACAAATCAATCCTCCACTGACAACCAAGCACAATACTAAACAATAATAAGTTGTATCGGAGAAAACAATATATTCTTCCATGTACTATTACATTACTGTATGCTTGGTATTATTTGTTATTTTTGTTATTGATATTTAGTCAGTGAGATTAATATGTTAATGTCAGTCCAACAAGTCACTGTTTATCGAACAAAAAAATGCACTAAAAGTGCTAAATTATGTCAGTAGTGGTGCCACCTAGTGTGAGAAAAATGTTTCATTTCATTTGAATTCAAAAGTGTAAATCAGATTTGGATTTCTTTCCAGCTTACCATACCACTTAAAATTGCACGAATTTGGGTAATGGTATGTTTAATGTAGCTTATTTTCATTCAATTAAGGCAGAACAATGTTTCATTTCCATCTGTTTTATTTTTGGGACCTCATTGACATGTGATTTTGATGAACATATTTGAGAATATTACGATACCAAAATAATCACACTCTCAAAACCTAAGTGAAACATCAACATATAAAACATTTTAATATTTTAAATATACTTTACTTTTATTTTACTCAACTGAAATATATAATTATTTTGTATACGAAATAAATGAACAATACCGTCCATGTTTCTATTGTTGATAAAGCCTTTAAACCTAATACTCTCCACATCAACGTTAACTAGTGCTGCTTCTTATTTATGAAAACGACTCAGCATTTTCTAAAAAGAACTAAGTAAAAATACTTTCTTAGAACACTTTGAATGATATCAACGAAATCTATACCAAAGAAATAAACAAGATAAAACGAGTTTGCAAAACATACAAAATAATGGTAACAAATCTGAAAGGAAAATAAGAAAAAAGTGTCTTTCATTACTGAAGTTTGTATAGAGTACCAATCAAATACTCATACAAGCTATTTACCTTTTTAGCACCTCTAGTTTCGCAGCTACGATCTTTTTTTTCTTCTTTTCATTTCAGTTTTCGAATTTTACTATCGTCTGCTCCGTATTATTTCTATTCTTGCAATTTTATCTTTTTCTCGTTTTCTTTCCCATAAGGGAAACAAATTTAGATATCGTATTTTTCATTTTTTTTCTTTTTTGTATTAGTTCAAACGAAGAGATATTGTAAAGCTCCTGGATTCCAATTTTTACAAACGAATGAAACCGTGAAGAAACGGATAGCATAAAAAAAACGGAATATTGTTCTACTGGGATGGATATAAGAACTTTATTGTTTGGAATCAGAATAAAGGTATACCAAATGATCATTGATTTCAAAGTAGTTTTAAAAAATGAGTTTAATAAAATATAATATTTTGTAGATATTTCTTGTTTAGCATGGTATCTTCGAATTACGATTCGATTTGGATATTTTATACTTTCCATACAATAGCTAGTGCATAGTAATGCCATAAAAATATCCCTGGAAAAGTTGCCATTAGAACAAATAGCCGCTGAGAGGTTTCAATCGGTTTCAGAGGTAAAAATCAGTCTTCTTCAGGATAACGAGATAGAGAAGCTACTTATACTTTAGGCGGTAGACATTTGTTGAGTCAAAAGTTACACACGTAAAGCAGGCCGGGGGCGCGGTAGCCCATTGGTTAGCGCGCTGGAGTTACACTCGGTAGGCCCGGGTTCGATTCCAGCCACTGCCAAAACTGCCGCCGTGTTCATGCGGAGTACGATCACGTTAAACATGTGGGTCCGAAAGTCCTTCCGAGAGGTTGGTGGTAGGGGAAGGAGGGTACGGTCCCTGTGGATGCCTCCCCCACTGGGTTCCGGTCTGAATTGGGTGGCACTTCCCGACCGTCCAAACAGTTACCTTACACCTTTCTGGTAGGTCGGACGGTCTGGGTTTCAACAACAACAACACGTAAAGCAGGCCGGGCCGGACGGTCTGGGTCTTCAACACGTAAAGCAGGCCGGGGCGCGGTAGCCCATTGGTTAGCGCGCTGGAGTTGCACTCGGTAGGCCCGGGTTCGATTCCAGCCACTGCCAAAACTGCCGCCGTGTTCATGCGGAGTACGATCACGTTAAACATGTGGGTCCGAAAGTCCTTCCGAGAGGTTGGTGGTAGGGGAAGGAGGGTACGGTCCCTGTGGATGCCTCCCCCACTGGGTTCCGGTCTAAATTGGGTGGACGGCCGGCCGGCCGTCCAAATGGCTGCTCATGTCCTCAGGACGAGCCGGACGGTCTGGGTCTTCAACACGTAAAGCAGGCCGGGGCGCGGTAGCCCATTGGTTAGCGCGCTGGAGTTGCACTCGGTAGGCCCGGGTTCGATTCCAGCCATTGCCAAAAGTGCCGCCGTGTTCATGCGGAGTACGATCACGTTAAACATGTGGGTCCGTAAGTCCTTCCGAGAGGTTGGTGGTAGGGGAAGGAGGGTACGGTCCCTGTGGATGCCTCCCCCACTGGGTTCCGGTCTAAATTGGGTGGCACTTCCCGACCGTCCAAACAGTTACCTTATACCTTTCTGGTAGGTCGGACGGTCTGGGTTTCAACAACAACAACACGTAAAGCAGGCCGGCCGCCCAGATAGTTGCTCAAGTCCTCGGACGAGTCGGACGATCTGGGTCTTCAACACGTAAAGCAGGAAGGTGGAAAAAGAATACCGTATGTTAATTATTTTCAGCGCTAGAGAATTTGACACGATAATTAACATTTGGACGGGAAGATTATAGCCCATTATTCTCTTCCTTCTAGTTAGTCGAAGGGAATCTAGCATTTCATTCTCTTTGACTTGGTGCTGTAAATTATTTTAATTTGGTTTGGTAATGGAGGATAATTCCAAGCTATGCTGAAATATAATTTTTGTTCTTTATGATAACGGTATCCTCCTTGAATTATAGATGTAATTATAACAACAGAAATCCATCCCTCTTGAAGATGTGACATCTCCAATTCGTTGTCTTGAAGATCGAGGCTATTTTTATCTTCAAAACCGGTTGATACTATAACCAGACATTGGCTGTATAGTCGAAGTTATGTTTTGTTTTCATTTTTAATTTATTACTTTTCGTAGGGTGAACCAATTTTTAATACAAATTATCCATTCAGAGTCGTCAACCAAAGTTATCTGCAGACATATCTTTCGGTCATGGTAAGAAATTGCATGGAAGACAATTTTGTAAAATAATTCAACAAGTCCATATTTTCTGCAATTCCTATACCCAACTCCAAGGATCGGCCATCCATATGTAGTTTAACAAAAAAAAAGAACAAATCCTTAAAATTTAATATGCGCAGGTGCGTTGCGCATGAGCAGAATGTAAATTTTAGAGTTTGTCAAGTTCAAGAAAGATTTATGTTCATTATTTATGTGTATCAGCTTTATATTATTTAGATTTATGTGTATTAGCTAAACTGAACCCGTATCTTTTTTCTGAATTCGCCTAAATTGAAGCAAGCTCAGTCTTTCTTTAGAAACTTCCACATCGCTTACGAAGCGAGTTCCTAAATCCAGCTGACGCATATTATTCGTAAGATCATATACTTTTTGCTTGTCTCTGAACTCTCCTCGTGCTCAAATGACTTCTCCAGATACCACTCATGCGGCAAAGGTGTGATGTAGAATTGCATTTAGTAGACGAACATATATACAGAAAAAAAAAACGTTATTTTCAAAAACATAACTAAAACTGCACTACATTCTACCGCCCGTATAACGTAGCTATCAGAAATAAGAATGAACTGAAAATGTTCTAGGCTTGCTTTTAATGACCTGCGCAGAGGCGTTGCGCAGAAGCGTTGCGCTTGCATCGAATGTAAATATTAGCGTCTGTCAAGTTCAAGAAAGTTTTATGTTGGTTAATTTATCTGAAGCAGTGCAGCCACAAATATATTAATAAAAGCTAATACAAGCACGCTATCTAAGTGTTGACTCACTCTAAAGCAACAGAAGTAGACGTGTCATGTGCGGAAAATGTGATCAGCACTGATTGGCTATCTACGAATAGGACAGTACTGATTGGTTAACTAAGAATAGGACAGCGAGGATTGGCTAAATAAAAATAGACTCCAAATTTTTAACTTTGTGTCTTAAAATGTATATATTCCTTAATTTGAGATACATGCAAGCAACATGATAATTAATATAAATCTCTTACATTTATCAACTGAAAATAATGTGAAAGGTTTCCTTCCATTTTCTTAATTTGTATTAGATATATTCTGACCACAGACTTGTACACATACATGCTTTTACTGGTTTGTATTCAAAAATGCTGAAAATTGTATCTCTATCAAAGAGCCAGAGTAGCAGCAGAAGTAAACATTTGTAGTTGTTTAGTCGAGGAATCTTCATCTCAATTTACAGGGAGGGGATCTGTTCCTTTTCATACGTGGGTATTTTATTCTTATTTGGTAATGTCATTATCGCAAGATTTAAAAATTGATGTGGGGTTTATTTTTCCTTAATATGTTATTCATTCTTATATTTACTTTTTTTAATTTATAATGAATAATATGACGACACTCTTAATTATACCGTCCACGAAATATGTCGTATTATTTATATCTAAAAAAGTCATCAGTTTTGTTAATACCTTTTAATTTCTACTTCAAAAGATGATTTTAGTAATACGAGCGTATAAAGCGTTAAACTTGCTTAGCAGTTACTATTTGCAACTAGATATTAAAAGAAAATTTTATGGGATTAAAAATAAAAATATGCATCAACATATTCTTCTACCTTATTTGAGTTATATTATTTGAACACAAAATAATCTCAAAATACCCAAAATACTCCTCTTATTTTAAAGCGAAAAAAGTAATTTTACTAAAGAGATTTGGAACAAGTTTTACACCTGAAAAATTGACAAAATAATATACACATATAATCTTAAATATTAGATGAAGAGATGAAAATATTTCACTGCGTGCAAATGCTGAGAGAAGTTTACAGACTTAGCGTTAGCTTTAAATATTCAACAATGAATTATTTAGTACTTTTGATGTAAAATATTTTATTAGGTCTTGTAAACTCGCTACATTTTATAAGAAACATATTTTATGCAATATAGACATTTATTATAAATATTTTTATTATATAGATAAGAAAGCAGATGAATTTTAGAAATCATTTCAAGGTATTTAGTCTTAGTGCCATAGAACCAGGCAAGTATTCTGTAACAAAATATTTAAGTGATTTTATACATTAGGTCATTGATAAAATAATGTTGAATGTATTCTCCTTATCTAACCGGTTAAAGTTTCAAATTAGCACATGCTTCTTTCCTTTAATTTTTTTTTTTTTTTAGTTTGCGACTAAGCACTTAGTTTATATAATTCAAGACAGCGAAATTTTAATTATATACAAGAAATACCAATGGGCGATAATTGATAAAAAGAGCAACCACCCCATGACTGTGCTTGAACCAACAACCCTAACATCTGGATCACAAGGAACATAATGGCATCTCATCAGTCCATCATTATGTAAAAATGTTATTGGATATAAATTCAAAGTTACGGCATTGTGTCCTTGATTTGTTCAAATAGTGAGATGTTGAGACCCCAAGGGCTATTTTAAAACATATTAGTCGAGGTCCAATAAAATTGTTTCCAATAATAGCATCTTGTGATTTCTTGCTCCTAATTTAATTATATTCGTCACCGTGAAAAAAATGATCTAAATTTTCATTATTTTATCTTTATATGTTTTCAGTTATTTTTTAGGCATAATAACGAAGGTAAATTACTCATCAAACTTGATCATAATACAACTATTAATGTGTAAAAAGCGTAATAACAGGTTCTTTTATTAAAAATTTTCTGCTGGATATTTTATCAATATTGAAGAAATTAAGGACGTTCTACAGTCTTTAAAAATTACTATTTAAAAATTAAAGCAGCTGTCAATACATAATTTTTATTACAGCCTATTTCATAATCTACAAAATTTTGATGTGAATATGTGTGATTCACATTTTCTCACGTCCTGCTAAGTATGGAATAAAGGTATCTTCTTAAACTTGCCCACATAAACATCAAAAAATGCATTGCCATATCAATGAAAATTTTTTCCATTTTGTGCTTCTGTTCAGGACATAATGAAAAATCATACCATTTCCATTCTACAGTGAAACATATAAGCTCTAATAGTAAGGTCTATTATTAAGTATAAAGCACCAGCAAGAATACAATACCGGAAAACAATTTTTATATAAAATATTTTTATATAAGAAAAATGAATGATGTTTTTAATTCTTTTAATGTCATTATTTAAGTGTTTTGATAATGGGCAAGATCAGTCAGCTTGTAGCTTGTTAGTAGGATCACCCAAACATTTACAGGATTAAAGTAATTTTGGGAGATAGCAAAATGCATGCAGTCTAAGTGAAAAATATTTTTATAAAAAAAAATGATTGATGTTTTTAATTATTTTAATGTCATTATTTAAATACTTTTAAACGCATAATGAAATAACGACATTAATAATGTATGAGGATTTTGCAATCATATTATCTCCTCACATGAAAGTTTGATAAAAATTTAGCACAGATAAGAATTTTGAAAGAAAAATATGACCCACTGAGAATTTATGAAAAAAAAAATATGTCTCCTGTATAAAAATTATAAGAAAAAATTATGATCTGCAGGAATGTTTAATGGAAAATTATGGCCAACCGAAGATCTTTACATTATGTTTCGAACAGAAGAATTTTAAGAGAAAAATAATGCCAACAGAATAAATATGAGAGAAAAATATGGTCCTAAGAAGAATTTTTAGAGAAAAATATAGCACGCTGAAGAGTTTTGGGAGAAAAATATGGTCCGAAGATTTTTAAGAGAAAATTTTGTCCAACAAAAGAGGTTTAAGAAATATGCCTCATGAAAAAGTTTTAAGAGACAAATATGGGCGACAGAATGAATTTTAGATGAAAAGTAGGATTCATAAAAGGACCTGAAAAAAATATGGCCATCAGAAAAAATATATAATTAAATTTTATTCACGTACAGGAGTTGGCAGGAGGAAATAAATAGAAATTGTGCAAGGGAAATGGATTGTTATATTATTGAAATGAAACTAAAACTATGAAACTGTGTATAATTATAATGCTTTAACTCACCAATAACATTAAGTGAGACAAAGTGGCTCATCTTTGGTACAGTGCTGACCTGGCACTCGTAGACACCACCGTCTTTGTTCTGTGGGTATTTCACTTGAAGAGTCCAGTCATCCGAATTCTTCAAGTGGATGGTTGTAAACCGTTCGTCGCTAGTGTATGTATAGCTGCCCACTGTCAAGACGTGCAGGTCCTTCCGACGGATCCAGGACACCTGCAGAAGAATGACATACATTAATTAAGAATAAAGTCGTTTTTCATTATATAGGAAACATAAAACAATTTCCGCAAGATACTCTTATAGTACTTATGAAGTTGTTAGTAAAACAAAATGAAACGTATAACGTATAAAGAGACTGTAATAAGTGAATGTAATGAATGTAAAAGTGACTGTAAAATGTGACTGTGTAAAGTGAATATAAAACGCATAGTATAAAGCTAATTAGCTTATTTTGCAAGCATAAACAGGTTCTTTATGTTACACTATATCATAGTTTATTCATAATTACTTTTTAATCTTATTTTCTTTTGACTTTTGTTTATTCTGTTTTGACGTGAATAATATCTATGGTCGGTACATCCGGCAGAAATCGCAGAGTTACAAAATTTGCATAAATTTTGGTCGCTTATATATCTCAACCCAATAGATAAAAATATAAGCAATTTACACTTATTCTGTTGGAAGTATGGTACCATTTATTAATACACTAAAATAATTTCAATATTCTGATCTAAGAATTTTGCAAAAGATAAAATGTTTTGATCCGAGCGTGTTTTTGGTTCACTTTGCTCACTCTTACTAATAATATCTTCTAAACTATAAAATATAAATGTAAAATTTAAGCATAACAAATATTTAATCAGTTTTTATCCCGCAGAATATTAATTTTTCATAAATGAAAGGATTCTGGGAATCCAAGCTACATGTTAGTTCGCCTATCGATAAAAAAAAATCGATTTTGTAATATTCCTGATTTGTTTATTTCTAATTCTTCACAATTAACTATTCTTGAAAAGTTACATTATATCCCGTCATTTTACGGGTCTATATCAATATGTTACTATACATCATCCTCAACTCTTGTCAACCTGCAGCAACTGCCGACTACTGATGCTACGACAGCATCGTTATCAATCATTAATACACTGCTTCAGCCAAGTTCGCGTATACGCATAAAGAATAATTGACAGACGTAAAATCAAGACATACCTATTAAAATTTAGTACCTTAACCATAGTAAGTCATATAATGTTACGTTTACTTGCGAGTCTTACACAACCAGAGACTCATTTGAATTTACAAAGTTTTTAAGTGTATTACAATTCAAATCGACTAAAATATATCAATTTTAAACCAATACCTTACAAGAATGAACTATAGAGAAGTTTTCTCTTGTAAGCTTCTACGGCTCTTGCATATTACCGCATTTCTAGTATGCCTCTACTATGTATGATGTTGCATGCTTCTATAGTTATTGCATATAACTACATCTCCAGGATGTTCTCACAAAAGTTTGGTGGTGTATGCCTCTATATATAGCTCCTCCCTTTTATTACATATCCAGGGTCATCCTACAAAAGTATGGGGTTGTATGTTTTCTTCCATAGTAGTGAATATTATATGGTACAAGTAACACGAATATTGTAAAGACCTTGCTGCCCCAACAAGGAATAGAACCATGAATCTTCAAATTGGCCAGCCGACGCCAGCCTACCGCTGAGCGTTGAGCTGCTGGGAGAAATTGCAAGCTGTTATTGTCGAAGTGGTCTTTGCATTCTCCACTCTCTAATGTCAGATTGACGTGAAACTGACAATCTGACTGTCTGTCTCCTGCTGTTTTTACCCCAGGTTAGCCTCCTGATACTACTATTTTTACCTAGCTTAGCATCCTACATGATCATTATCCTCCTAATATGAAATAGGCCATCCATATCTCTGAGTCCACTGAATCCGTGCTAGTAATACTAGGGTAACTGTCAGACCTCAGATATATTTACACTAACCTACAGGGTGGATTTGTTCGGACGCCATTGTAAAGAACTTTGCTACCCTAACAGAGAATTTTACCATGGATCTTCGAACTGGTTAGCCGTCGCTCTACCGTTGGACGACCGAGGGCGGGGGGGGGGGGGGCTACTGGGACGAAATTGACGCTAATGGGAATAAATGCAAGGTCTTACTGTCAAAGTAGAATCTTGATTACTTAACATCAATAATTATGAATATGTTAATTAGAAGGTGGCCTGAATTTGTTATAAACATTAGTAAACATTTTCACTGTATGTGATCAGTAATATAAATGCACTCGTAAATTTAAAATTGATTGATAAAACTAAAATTGATTGATAACTATCTTTACCCACCTGCATAGTATGATGTATAAGGAAAGAATTGTAACGCGGTCAAAAATTATAATACTAATTTTTGATAGGAGAGGACGTTTCAAGCATCTCTGAACTCAGATGGAACGTTTCTAAGGTGATGTCTGTGTGTATATGTGTGTGTTCGTGAGTCTTTGGAAGAAATATTTTAAGAACGAATCGAATATTTTGAAAACATTGGATATAATTATTACAGTCATTAAATACTGGAGCTCTATTGAGTTTAAAAATGATTGAATGTTTGGAAAACCCCATGTTCTCGAATGAATTTTTGACTAATGAATAAAATATCATCACTTTAATAATGTCAAATAAATAGTAATTTGATACGTAATTTTTTATTATAAAACGAATGGCACAAACTTTTGATAATTAGCATCGATCATTCTCGATATATTAAACCCTTTTTAAATAAATTTACCATAGAAATTACATTAAATTATAAAAGTAGTAATTATCGTCAAATACCTCTCTCTATATGCAATAACATCTTACTATATTCATCATTCATTCAAGGCTGAGACAACTAGGAAGCAAGGCATGGCTGGATTCGTCCCGCCTATTGCGAGTGTACTACTTTATCCCTCCCCATTGCGGCCACTAAATCTGCCTAATGCAGCGTGTGAAGAAAAAGGCAAAGTATATGAATTCGATTGTTGAAAACTACGTTCATTCTATCGAAATCTTCATCCAATACATCACCTCAGATCCAGAAAAGAAAGACCGGATAAAGAATATCCTTACTGGAATGCATTCTGATGGCTTTTTTATTTCAGAGAACCCCGGTTTCAGGCATCTAGAAACCTTATTATGGCAAAATTTCTAAATTGTTGGCTACCTGCAGCGGCAACAGTAATAGCGAACTTCCCATAATTGATTCCTTCTTAGAAAATCCCAAAGTTGAGGAAAGCAAGGATAGCTTCATGATCCAATCTAAACGAAGAAATCATTAAAGAAAAGTATTTGTGGCTATCTCCTTCTTTCTGGAGATCCCCGTTCAAAACCCCTTTAGCCCCTCTGGAACTGAAAATTGCTGTGGAGATAACGGAAACGGCTAAGAACAAATAAGCTACAGTTCCTCCCATGTGAAAAGTCACATCTTTCTATATTTACTACTCCAATTGAGAAGTAATCATAAGAGAACTAAACCAGATCGTGTAAATTCCCATTGAAGATAAACTGACCAAAAATCTAATGAAAATGTCCGCCTCTATTTTCGATGACAATAGCAAGGCACATGATTACCTTTCCAAACAGAAAATCCCTTTTCACTAGATAAACTTCAGAAAGGTTAGGCCCAAAAACATTGTATTCAAAAGGACTACCTGTGAATACTTCGTCGGAATACCTTCAACAGGCGCTTACCTCAGATAACTTCTGCCCAATCAGTGCATCACAACGGAGGAATCAGAGAAGTCGTAAACATCTGCCCATCTTTCTAGTCCGCTTTGAGCCGACGGAAGGATGGACGAATATTTACGATACACTCGGGATTCTCTTCATGCAAGTTACAGTTCAAACCTTTAGACAACAGGGTTTTATGCAATGCTATAATTGTTAATAGTTTAATCATTCAAATGACTGTTGCAGCCTCCTAACCAACAGCCTAAAGTTTGGGGAAGGGGCCTTGACAAGGGAAGGCAAAAAGCCCAGAGCTAAATGTTGCAATTGTAGTGAGGACTATTCCGCCAATTAAAAAACTACTCAAAAATTCGTGGAACACAATCAAAGCAAAGGTTGAAAAATGAAGGAACAAACCCATTAAACAAAATAATTTCCCAAACTGAACGCAGAAATCTGCCCTCCCTTCTCAGTTGTTCGAAAAGTAAAACTGCTGCCAAGGTGACCGAAGCCCCTACTGAGACGAGAATCAGTAGACCCGAGAAGCACGTGGTAGTTTCAAATGTTGGTTCTGCTGCTGTGGCTGCCGGTAGCCCTGAAACCCCTAATGAACTTATGGAATTCTTAAAATTAAAGAACTAGAGAGCCATTTCCAAATTAAAAGCTTAATTGCTTGCTAAAAGAATCTATGAAACTCCTGAAAACTGGCCAATAACCCATAACCAAAATCTACAAGCTTGTGGAGAACCCATAGCCTAGTATGTTCGTCTACTTCTCTTTTGCCATTTTCATTTTACTATGTAAACTTTAAACTAAATTTCCTATCAATCTTAATTCTGAAATTTTGATTCCTTCTTCTGGTTGCTATTTAACCTAACTCTAAAATCTGAATCTTTAGCTTTTGCTGCTCGCTCAAGAAGAGGCTACTTCCCTGACTGGGGTTACTGAAATGACAGCAAATCGTCAAATGGATCCTAGTCCTATGCAAGGACCGCATATCGGAGATTAGAGGCGAGTACTCGCCAAGCTCTCAGAATATACTGACCAACGTACAGTCATATAACTACAAATAAATTAACATCATTCTCGTCAATTTTGTTTGCTCTGAGAAGAAGTTTTAGATTTCAATCCCAAGTAAATTGTCAATATTCATTTATTTCATGGAATAATGATTATATGGGAATATCATTTTTGCACAGTATTATGAATAAATCATTTTGCGAGGAGTAATAAATAGCTTAAAGTACCCGATACAGATTTACTTGATGATAATGTTATGCATTCAATATGATGGTATAACGTTATTTATTTATCCGGAAATTAGGAACAAAAATAGTCCTAAATGATCAGTTGGTGTCTATTTTGCTTAGTGGACGATAAAAAATTTTCTACCTGTCAACTTGGATTTTCTCCAAATATAAGTTAATTTGGTTCTTTGAAATATGTATGAATGTTATCATTATGAACAGTTTCAAATGCGAAAGCTCATTTGAAAGCGAAATATATTTGCCATGTATCTTGTACATTATTATTTGGCTGTGAAGCATGTAAAGTTATTTAAAAAAAAG
The DNA here is from genome assembly GCA_951213105.1 of Amaurobius ferox. Taxonomy (NCBI): domain Eukaryota; kingdom Metazoa; phylum Arthropoda; class Arachnida; order Araneae; family Amaurobiidae; genus Amaurobius; species Amaurobius ferox. The sequence goes on along the minus strand of OX578146.1, from coordinate 28,949,446 downwards.
ATTCATGTGTTGTATGAATCGGAAGTTTTTAATTATTGCCAATATAGGATACTTTAACTGAAATAACGAAATGTTTAAATTGTAATTATTATAATAATAATATATATTTTGCTACACAATAAATATACGTACACTTACAAATTTATATACACTGTGAGTACAAACAGTGTCACAACAAAATAACAGAAGATCAGTAGCCGATGACTAAAATCAATATGCAATGTAAAAAATAAAAATTAGCTACAAGCTAGTAGAGAATTAAGGAGCAAAATATAGTAAATTAACAAACGATCAATTTCATAACAGAAAAATAAATAAACTCTTGAAGTTATTTTCATTGTTTATTGATTTTAAAAAAGTGAAAATGAATTCCACAATTTTGATTCTGTAGAATTAATGTTTAAATATAAATCATTAGTGCAAGATAAACAGGTAAAAGTTAATTTCTATATTAAGTATGACAATCATGATCATGGAAATTTACAAAATAAAATACTGACATGCTGGTAGTGCAGGATTTTATAGTGTAAACAAATTCCATAGTGACGGACTTATAATCAAGGAAATATTTAAGTATAGAAATACATTTAATTTGTAAGTGTTTGGCGTGTTTACAATTCTTGAAGATATGTTTCCCCAGATAAAGTTGCAATAAGAGATTAGAGGAAATATTAAATCGTAATTAAAACATGTTTTCCTTAATTTATTAAAAATATGATCAACGCATTTATTTTATTTTAAGTTTTCGTCTGTTATGTTCTATTAAAGTATTTCTATAAGGCTTTATAACCAACTTAACTGTATTTACTATTATTATTTCCATTAAATTTACACTTAAAGTTGACACTTCTTAAATGTTCATATAAGACAAGTAAGTAGAATACATTTCTAAGGAGCCAGGAGCATAATTACTTATAGAACATCCTAGACTGTCACTAACAATTTATGAATAAATTCTTTAACCCAGAGAACCCAGTAGTTATTTGCGCAATAAAACTATACTTGACAGCAAATTCTCCCGAGTGCTGAAATAAATATTCCTGAATTGTGCATAATATGATATAAGTACCAGTTAATGTCAGCATAAGAATACGCCGAACTAATCCGAGATTAATTATTCTAAATTTCCAACGAATAAATAAATTAATTTAAATTATCTATTAGACTTAAGATGGGAACGCCTATCGGAACATATGACATAAAGGAAGTTTCAGTCTTTGATGGGTCTGGCAATCAAATGACATATATATAACTTTCGATAACGTTTAATTATAACAGTAGGCCATGAGTTAGCTTTTTATTATTTCAGATTTCTTATTGGAAACCAAATATTTATGAAGGAAGCTTCATATGATGGCAAGAGGTGCGTACACTTTGTTTTCCAAGGAATTATCAAGAATTATAATCCCTTTTGCACACTTATTCCTCACAGTCATGGGAAGTTTTGGAAACACCGCAAGTGGAAATCCTTGTTAAACAACCTCTATCTTCGCTGAAACTTGATGATGAAACAATAGTAGTCATTACTTTAGCTGTATCTATAGTCGATTCTGAACAATAAATATTGCAAGGAATTGGTAAAGAAAGAAAAAGGAAGTATAAATCCTTATTAAATAACATGTATCCCCTCAGGAATTTTATGCGGAGTCCATATTGGTAATAATTAAACTTTACCTGTAGTTACACTAATATTTAGGACTGCTCTTAAGTTTTATTTTGTTTAATAATTTATAGTGCTTTGGGTCCAAAATAGTTGTTTCATTTTAAAATTGGCCCTGTTAACTTCTGTTCCGTGGTACAGTTTCAGTTTTTATGTCCTCTGTGAGGTCTTTGGCAGGGTTCTGAGAGACATCTGTACCGTTAATCAACTCCAGTAAAATCGAAAATCCGGTACTGTTAGTTTCGATTCAGTAGTAGATATTAAAAATGTGTAAAAATTTAGCCTTCTAAACCATCGAGAGGTTGCTTGAGGGTATGGAAAGACTTCAGAAACACATAATCTCCACCCCCAGGAATAAAATTCGACTAAGGTTCTATTAGATTGTCTGTAGTATAAGACCTTTTAGATCTCCACGAAGGGGGTTTTCTGATGGGTTTGGAAATACATTTTGAAAAAAAAAGAAAATTCTCCGGTCCTGCAGTGAAAATTGTAAATTTGGCTCTGTCTGTTTCTGTACCGTAGTAGATACAATAATTGTGCTGAGATTCAACCTTCTAGGCCTCTTCTAGGCCAAAGAAGAGGCTTTTAGTTGGAAATACATTTCGAAACACCCCCTCCATTGTTTCTACCCCTAGAAAAGTAAATCGAAAACTGATATACGAAAATTTGCTCAAAGATTCTGCCTAATAGGCCACCAGATGATTTCTGGAAGACAAAAACACGTTACACAATTACGTATAGTAGTAACATCTTAGAATGCTAATACTAGCTTAATAATTTTTTGTTGAATGTCATGTGCTGATAATTATTCGTGATAACTTGTACTACTAATTTCCTAAAGAACGTTACTGTGGGGTAGAGTAATTTTCCGGAGAGATACGGTGGTCATGCCATTAAAATATGCCTTTTCATACACTTTCGAGTGATTTACAGAAATATGTATGTTTGGTTTTTACATGCGAACAATAGTAAACAACCGCGTGAAAATAAGAAATCTACTTCGAACAGTAGTGAACATACAATAATCACGCTACTCTGATATTCCACTCCTACTCAACCCTTTATATGCGGGCTATAGAAATATAGATCCTTAGTGCTTAGGCTTTCTTACGGATATTGAGCACACCTGTGTAAAATCCCAGGTTGCTAGATCGACGTTTTGTGAAAACACGGTGATTACGCCTCTGGACTATATTATCCGATCACCCTCTTTTTGGGGTTATGAAAATATATTTCATAAATGCTTCCCCATGAGAAACAATTGAATAAAATTTCACAATAGCAACTTGATAGTATGGATAGTTGTGACAAATATGGTGCTCGGTCGTGCCACTCCATCACTTCTTACACATTTAGAGCTAAGAAGATATATTTCTGTTTATCTGTGACTGTTGAGCAAGATCCTTGAAAACTTTCATATTCAAAGTGTTTAGTAGATAAAAGTATAACATCGATCGATCGACCTATTTTACCGGTTTACGAAAATGTACTTTCAATGTATGTATCCCCAACCCACCAGAAACATGTTTATTGGATTAATATTTCCAATTTCATTAATCGAGAGATTGCTGTGATACGGTGATCTTCCACTTGCTATTCGCACCTCGGGGATGGGTTAAGAAATGACACTCATCCTTGGTTTGTGTGGAATGGACACATCATATTTCTATATGCTAATTTAAAATGGTTTTGCCTGAATAATATTCGAAACATTCATTTTTATGTATTTGAAAATGTAAATATTTGCAATCTTCTTATTTTGCTAGTATCTGATTCACGTATAACTTCCGAGAAAGCTATTCTAGGCACCGTTTTCATCCAACTCCCTCTCTGAACATACATGTAAAAGGTGTCAATGGAATTGGTTTTCATCGCCGAAAGCACTTCTGAAACGAGGGGTGAATTTTAATTTTTGTTATAACGTTAGAATAATTCATTTAAGTTTCCAAACAAAATAGAAAAATCTGATGTGGGCAACACATGACTTTCCTTATATAATGCAATGAATTTAGTACTTTTACAGTAAAACAAATAGGTTTTTCTTATAGTAGATACTTATATCCTCTCCAAGATATTGAATTTTCGACAATAAGTCGTCATTTTCATAGATTTAGCGTCATTTTTATCCAGATGGCCAGATTTTCGCTAATTTGGAAAGATTTCAAAAAGTCACCAAGTTGGCGATATTCCACCAAATTCCTCGCCAAAATCTCAAGAGTTATGGACTGAGTAATAAGTTATTCTTAGCAGATAAATTGGCGTTCAAATACAAAAGTATTACTCAAAGTATCTTTTCTCATGAATGGAACGAGCTAGATCCACGAGAATGATGTCACGCAAATTTATCGCATGGTATTACATATGAAAAGCGAACATGTTTCTCAACAGTTAATATTTTTTTTAATTTATGGGATTTTTTGATAAATTTACTTGAAAAATGTGCAATATCTCGAGAACGGTTCATGGCAGCTTTCTAGAGTTTATGTCAATCGTTTTTTAAGGAAAAATTACATAAGAAATGTCTATTTGCGTAACTTTATTAAAGGTTTTGATTTCTTGATGATTTTATCAAAATTTCACTCGAAAATTTAGGAGGATTCTGGACTTTCGATTACGTTTAAAAACAATAGGCTTCCAGTATTCATGAATTGTGATTTCTGTACCAAATTTCATATGTGAATAATATCACCCAATCAGTTTTGGATGGAACCCGGGTTGAAAAAATGAAATACATTGAGCCCTATGGGACCTAATTTTTCAAACATTTTTTAAGCGAATTTGAAATTCGCAAATTGTTTCGAAAGTTTTAGGAAATATTCAAATTATCCCATAAAAATATGAAAAAAATTCAGCAAAATATATTCGGTAGTTTTTCAAAAAAAAATTAAAATAATAATTACACCCGTATTATATGAATAGATCACGTGACCCACTTCAAAATAAAATATGCCGTCCATCTTGCGTCAAAATCGTGATTTTTAAAGTTATTTTTAATTTATATACAATTCACATTTGCCACGAATATCAAGTAATAATATCGCAGTCAACACAGTATATCTGTATTGCAGCACTAATATTACATAAGACTAATAACAATAATAAACCACTAATAGAACACAGAACCTGAGTTCAGCTATACTAATGGTAACAATGAGACACCAACCATTGTTTGGGATATAGCTGATTTTACTCTAGGAGATAACCTAGTCCCAAGCAAAGTACATATGTTTTCTATTTAATAGACGTTCAATGGCCATGAGTATGTCCAATGGTAAAAAATTACATTTAATCAAATCTGTGAAATTAGTGACTGATATGAAAGATATGTTATTTTAATTTTGTCTATGAATCATCATCATTCAGTCGTGCTGTATAAGTATGTAACCCTTCTTATAATATATATCCACGAACAACTAAATGTAAAATAATGATGAATATATCTTTTCCCCATACTTACGTTTTTACTCAATGTTTGCTACAAAAATTAAAGAATAATGCATGCCTTTATTCTACCGGAGCAAAGGTACGTTCCAGACTATGCAAATCCCTATCATTTCTCTTTTTTCCTTGCACGAAAGAATGACATTAATGTCTCTTGGTCACGTGCGCTCGCTGTGAATCTCATCTTAAGTGTGATTAAAAATTACCCAACAAAATAAAGCATAGAACTTTATAATGAACATCAGAGGGTCCTAAACAACTTATGTTTATGCCCTCTTTCTAATTTTCTCCCAATTTAAATGCATTTTTTGTGCGTAAAATACATTTATTTCATGGAATAATGGAGGAATAGTTGTTATCGAACAATAGATAAAACATTTGGGTGAATAAATTGTTCCACTTTTCTAAATGACAGTGAGTTTTTGTTCCAATTGATCATGTGCATTGTTTTTATTTTGTTTTATACAATTGAGCCGAACGTTTGCTTTCGACAATGAGTGTGAAGATTCTTTGGATTTTGTCATTCTGATTGTCATTTTGTCTTAAACGATGTCCAAGTTGCATTGTTATTTGTGATAGAAAGTACATTTAGTGGTGGAGAAATAATAAATATCTTACTTGAAATAAAAACAATTTTCATCTCTCTAATGTATGAAGTTTATCTAATACGGAATATAGTTAATTTCATTTACGGTTAAATTAATAATGCACCACGTAAAGTAAATTGTTTCTTAACTAATTTTGAAAATGAGCATTAACTTAGGGTCACTATACAACCGAGCTATACACTGAAGAACTTAAATCATCGAAGTAAAAATTAGACATAGAATCTTCGGAAAACACGAAAAAGAAATCAAAGCAACACTATTGGATATCCTATAAATAGAATATTGACTGTCTTTGCAGTGGTTAAAACATAAAAAAATCTGATGTAGGCAGCACATGACTTTCCTTATATAATGCAATGAATGTACTACTTTTACAGTTAAAAAAATGTTATTCTGATAGTAGATGCTTATTTTCTTTCCAAGATATTGAATTTTCTTCAATTAGTCGTCATTTTCCTTGATGTAGCGTTATTTTTATCCATTTGGCGAGATTTTCGTTAATTTGGCAACTTTTCAAAAAGTCGCCAAGTTGGCGACAATCCGCAAAATTTGTCGCCAAAACCTCGTCAAGCGTTATGGACGGAGAAATAAGTTATTCCTACAGCAAAAAAATTACTATTAGCGTTCAAATACAAAAGTATTACTCAAAGTATCTTTTCTCATGAATGGAACGAGTTAGATCCACGAGAATGATATCACTAAATTTATCGCATGATATTACATATGAAATGTGAACATGTTTCTTAAGAGTTAGTATTTTTTTATTTTACTTGATTTTTTGTTGAATTTATTTGAAAAATGTGCAATATCTCGAGAATGGTTAATGCTAGCGTCCTGCAGTTTGTGTCAATCGTTTTCTAAGGAAAAATTACATAATAAATATCTATTTGCGTAACTTTAGTAAAGGTTTTGATTTTTTGATGATTTTTTCAAAATTTCACTCGAAAATTAAGGGGTTTCTGAATATTCGATTGTGTTTCACAAAACAATAGGCTTCCAGTATTCACGGATTGTGAGTTTTGTACCAAATTTCATTCGAATTGCTCCATTCGTTCGTGAGATATCGTCTCCACAGACTCTCTGACACACAGACATCACCTCAAAAATGTTCGATTCGTGATCAGGGATGCTTGAAACGTGTTCTCCCTTCGAAAACTCGAATTCGAATTTTCGACCCCGTTACAATACCTTCCTTATACATTATGTATATAAGAAAAGTAATATGTCTACATTATGAAATATAATCAACTTTATTCTGCTACAATCGAGCCAACATGTCCGGACTTATCTTTGTATTCTGAGAATACATCGCAACACTGCAATCTTAAGTTTATGGCGGTGTAGGGTGAAAGGTTGACTCTACTCTTCGCAGCACTGTTTCTCTCAATTCCGTAATATATTTAATTGATCCGCCTAAGGAATCAGAAGTGGATTTTTTATAAAACGGTTGAATCGAAATGATCATTTGTTGTTTAGAATAGTCAATCATTTAAAGGGGTTGTTTGTATAAGATTACCGAAACGCAGGTCATAACATAAATACTAATTGATGAAATAATACAATTTGATAGACACATACTCCCATTGCAGGTACAAGAGTCGATGGATGGGTTTCGTGCTTATTGTAGGCTTGCTAGCAGGGAATAACCGATATCTGCAATGACAGATAGAAAATAGCTATAAGGGGTAATCTTTGCAAACTTCTATGTGAACTGATAATTTCAGTCCTCCCAGGTGGCCTGGATAAAATTCGTTTACATTTTACTTCTGGCCGCAGTTGATCAGGCCACAGATGATTTGGCCACAGATGATTTGGCCACAATTGATTGAAGTTGCAAGGCAAAGTTCATAAGTGGGTTTTGTGTTTGTGAAATTTGCGTTTACAGCTTGGTGTGGTCTGAGTTAAGCTGTGAACGAATTTTATGCCAGCCACGTGGAAGGACTGAAGTTATGAATTCCCACATAAGTTCACAAAAGTTTTAACTTATATCAAGTTTCTTGCTGCATTCTCAGATATCGGTTATTACATACTGACTGTCCAATAATAAGCACGAAATCCGCTAATGGTATCTGAAGTTTTTTGTTCCGGATTTTGGAAACGATCTGATTAACCGAGTTTTCTGTTTAGAAATAAAATTTGAGTCTGTAGAAAAAATCATGGGTTGTCCCCATTACAGAATTCACACTATACTTCCTTTACGCGAGAAAACAGTTTTATAACACTAAACAAATAAGGCCTTGAAAGTAATAAAATTACAATTTCTTCCGTCTATAATTAGTTAGCATAATGATTGCACTTTTGAAAGAAATTTGAACTTCTTATAAAGTGGCAAATTCATCACATTTCCTATGCACTTAAAACGCAATAAATAACACGTTTAACCCTTTTAAACCGCCCCATAAACATTTCGTGTATAGTAATATCTTTTGTTTTCAAGTACGAAAAGCATCACGAAACAAAGTTGGAAAAACTATAAACATTGTTCCATGCCTCGAGGCAAGATTCAGTTACTGCAGAATGGCAATAAAAGAAAATGTTTTCTCTTAGACCAGAGAACGGGGTTTATGTTCCAAAACATGCAAATCATTATCATTATTTTCGTTGAACCTCCGTAAAATGGCATAAATGTATCCTTGTCACGCGGTCTTACGAAATGCAAGATAGATAAACTTCTGAATTTGTCGTGTTTATGAATAATGCTAGATTTAATTTTAAGCATTTTTTCAAAATATATCGTATGTCGTGTAATGCTTTGAACTATCTGCACTTTTAACACATGTGCAATAGAGGGCCAATTATCTGAGTTATTTGAGTCTGAAATACGTGATGAATTTAAACACGTCGATTAAAGCGTTGTCATTATTAAACTTTCAAAATGAAATAACAAAAAGTTAAGTAGAATATTGCTATATGAAAAACATAGTTGTCTTTTAGATTTTGAAATTTTAAGAATATGTTATACTCAAATGATCTGTTGTATATTAATTTTTTAAAAAGTTTAATATATCCTGGGTATATCTTATACAATACATTTTTCTTATAGCTGTTATTTACATAATTATATTTACACAAAATATAAATGTATAATGTATTTGGTTCTTCTAAAAATGATCCAAGTTGTTGTCGAACAACCGCCAAGTTAAAAATTGGTGCTAAAAAGTTAAAATTCTAATAGTTAGTTGAAACATCAATGTCAGAAAACGTCATTTTATAAATTTTAATTAAAATGTTAAGTTTTGGTAACTTTACCATAATTTTAATTTAAAAAATATTTTGTCTATTATTTTTTGTTTAAATGTTATAAATGTATTTTCCGATAATTTAATTTGAAAGAACGTTCATTTACTTCTTTACGAATTGGAATTTAAAAACCTCTGTATTTACAGTTTGATAACATAAATTTGAAACACTTTTCATTTTTAGTAATTCAAATTTTAAAATGTTTCTTTATTGGTGAAAATGTCTTTCGCAGTGACGAACAACGAAATCATATTTATATGTTTAAGTTTTATTGCTTTCAGATTGGAAACGCCATTTTTTCGAAATGACTTAAACAACTTTGATATAATTTACTGTTCTTCCTGGAATGACTGAAACCAACGCACTAGTCTGTTTATGTATTTCTTTTATGCCTTCAAAATCAATTTATAATGCAATATGATTTGCTATTAATATTAAAGAATTATGTCTATTAACACAAAATTATCGACATTTCTGGAAATGTGTCTAAAATTTCGGAGTGTAAAGATCTTAAAAGCTAAGAATCTTCTTAAAATAAAATATATTGTAAAATCTGTGAATTTCAATGTGAAAATCCTTAAAAATTAAAACTAGTTGTTTGACATTTAAAGTGAGAATTGGAATAAAGTGAGAAAAGTGAATTGGAATATATTAGAAAATGGGGCAAAGCAGGATGTTTCAAAACTCTCTTAAAAACTTACAAAATATTACAACATATTTTGTCGATACAGTGAGTGTAAAGTGACTCCAATTTTGGTATCCAATTTCGTTAAAGTTATAAACATTAAAAAGTATACAAGACATACATTATATTGTGCTCTTTATAAAAGTTCAGGTAATTCCCGCTAAGCAAAGGTTCTAATTGCTTGAAGTTGAATCTTAAGGTTTTTATCTAACGGAGTTTAGGCGAAAGTTTACAGGTTTATTTAATTGTATATTCACTCAGGAGAAAATACTACTTCGTTTAGTTAAATTATAGACCCTAAACTCCCTTTTAAAAGAAATATTTCTCAGTTTCAACTTGTTTAATCATATGGTACCCAGATTCAAAACTGGGAACAAAGCTGCAAATTTCCACGCACGTTGGTAAATAGATGTGTAATACGGTTAAAATGTTGCTTAATGTTCTTCTTATTGTCTTTTAATGACGGTGAAATATAATTGCGTAGTTAGGTAGTTTAGGTTATTTATCTGTTTCATTGCTTAATGTTCTTATGCGCGTTTTAAGTATTAATTATGGAGAAACGCATTTATTTTTGAGATAGAAATTATTTATATTGTATACGGCTGCAAAACAATTCACAATGAACTTAGCCTATCGAAATGGTGAATTTGGCTTTATACAATGGCATAAAATGGAAGCTTCTAATTAGAAGGAAGATAACAAACATTAAATCATAAATAAACAAGCACATTTAAATGGTTTTAAGGTCTTTATGTAGCGTTATGTCGTAAACAGGTTTTTTTTTAAGAAATCACTGCCATAAATTTGCAAAAAAAGGTCCATGAGTGTACACGTTACATTTATCTACACCGATGTTTTTCAAACATTTTTAATCGCGTAAAATCCTTGAAATTTAATCAAACCTCAAAAGGAGAAAAAAAAATATGGTCCAAATTATATATTCAAATTTTAGGAGTTTTCCTTATATTTTAATAAAATTTACAACGAACTATCATGTCGTGATTGATGCGCTCCTAACAAATAATATATATATTATATTCGCGGGCATATTTTCTAGTAATACAAGAAATAGCCTGCTTTTCGTTTGTCTGTAACACTCGCCGATGTATTTGGCGAACTCGAAGGATAATCGAGCAAAATATCGCCCCAGATTGACTAAAATATCGTCAACATTGCAGAAATGGCGCCAAGTTACTGAAAGTTACTGCCTAATGGATAAATTATGTATTAAAATATTTTAATATACGAACTATATTGTTTTTGGAGATACTATAAATATTGATAACTGTTAATTTAGAGCTGCATGAAATGTAAGTTAAATGGGGAATTTGAAATAGTTTTATATGTTGTCATCCTGAAAAAGCGCCAAATGAACAAACCATATTTAAAAACGCAGTACCTTTGACTTTAAACATTATTTTTTCATTGTGAAAGACGTAAATTCATTGCATTATATAATGTAAGTCATGTGCTAATCATATTAGATGTTTTTTAATTAACCATATGCATCGCGATCATATCAATATTTACACTATTTGTTATAATATAGTCTTTCATATAAATATACAATAGCGCATATTTGAAAATCACAATCAGTTTTCGAGAATTAAATTCTGTTTGACCTTACAAAGTTTGGAAGAATATATTTGCAAAATTATGTAACATACTTAATCTGATAAAAATATAAAGATTTCGCTTTGTTCTATTAATCAGTAGAGATGTTTCAGTGTGTGTTGTGCAAGTCTGTTCCTTACTTGCGTCTTATTTGAATTTCTCCAAAAGTGGATCATTTAATTATCGCTTTTCGTTTGCACAAAGCAAGGACTGTAACTTGAATAATTAATAATTTCTCCAACTCGATAAATTAATTATATTCCGACAATTTGCTGCCATTCGCAGTTGCGCCAAACTAATGTATGCGTGGAAGTACATGTGCAAAATTTATGTTTTATTGAAATAGGTTTGATACGGACGCTTTCAGAATATGTTAATTTTATTTAAAAATAGTATCTACACTAATTTTAGATTGAAATACAATTATTTTTTTTCTTCTGCTACAGTATATATTTAATGAATAGGGGAACGATGGCGATGGGGTAGAACATTTGAATTACTAGAAGATCCGCCTATGCTTGTTACACTTGCCAACACCAAAAAGCTATTTTATTTATTAAGGCATAAATCAAAATTCTAAACCAGTCTTATAGATCTTGCAAAGTCCACTTTCACTATAAGAGCTTGTAATTCTGTCGTATTAGCTCAGTTGGCTAGCCAGTATGAAAATCCGTGTCTCGATATCCTGTTGTGATCTTGCTGCTCCAGCCTTGGACAAAATGTGCTAATTTGTAACAATGGACAAAATATGATTGCAGATGCGGACTAAATATGGTTGGTATGGTTGCAGGTGCTGGTTATTTTTTATATAAATGAGTGGTGTTATAAGTATTATTTACACAGCGGGGGCGTATTCAGGGGTTCGCATTTTAAATCCTGGACAACGCTGAATATTTATGATAGTTGATAAATATGTATTTAAATAGGAAAAATATTAAATTAATGTAATATAAATATTTTTGGATTAGTATAATAAATTAAAGAATTTCCCATGTTTCAAATACCCCTTTATAATTTTCATGTACCTGCAGTTTGGGAAACACAATATGTAAATTTTCATGAATATAAAATTTGCTGTCTGTTCAAAATCCAGTGTCAAAAATTCGCAGATTTTTTTTTCTAAATAGAAAGTTTTCTTATGGATTTGAATATTTAGGAATTAATTGAATGTGAATCAACTATATTTATAGTAGCATTTATGTTTGGGGGTGTTGTGTGACTAATTTCAATATAATTTTCCTCACATAGAAATAGAACGTATTGGAATGGGATAATAAATCGGAACCCTGGATATTGATGGATCTACACGTTTTGAGCACCCTTAGTTACGAATCAATCATCCCTATACTATAGTGTCTTTGTATCTGTATAGGTTTGGACACGATATTTCTTGAATAAAATGATAAAAAGAAATAATGTTTAGTTTGATTATTTCAGTCGTTAAAATCATAGAACTATAGATTTTAGGAAGGGGGTAAACACACTAAAGGATCATTAACTAGTAAACATTTTTGAACATTTAGTTTTTCGAGTATATTTATTTTCTCGAGAAATATATTAACGTTCTAACAGAAAAATAGTTTTAATAACCTAATTACTTATAAACATGTTATGAAAATGATATTTGATATGTAATTTTTTATTGAAAAACAAATTATTTACAAGGTACTAACATGTGTTTTTTTCAAGGTATTCCAATTTTTTTTATTTGAAATGGAAAATTTCCTAAAGAAATTGTAACGAACTATATTATCAAAGAAATTCTGAGAAATAGATGTTTGAAAAAAAAAATGTGAATTTGAAGTAAAAGAAAAAACGGAGGTGGAAATTTTATTGAACCCTTGATGAAAAACATTCAAAGAGGAGACTTAGCACCGTGTGAGACCAGGACTTTTGAATCTTATTCCAAAGTTCAAAAATTGACCTAACATACATGAAAATTGGTACATACATCTGTATTTAGGGACTGTAGCTCGGCATGACTGTCACCTTTTAAGATTATTTTTCTGATATTTGGAGTCAGGCTTCGTCTTTTTCTATAACATTTTCAATACCCGTGTGAATAACGACACTCTCAAAATAACACAGCTAGAAATCACTACTCTCTCTCTCTATTCAACTTATGAATAATCATTGAATTATATTCTTTGACTTTCCTCCCTGCAGCAGCATAATTTTGCTTGGGGTTCAGATAAGCCCTCCTTGCTCTCTTTGGATGCTCTTCAGTGTGATGTCATATCCTTGCATTATAGGCTCTTTCAGTTTACAATGAATCTTGGTTTAAGTCTTGACTTTAGGATATTTAGCCACAACCGCACCTGCAATTTGTGTGACGTGTATTTAATGGGGTCATAACTTTCCGGACCAAGACTGTCATAAAACGGTGACTAAACATCTGCGCTTTGTTTCGTCGTTAACATCAAAATTTGCATATGGTACCTCCTGGTCCCACAGAACCCCCCATACTTCCTCTGGAATTTGATGTTATAAGTCATCATCTAATTTCTATCCATAGACAATCTTGAGAAATAATAGATGTTTCGAGAAACTTTTTGAAACGAATGACGAATGGAAATATATATATATATATATATATATATATATATATAATAGTTTTTATAAATACTGTAGAATACTTAAAAAATTAAGGATACTTTGCAAATATGCAAATGCAAATGCAAATGCAAAAATAAAAAAGAAAAAAAAAGAGTAAATAGGAATGACAATGCAAAATACATTTAATTATACTTAATCAGCTTTTTAGAATTTATAGATTATCTGATATAAAATTTCATGTTATGCATATTAATAATCTAAAAATTACCAGCAATTTATATAAATATCCCTCTTATTTTGTAAATGGTATAGTTAAAAAATTTAGAGTAGCTGGATTTTCACGAATTATTTTCATAGTATTTTATATTAGCCTGACATCTCCATACTTTTGTTTTTATAATATTTTAATTTTACATCCACTTACACATTAGCCTTTCTAGTATTAGCCCCTCCTGATTGTATATTATCATTTATACTTGCCTTTTCGCATTATTGTTATTTATTTCTTACGAATGGCAACAGTAGATCATATATTTTTCCTTTGAGAATGGTAACACTGGCCTCTTCATTCTGGGTTCCCGTTTTCTACAGGTTCGTGCATTTGTTGAGTTAATTTCCAGGTATTATTTTTTCCTTTTATTTTTTCGTCTTTAGGTTGTCCATGTAGAAATAGTTTATAGATATAATCTATCTATTTCTTCAGAAACATACATTTTTGTGTTTGCTTCTACAAGACACTTGGACCTGAAAAAGAGTTTTGAAGAAGTGAAAAATCTATGATTTAAGCCTAGACCTTGTCCACGTGTGTATCGTTATTGCTTAGATTTCATCTGTTTTTCTTTTATCGATTCCATACCCTTAATTTTTAATAATTTTCTTAAACTTGAAGATTCGAAATTTGTATTTTTTTCCATTTGCTTGAAGATTTGCTGATTTAGTCTTTTATTTTGTAAGCTGTTAGAAAGTTAGGTTTTTCGAGTTACAGCTTCTCACTTTTTTTTCACTGGACTTTCAAACTTTTATTATATATATATATATATATATATATATATATATTTACATCTCCAGAAGTGGATATCTTTAATGAGTACCTTTGTTCAAAAAAATTTAATCGGACGTGTTTAAAATAAACCGTGTGTAAAAATTCTTCGTGAACCACCTCCTTCAAAATTTGATACTGAATCCATATCAATTATCATTTAAGCTTCATTTATAGTTAGTTTTGAGAACGAGATGTTTCAAGCAAAATACACAGTAATTTTTGAAAGAGAAATAGAAGAAGAAACAAAAGTGTATATTCTTAGTGAACCCACTGTGCACCCTATCAATTTGATGCTGAATCTAAATCAGTCAATCTTCTGATCTCCATCCATACCAGATCTACGGAAACAAATGTTTTCAGGAAAAAAAAATCGTAAAAGCGATAGTATAGCAACAAATTTGAAGCTAATGAACCTATTAATTTTTAGGAAGATCTAGTAATTAGATAACTTTAATTTATGTTATTTTTACCACAAAATGGAAATTTGCTAATATATAGCGTGAAACGTGTGTTGGACACCTCAGATTTTCGACGGAAAATGTTGTTAAACAATTTTATTGACAATTTTAAATTCAACATAACACACCTGTTTCACATATAATACTTGTGTTTATATTTTGTACAGTATCCTAATCAGCCATGCCTGCTTTGATTTATAGAAATATTTTTTTTTCCATTTTTTAGTATCAATTATTTATATTTATACTAACTAGAACATCTTTAAAATCTATGAAAAACATTCATAGAAATAAACAACATTCTATGTAAGTCATAGTTTTCTACGTAAAGCTGTAAACAATTACATAAATTATATGTATGAATTATTTATATGTGAAAACTTTTTCTGTAAAACCAATCAGACCATATAGAAGTAAACGATAAGATAAATTAACTTCATTGTAGTTTAAATTATTGTTAGTAGATGGCGCTACCGAAACAGATATCTAAAATCCCAGATTTTCAAGCAGCATATTCCCTTCCCCCTATTATGGGAAATAATTTAAAATTACTTTAAAATGAACGTATAATGTATTGAATATCTGTCTGTCTGTTCCATATATAAACCTGCAGTTTTCCGTATATTTTCTTATACTTGGAACTTCTCTTTACAAAATTGCTGTTTTAAAAAATGTGAAAATAAAATATTAAACAACATGATGAGTAAGTAAATTGTATTAACCGATTTCAAAGGTATAAAACAGTAAGTATATCGTTAGAATAAATGAATCATATCAGTCAGTGCAGTAAAGATAAAAACACCTTATTTTTGCTGTAGTGAGTGCTGTCTCTTTTATCCTGAAGAAGAATATGAATGTTTGTTTTGAAACTGGTTGATATATTTAATCAAGTGTTTACGTTGTTAATTTCGAAGCAATTTTATTTTTAAAATAATTCTTTACTTTACTACGGGAAACCACGTTATTCACAGAGAATTATCATTGGCCAGACGATATTTTTTTACTAGATATACTATTTACGGAAAATAAATCGAATTTTATTACTTTGAAATACACATAAATTGTTTTCTTTTCATAAAAAAAGAATATGTTTTCATAAGAAAAGAAAATGTATTTAATTGAATATTGCGAATGGGGATCATATATCAAATTAGGAATGTAAATTTGTGACATATCACAAAAGAGATACAACTGGATGATAATACATAGGATACCCAACCGTGTAGTAAGTACCGATGCTTTATATGATCTCTGTCTGTGTAATGCTTTATTTAGATGCTGTATTTAGCATAAATCAGATTTCTTTCCTTTAATAACTCGCTCAATTTTAAAGATATAGATATGCGGGTTTTTTTTAATAATCTTGTTGCATTAAAAATAAAAATTTTCTGATTGACCAAATTTGTCTAAGGGGGCCGTATAATAATTTAAAAAGTGTAACTTTTTAAAAATTAATGGGAGGACTATTTCCTACCTCACTTTCGACATTCTTGCAATTTACATTGCCAACTTATCTCCAACAGGTAAAGAATTAAAGCGCGTTTCAATCTTTTTGGGGCACCCTGTAGAATAAAATAGATATATGTTACTTCTGAAATATTTCAATACACAAAGAGTGAAAATTGTTCAGCCCCGAAAATGTAAAATTTTAAAATTGAATATTTCCCGGCTTTATATATTTATGGAATATTTTATGGCATTCGTATTTGGAAACTATTTTCGATTTTCCAGACGGATGGATTTTTCTCACTTGGGAGGTAGATTGCATTGGATTATTATATTTTTGTTTGAAGTTGGTCATAACACCTTAAGCTATAAAATTTTCTCTAGATTCCATTTCTTAACTATTGCTTGTAGAAAGTATATATAATAATAAATTGAGATACATGTTTGTTTATCTATGCCACTGTTATTAATAATGTATTAATTAATAATGTATTAATTTTGTTGAATTTTGTAAATGATTACAATGTTGAAACTTAGAGTAAAATGTCAAATATTAAGATCGATGTTTTCAGTTCCAAAAATTGATTGACTATTTGAGTGTTCGATTTGAAACGGAACTACTGGCGTGTTAAATATGATGAATGTTCTCTTTAACTCGAGATAGATTGGTGGCGCTATCTATTGTACGTTGCTGAAACTAAAACAGCTATGTTTTAGAGTACTGAGTATTTTACTATAACCCCTATTTAGGGCGCATCAAAGGAGCTTATTTATCGAGTATTATATCCGTTTAATGGGGGGGGGGAAGGAATCATGCACTCGCACAGCGAGCGACCACGCCTTTAGAAAAATTGAATGAATAAATGAGATTAATCCCTGCTTCATAGCCTGAACAATGTTGGGTACATCTTCTAGTAAATAATATGGACACAGAATATACTATTGAAATAGTTTTTTCTACATCAAGATTGTTTTTAATGCAATTTTGAGATAAAATCCATTTACAACTTGTCAAAACATGTTACTCGTATGACTTGCTAGAAACTTTCTAAGGTACGATCGACGACAAACTAGGGCACATAAGCTTGACTCAGGCCGGTGGCATAGACTCAAACCCTACGCTGAAGGTTAGGTAGATCCCCAGTTTTACGCAAACGAAAGTTTCAAGATGAGATAAAAATCGGTAAAGAATTATTTTATACTTTATTAATAATATTTAATAAGCGAATACGCAATTATCATAGTACTGCACTTAAATATGGAAATTAAAACCAAAATATTTAGATCTTAAGATTTTAGTTTTTTTATCAAGTAGAGTATTGTACTACATGGAAACAAAACTTTGTATTTTACCACATATAGACAAAATCATGTATTTTGATACAGATTTAATATATCTTTATATAGAACATTGGATAAGATATTTCAGATGAGATGGGCATGTGATGTTAGATTGTATATGTATAACTTTATCAAAAATACGGAAATAGTGCACAGTGCCATGGCAGTACAAAATACCTGCTGATGCATAGTAATCCCATGGACGCCATATGACTGCCCGGCTCAGAACAACATCGTCTGTAAGTCTGTGGTGAAAATTACTGGAAAAAGAATTCATAAAGACAAAGTTCAATGCCTTTAATTGAAGAATCCTTTAGCGTAATACGATAGTGTTCGCCTAACATGGTTTGTCACTATAAATTGGCAACTTAGCCGTCACATGAGCACGACCGCACGATTGTAGAAAAATATGTTCTTTTAGCAATTGCTTTAAAAATTCGTCAACTGATATAGCCAGTAACATTTGAGTTTAAAATGGATGAACATAGGATTTGAGTGACAGGTCACGTCAAAAGATATACTGTACGTCAAAAGATATATCTGACCAACCAACTGCAGTCATCTCAGTGCAAATCATTGCACTCAACAACGCTCAACCTTGGCAACAGTCTGCCTCTTGTTCATAATAACGTGCTATGCACATCTGGATAATTAAAATAAGTTGCTCAATTCTCACCTGAAAGTAAGTATGCAGTGACATTCTCATAAGGAAATATTAAATGTTTAAAATTATTTGAGCGGAAGTAAAATTTAGCAACATATGATAATGTTCACCTGGCATTCCTTCATCATTGCTAGTCGCACACAATGGCCCTACTTTAATCAATTATACATTTCCATATTTGCTCAAAAAGAAAGTTATAATTTTATGAGGTTCATACCTTGCTTTTTATTTTAAAGCAATATTTCTATTTTTCGAAATACATATTTCTCTCACAAATAAATCATATTTCAGAATATTTCTCCAGCAGCTAATACATTTTTCCGTACCGCTTTGTGCCGAATATATTAAATACAAAACCACCACTCATCACACCTCATATTTTGAAACCGACAAACCCAGGCGATAGGAAATCATTACCACCCTGACAAATTAGAGCCTCTGGCTCCGACGTCGACTTAAAATATTAATCCGCAATCCTTTGTAATATTCTAAATGCGAAATCTTCCGCCATTTCCGCTCGCTAATCGTCGTGGAACGCGACGCGGTTTTGATTATCTAATTTTTGAGGCATCTGGCAACGGACGGGATGGCGATAACGTTCGTTACCGCTGAATCGTAATCGTTCCGTCCGTAATGATACAGAGTTTGGGAAGTCGACGTATAAATTCTGATGGTGGTGAGCGCTAATGCTGGGCATAATTCATTGACTTCGGTAGGTTTTAAAATGGAAAGTCTTTAGGTGTACATTGTAATTCTTTAAGTAGTGTCGCCATTGATTCGCGGGCCGTTTAGAAATTCTAATTATATTTTGATGATGCAGTTTCCATTACAGATGTGAGTGTTTTAAAGAGGCGGTGGTTTGAATTTACCTTAATTAGAATTAAGAGATTTTAGTGGAAACTCCATTTTAATGAGATGTTTAGTAGTGGTCTCATTTTTATGAGACGATAAAAGTTATTGTTTAAGAGGTATGATGTTTAATAAAATGTATTAGCAAGTGTGAGTGGCATGGTAAATAGTAAGATACCAGACACAGTTACTTAAAAACAGTTAGTAAACAAAATTGCTGTTTTGAATTTGTTTCTTGTAGATGTCGTGTTTTACCGATTTGATATATTTTTATGATTTTTTTAAGATTTCAAGCATGTATAATTAGTGTTCTGATTATGATTTATTTATTTTTTTATCTTTTCAATGCAACGATAAAAGGAATTTACCCCTTGTGTATCATATAATATCAGGCGCAATTTTATGCATTCTGAATATATATTCATAAATGTGTGGTAAATATTTATAAAATTATTTGTAATTTTATATTACTACCATCAAATATTAAAATACCAGTATTTCAGCATACCAAAGACAGGGAAACTAACTCTTTTAAAAAATTAAGCTGCACATTTTCTTAAATATAACTTTTATTTTGTTTAACGACATATAGTGCTTAATATAAAAAATAGTTGTCTCAATTGAAATTAGAAGTTCTGTCTCAATTAGAATTGAAATTATTTAAGTTCTGAGTCTGCCCTATAATCGAGCTTCAGTTTTTATTGTACCCAGGGTTTGTGTGTTGTGTTTTTATTGTTTACTTTGACAGGATTTTGAGAGATTCTACCCAATCTTCCCATTTTGCCTTTTGTGGGAGAAAAAACGAAAATCCGACTTCATTAGGTTCGATCCAGTTGCCGATGCTATAAGTTTGTAATTATTCAGCCTTCTAAGCCAATGGATGCCAGTGTGAAAGACAAGAAAGACTAACCCCAAGTCATAATTTTCTCCACGGTGGATCGAAAATATGACTACATTAGATTCTGTCTGATTGTCATTACTATTAGAGTGCAAAGATACAACCGTCAAATTAGGGCTTCTAGAAAGTCTGACAACATTGTTTAAACCTCTCCTTCATATTCTCTGCACATGGGGGATGGTTAATTGAAATTTCGAATTCGTTAGATTATGTATTGTAGCTGATTCTATAAGTGTGGAATTATTTAGTTTTTAAGTCGACTGAAGGGTTGATGGGGGCCTAGAAGTACTTTCCCCCCCATTTATTCGCTCAGGAAATAGAAAGTTCGGTCGATACTAGTCTGCAAAGATTCAGTCTTCGAAATCAACAAAGAGGCTTGTGGAAGGTTTAGAAATGTTTTTCAATGCCCCTCCACGGAACGATAGAAATTTTGAGCTTCAGAACGTTAGTCAATATTATAAGTGAGCAAAAATCCTGACTGCTATGTAACTGAGGAACTTCTAGGAGGTCTAGAAAAGACAAAAACATGATTAATACGCCAGCCAATTGTATATAGTGATAAAGGGGTAGGCATGAAGTCTCGTATTTTGGGGAGATTTAAAGAAAATGGGGCATTTATATTACGGTACCTCTCAACTTTAATCATTCCAGATTGTTTACAGGAATATAAATACGTGTTTAAAACTTACGATACAAATTTAATATTTTAAATCTAGTATTTCACACACCTACATAAAGAGGAAATTTAATTCTACCATGAACATTAAAACTATTTCACAATTATAAAAATTCTGTAAAAAATTAAGATACTTCATGTAGGACATACATGAATTATTTTCTTAATGCATTATTTCTCAAGTACTCAAGGTGACAAATAACTACAAACTATAGGAACTAAACCATAAAATCCTGTCACTGAAAATAGGAAACGACAAAACCAGCACTTTTCTATGTTTACATCTATACAAACAAACCTTCAAAATTACATATTTTCGTGTCAAGGGCAAAATTAATTTTGCCCTTGCATCCGACTACAATAATCAGGACCGAATACAAAATTCCACAAGCACTCATTGTGATCATAATGAAGATTAAAATGTCAAGGGAGAATAAAGAAGTAGAAATAAAATGCCATATGCATTTTTGAAGTTTGGAATGACCACGCCCACCGTTAATACA
Organism: Amaurobius ferox; assembly: GCA_951213105.1. Classification (NCBI taxonomy): domain Eukaryota; kingdom Metazoa; phylum Arthropoda; class Arachnida; order Araneae; family Amaurobiidae; genus Amaurobius; species Amaurobius ferox. Next base: position 28,927,765 of record OX578146.1, on the reverse strand, counting down.
CAGTTTGTCCATTATGATTATTGCAATAAGTAGTCCCTATTGTTATGTGCGTGGCATAATATGCAAATGAGGCTAAATATCTGCTTTCTAGTTCATTTCTTCATTTCAATTGAGTTTCGGGGTAGTGCAATTTCAAATTGGTGCATGGTAGTGCAATTTCAAATAAACGCTGCAATTATACGACACAATTGGATCGTTTACATCACGTATGAACAAATCGAAGCCCGCCACACAATATGTTGTTGTAATTGACCCTAACTGGATATGTCACAGCAATTTTTTCATTTTATTGTTTAAAAAGAAAAGTTCTCTAAAAAATTACCGAATTCTAGATTTTAACGGGGAAGCACGTTCAAAGTCAACCTGAACAACTATCGGAAACTTTTGGAAGTATATCCGTCTATGTGTGGGTACGTCTGTGAGTTGTGGGCTGCGACGTAAATGGTATTAAAGTGCAGTTACAAGAACCATAAGCTATAAAGGATAAACATAGAGGATACAAGGACCAGAGTGAGCTTGCACATTTACAACGCCCAGAACAAAATAAATTGTTTCTCAAAAATTTTATTGAAATGTAATTGTATTTTTGTTTATTATAACAAGTATAGGTATTAAGTTTTTTAGGACTAAATTAGTTTTTTTAATAAGCGCGAAAACTGCACAAAATATCAATTACTTGTTATATATAAATACACTGACTTCCAAAAGTGAAGCACGCAATGCAAATTTTTATTTTTCTAAAGCGTAGTTGAATTTGAGTGGCTGAAAATCGCTGCCGATGTATATGGCAGTATGCAAATATCGTATGCTACAGATAATCACGATTGACTATCCGGATATATGGTAATTAGGCTGTCTTTGAAGAAGTCAGCAGTCTCAAGGGTTTGAGGAGGTGCATTTAAATGCTGATACGAAGTGTTTATAACTTTTGTAGTATTATTTTTGATGATATTCGTATTTCTATGGCTGGAAAAAAAACGAATGACAAATAGTGGGCGCTGGTGTGCTGTTGGACGCATTGAAGCAGGACAGTCAAAGATATCGCTATTTTCTTTGGCGTTGATTATTTGGTAATTCCTCGATTACGGAAAAAAATTCCAAACAATTCAAAAAGTTGTCCGGAGACCTGTGCCCGGTAGTCCAAGAGTTACCAGCCCTCTGTTGATCGTTATATTGCTATAGTAGCCAAGCGGAATCGACAATCGACCTCCACAACTGTTACGTCCATGGTGGCAGCGGCACTTGGTAAGACAATATCTGCCAGAACTGTGCGCCGAAGGGTCCACATGAAAGGACTGTACGCCCGATTATCACGTTTTTGTGTTCTACTAACCCTCCAAGCCAGAAGGGCAAGAGTAAATTGGTATCGTCAACATGTCAATTGGACAGTCTAAGATTGGTGCAACGTCTTGTTTGCACCAATCTTAGACAGTCCAATTGACATGTTGACGATACCAATTTAATCGATCGACGAGTCCAGATTTGCCCTGGAATCAAATGATACGCATGTAAGGGTCTGGAGAGATCGAAGCACACGCAATCAGGCCAAGAAAATCATCGAACATCACGCATTCAGAGGTAGCAGCTTCATGGTGTGGGCTGGAATTTCAATGGAATATCGCACAGAACTGCACAGAATATCTTTAAAGGCGATCCTGTGACAGCTGCGCGGTATCGGGATGAAGTCCTAGACCCCATTGCGAGACTCTACGCTGCAGCAGTTGGTCCTAATTTCCTCCTTATGGACGACAATATTCGTCTCCATCGAGCTAACATCGTTGACGAATACCTGGAAAGTTAGGGCATTTCTCGTATGGAGTGGCCGGTGTATTCCCCCGACCTTAATCCCATTGAAAACCTTTGGGATGCCGTCGGTCGTGCTGTCGCTGCACGTTTACCTCCTACAGTCAGTCTCAGAGTGTTGGAAACTGCTCAATCGGAGGAATGCCCATTGCTTGCATCTGCGATGGTTGATCAACTCACTGAAAGAATGGAAAATTGTTGCAAAGTTTGTGTGAAGGTCCGTTGTGGTCACATATTAATGTAAGTTTTGTTTGGTTTGTTTGCCTTTCAACATCATTTTGTTAATGACCCAAATGTGACGTCATCATATAACTTGCGAAAAGTAAATATTGTTTTCATCTTTGTTGTTTTCTTTTATGGATAAACACATTTGCTACCTCCACGTACAATTTTGAGTTAATCCAAGCTTTACTTTTCCATTTTTGTTGATTTTACCGTCCGTGCTTAACTTTTGGAAGTCAGTGACAAAAAAAAGGTATAGCCATATCAACCGCGAGATAGGAGCAAGTACTATCCCACACGAGTATGCGTCTTGATTTCACAGTGAAGATGGTAATAATTCACAGTCAATGGTAAGAATTCACAAAATGAAAAACAAAAAATGACCAATCATTAAAACAATACACGTGGATAAGTACTAGACCTAAAAGGTGTTCATTTTGAAAAAAAAATCGTTTTCAAGTCCAAGTATCTATTCAAAATGAACAAAAAGAACTTATTTCTGGAGAAAGAGATAGATAATATCTATAAACAATTTCTACTTGGGAAACAAGCTAAAAGATTGCAAAAATAAAATAGGAATATAAAGATACCTGAGAAAGTACTGCAAATGTTATATCCAAGCGAGCAACGAGCAATAACTGACGAGATCACTGTTGCCAATCGCAGGAGATAAAAGTGGAGATCTACTGTTGCCAATCGTGAGATATAAATAACAGTATTGCAAAAAAGCAATAAAATGTGATAAATTCTCCAGTAAAAGCTGCGTAATAAAGGGGCGTGTAAAATAATAGAAAGCATGGAGGCCAAAGTATAAGAGGATGCATATACAGTGTAATGCTAATTTAAGAAAATGTTGACAATTTGCTAATATAAGATACTAAAGAGAGAATTAAGAATATTCAGCTAATTTAAACTTATTAATTATACCATTTACTAAACATACTGTATATTTATATAATATGCTGGTAATTTTTAGGTTATTAATGTACAAGGCATGACATGTTTATCTGATAATCTATGAATTCTAAAAAGTTGATTAAGTATAATATTTCTAAACAATTGAATCGCGTTACAGAAATTAAATGGTAATATATACATATATATATAATATATATATATATATATATATATATATATATATATATATATATATATATATATATATATATATAATATATATATATAATATATATATATATATATAATATATATATATATATATATATATATATATATATATATATATATATATATATATATATATATATGAAAATAATACTTTGATTAATCCTTTTATTTTTATTTCCTTGAACTATTTAATAATCGCAACCATTTTCTGTAGAAACGATGTTTTCTAACAAAACATCGTTAAACAAAAATTCTTATCAACTGCATATCTGCTACTTGATTTGCGTAAAACATAACTCGCAATGATAACACCGTCTGCAGCGCATTCTAAATAGCCCGTTTCAGCACACGGCAGGCTAAGATAAAGTAACATAAATGAATAAGTAATTTGTTCCGCAAAACTTTTATTTAATGTCCAGGTTAACAAGAAAAAAAAATCATAAATGATTTATTATTTCATCAGGGCTACTGAAACTAATGCTTAATGCGAAATAAATTATTGTTGAAATTATCGAAAAAGGTGTATGTGAGAATGTTGTTTCACCCAAATGTTTGTAAGTTTGTATAAATTTCATTTTTTTTTTTAAATTATAAACAAATGATATGATGATGGAAATACAATTTTTATTCAATGCTAAATGCTGCCATAATATATTTTATTGTATTTTAAATTTAAGATTAATATTCTAGTTTAATGTAATTAGCTATAGTAGTTAGGGGTTGTGTAAGATTAATAAAATATTTAAGTGAATTTTGTAGTCAAATTCCTACAAAATTTGCTTGAACCAGAAATTTATTTTTTTATAAACTGGTAAAATAGTCACTATTTCTAAATGTATAGCTTCTAAATGTTATGTGTATTTCCTGTAAATCCAGTTTTCAGCTGCTAACTATGATGGCAATTTTTTAATCATAATGACTGAGCTTCAAAAGTATTGTTTTCAAAGTTATAGAGTTTAAGAACAAGAAAAAATATTTTGCAATGTTTTACTTAGAATATTCATTTTAGAATTAATTTGCTTGAAATTTCGGGCATTCCTGAGACTCAATATGGAGTAAGAAATATTTTAATTTTATAACACTTTTTAGACAATTTAAAAAATATTTCAGCAATTAAATATTTTCTGACACAACACATTGGATTTTATTGATTTATTGTACAAATAGTGCAAAAGTTATTTAATCTCTTTTGCAATTCCTGTAAAATATAAATGTAAATTTGAACTGCAGCACATTTTCATATCATTTATGTCTTAGATGAGTTATCGTCGGACATAGAAACAGATCAAAATGAAGAGCGTTCAGCTGCAAAGTTAAAAATCTTATAACTCTGTCCTTTTGCATGTATAAATGTTTAAATGTATCCCATCTGCAAATGATAAAAAAGTTTTCTTTGGTGGAGGTGTCTTAGGATGTGTATTTGCGCAACCGTGTTTACCGCACAGTTCAATAAATTCCATCCGACAAATTTTATCAACGATTGCAGCCTGCACAACTGTAATCTACACATCACCTGGAAATTCTGTCAAAGTTGTTTTCGGGTCAGATTTTATCAACAGATAACGACACATAGCAGGATTGGCAGAATATTTCAAGGTACAGATGTTGCATAATGCCTTTTCGATTTCTGGCGATTTTAGGTGAGATTCTAGCAACTCTATTCTATGATTTGGAGAACATTCCCTTCTGGCACCCCTTTACGTATCTGATTTCGCCCTTTTGTCGCCAAGGTAAAAATCTTAACATTGTATTACGGCAACGTTTTCCGCGTCTTTTCTCACCCTTTCGTCACCTTCTGTCGTCTTCTGTCATCATTTTGTCGTCAACGCAAAAATCACCATTTTGTCCCCAATGTAAGAATCAGAAAATTTTCTGATTTTCGTGTCGTGCTCTATGAGCTACAGAACACTTGTTGTACAAACATATATAGCTACATGAGTCTTCCAACAACCAGCGGGGCCGGATTCTGTGATACTGTTTCATGGGGCGAGCGTAGTGAGTTAAGCCCGAGAAGTGGGCGTAGGCCCATGTTTGATTTGTTACAGCCACAGATTAACTGCTACACAAACGGCGACAAAACGACGATTTTTACCCTGGCGACAAAAAAGCAACAAATGGATGATAATAGATCGACAAAGATCGCAGTAAACGTTGCCAGAATGGAATGTTGTGATTTTTACATTGCCGACACAAGGACGAAAAATGGCCACAAAGGATGCGGAAAGAGTTGCCAGAATGGAATTTTCTACAAATCATAGCGAGGATTGGCAGAATCTCACCTAAAATTGTAAAGAATGAAAAAGGGTTTATATTACCTCTGTTGCCATTTCCATTTGTAAAATGTTAATACGCATAATACATATCTAAACATTAAAAAAAATCGATAAAGTTCAAGAAAAGTTGTCAACATACAATGTACATCAATAAAGAGGATGCATTATGCACTATTTTTCTGGCCACGTTCAGCTACAAACACGATATGTAAAACATTAGGTTTCACTAAGTGAAGTTTTATGAAAGTTATCTTTAGAACAATAAACATCAGGCATTAGGAACTCATCAATATTTATCCAATCTCGTGCATCATAACCTCCACTAATAAATCACTTATCTGCATCAAATAAAAAAATGTATTAGTTTTATAAGAGTTAATGAATACTAGTAAATGATGTGTTGCGCATGCAATTTTTATCCGACTACTTTCCGCAACAAACTCAATGTGCAAAACATTAATTTACCCTATATATCGAAATTATAAAGATAAAAATTGTGCCTGCTACAACCCCTTTATTGATACTATTTGCCGGGAAAATGTATCAGTAAAGGAGGTTGTAGTACATATACATTTTATCCTACAACGTGCAATAACGAACATGGTGTGTAAAAATTTAAAGAACAAATTATATTAAAATTTGCAAGTAAAATTTGTATCTGACAACGTTCAGCAATAAATTCGGTCTGTAAAAATGTAACTTGCAAAATATATCCTAGTAAAAAAAAATGTTAAGTTTTAGAGGTGTAATTATCGGATAATGCGCACAGTAATAAAGGGATTGCTTCGCCCGCAATTTTTGGTTGACCATGGCCATCAATGAATTCAGCCTGTAAAATATTAATTCACGCCATATAATCCAGTTAAAAGAAATCAATCAAGATTTAGGGGGTTTATCGCTGGACGAAATATATCTACAAAGTGAGCGTAGCTCGTGGAAGTTTTATCTGTCAGCATTCAACAACGAACTCGGTTGTAAAACATTAATTTATTTTATATTATTTAAATGGAGTCGGTGAAGTTTAGAGATTTATTCCTGGACGATATGCACATTAGTAAAAAGATGCGCAGCTCACGTAATATTTATTTGACCATGTTCAGCAACGAACTTGGTATGAAAAATAATTATTTACACCATATATACTAATGTAAACAATGATAAAATCATCGAGGTGTTATCATCACACAAAGCAAGTAAGCAGACATACCGATAAAAGCGGATCACGTCTTAATAAATCCTAATAAGCTTTAATCACCTCGCTCACTACTTCAATTGAACGCTTTAATAATTAAAACAGAATACATCTTTTGGCGCATAATAATAAATATTTAAACTAAAGTGAAAAATAATAAGATACATATTTATACTAGTTTCATGGGAGGGCGCGATAGCCCAGTGGTTAGCGCGCGGTAATTGCACTCGGTAGGCCCTGGTTTGATTCACTCCTCTGCCAAAACTTCCGCCGTGTTCACGCGGAGTACGATCACGTTAAACATGTGGTTTCGTAAGTCCTTCCGAGAAGTTTGTGGTAGGGAAAGGAGGATACGGTCCCTGTGGTTGCCTCCCCCACTGGGCTCCGGTCTAAATTAGGTGGCTCTTCCCAGCCGTCCAAACAGTTACCTTACACCTTTCTGATAGGTCGGATGGTCTGGGTCTCAACAACACTAGTTTCACGGTAAATCTATGTTCATCTTAATACTATAGCAGGTAAAGTGATTGCATAAAATATTTTTCGACTTGCATACTTCAGAATATCAACAGAATCGTAAATCTACAATGTTATATTGTCCATACTATATTGTTCATTCTATTCATTTGACCCAATCACACAAATGTTTTTAAATTCTATTAATAGTTCCATTAATTCCAATATAACTCAGAAAATACAAGTGACGGGGGGGGGGGGGGGGTTCTCTTTAAACTGTCGTGTTTAAATTTTACGTAAACAAAGCTGTATATGATTTTAGATAAATATTAAACTGATGTCAGAACAAATGTTCCTATTGTGTCTGCATTTATTATCTGAATATAAGCACATTAATTTTAGACTAGGTATAATAACCTACATCAACATTAGTCAGTATATTGTTCATTCTATGTATACATTCATCTTAGATATAGATTGTAACAGAGTACATGATATTTAAAATCTGACTATTTAGATAATCCCTGGTTTCATATTTATAAAAATTTCACACATTGTGAGATGCAGATTTGAAATATGATCTTGAAAAATGGCGCACGATAATATCTTCAAACATTTTACCCGATACTCATAATTACCATTCGCTTTCCCCTCTGTTTAAAATGGATTTTAAACCTGTCAAACTTTGAAACAAAGCAAAAAGCAATAACGTTTAAATCGTAGTTACCTTCTAATTAGGGCGTTTCGCCATACAAATATGTTGGTTTGTTAAAATAAAAAATATGTTAAAGTAAACAACATTCTATACAGGGTGTCACAGAAACATTGACTTCGGCTTTTATTCCTTAAATATTGATCTTAGACATATGTAATAAATTACAAAGTTGCGTAAAAAAAGGTACAGAATTTTATGAAGTCGATAAAAGTTTTCAGAGCATTAATTTTGAATAAATACAAAATTTAAATTTCTATACGACTCCCGTACAAAACATTTCCAATGAGTAAAATGCGTTCCATACATTAATAAGGTGATGTAAAAAATTTCAGCATTTTTTAATAAAAGGTCCCAGAGATATGAAAAAACAAAAATGCTGACTTAAACCACTTTTCGATGCATCGACTTGGGTTCACAGAGAGGAAAAATCATATCGGCAGATCGCGTTTCAGGAGTCATAAACAAATTACGAATAACACAATGATTCCATAAATAAATAATAATTTTGCTACTTATTGGTACAAAAGTACTACAAAAGTACATTGCAAACTCATATTCGAACTTTCGACGCCGTCACAATACTTCCCCTATACATTATACAATGTATGTAGAGAAAGTAGCAATACAATTTTTTACTTTTAAGCCACTTTTTTAATTTATCAATGTAATTAACAATATAAACACTAAACTGTTATTTCTAAGATCGCTGCACATTAAACAAATGAGGATCAAACAGATAACAGTATAAATATCTTAATTTTCAACAGTTTCATATTTATGAACGTCATAAGCATTGAACAGATAAAGGATTACAATCTTGAAAAATGGCGCAAGATAATATCTTTGAGCGTTTCATCGAATACTCGTGGATAATTACTTTCTGCTTCTCCGCAGCTTAAAATGCGTTTTAAACTCGACAAACTCTGATGCGAAACAAAAAGCAATAACATTCAATGGTAGTTATCATGTAATTAAGGCGTTTTCTCCGATCAAACATGTTGGTTTGTTAAATAAAGAAAGTTTGTTAAAGTAAACATTAGCATTTTATAATGAGGGAATAAATACACAGATAAAGAGCCCCGTGTTTAGAAATTAAGAGTGTGAGTGCTCGGTTTTTGAATAGAACATGCTATTCGTGTTTAAATATGCAAATTTATGTAGACCCAACTAAGCGAACAAAGAAATCGAAGAATATTTTAATGCGTGTCCTTAAAGTTAGAAATCAAATGTCAAATGACAAAGTTCATTGCATTTTAATTTTAATTTACTGTGACATCACATATTCTGTTTCTGACAACTGACTCGTTTATTACATTTCATTAAAAAGGGGGTGATTGTGCTGATATTTGATTTAAAATAAAAAATTCTAACAAAGGAATAAACTCGTTTCAGCCGTAAGGAAAGTCATAATAGTATTGTTTTGTCAAATAACAGTGCTCACAATATGATTTTACCATCCCTACGATACATAGTATATGTGCATCTAAAGTGTAAGTCTGGCGTACACCAAAGCTGTGCGCTGTATTGAGGTTCAGCTACGGTGGGTGAAGTTCTCGCTTACTGCCTTGCACGTGAATTCGACGTCGCTGGAGATGAACTATGTGTAGATTTCTATGACACACAGTCAGCTTTGAGCGATATATTTTTTTTTTTGGTCAAAATCTGCTATCTCGAGAATGCGAATTGGGAAATTTGACTTATTAGCAGGGTATTTTCATCTTTCACAGTGTGTAATTTGGTATATATTTATACTTTCAATTTATCTGTGTATATATACATTCTGCAGGGTGTCTCCAAAAGATCGAAACACGCTTTAATTCTTTACCTGATGGAGATAAGTGGGCAATGTAAATTGTAAAATTGTTGAAAGTAAGGTAGGAAATAAGACTACGTTAATGAAATAGTCTTTTCATTAATTTTCAAAAAGTTACACTTTTTGAATTTTTATATGACTCCCATATACAATTTTGAATACAAAATTGAGCGAGTTAAATTTAATTGAATACTGAACATCGCGAATGGGTACCATATATCAAATTAGAAATGTATATTTGTGTCATATCACAAATATATATATATATATATATATATATATATATATATATAATATTATATATATATATTATATATATATATATATAAATATATATATATATATATATTTATATATGTATATATATATATATATATATATAATATATATATATATATATATATATGTATATATATATATATATATATATATATATATATATATATATATATATATATATATATATATATATATATATATATATATATATCCAAAAGGAAATGTCCAAATCTGAAAATCAAATATGATACAAGGAATAAGAAAAAGAAAAGCACCAAAAATTGGCAGAGGGGGGGTTGTGACCCCCTCACCCCGGTTCAGCATGCTTTACGCCATGGCCACACTCCCGGATGCCGGTACCATTCCGCATCTAGGCCATTATACCTAAGAAGATCTATTTGGAAACGAAAAGACCATGACCCCTGAAGCCAAACACAACACTAGAATTTGTGTAAACAAGACCTCAAGTTACTCCCTAACGAAATCATGCCTTATACAACACAAATCCCCAATATATATGTACCAAGTCATCAACTTTATATGTCCGTGATCTAAATAACCAACGGTTACAGTTTACCATAAAAAGGTGACTCAATTACGTTCAGAAAGCCAACCGGATAACCCTTTATATATATATATATATATATATATATATATATATATATATATATATATATATATATATATATATATATATTACATATATATATATATATATATATATATATATATATATATATATAAATATATATATATATATATATATATATATATATATATATATATATATATATATATATATATATATTACATATATATATATATATATGTATATATATATATATATATATATATATATATATATTATATATATATATATATATATGTATATATATATATATATATATATTTATATATATATATATATATATATATATATATATATATATATATATATATATATATATATATTATATATATATATATATATATATATATATATATATATATATATATATATATATATATATATTATATCTATTATAGAGAAGCTTACTTAATGGCGGTAAGGGGTTGTGACCTTATACCCCAGTTGTCAACAAGCTTGTCATAAATGCCGCGGCATTGCACTCCTGGACGCCAGCCCTGGCTGCAGCCAACCCCCGGAGTGACAATAACAATCATCACAAGACCGTTGAAAATGAAAAGTCCAATGATAAGATGAAGACCATTACTGGATGGCAAACTAGTCTTGCAGACTACAATGACCTGTTGACCTGTATATATCTGCGTGTTATCGTTCTGCGGTACTGTTATTCATAGTATGCGAACCTTCATCGACCAAATTGATATAAAATTGATTTTAACTTTGAACAATATGCATTATTATTACCATAGAAATTATCAATATAATGTAGCATAAAAGGAATGGGGTATTGCTGTAGATATGCTTGTTGTAGAAATGTCCTATCAAAATCAATACGGATGTCTTCATTGTTTATAATTCTCTGTATTCTAGCCAATCCCCCCAAGAATGCATTCCTAAATATATTCATGTGAAGATTGGAATTCCAATTTATCAGACTGTTGATAGGTATATTAAAACTTTTTATTTTATCATATATAGTAAAATTTACAGGTATTTTACTGAAATCGATGCTTAAATCTAAATATTCCACTACATTTTTAAGTGTAGTTGGATTTTCTTTCAAAATTAAGTTTGGTGGGTAGAAATCATAATTCATTCTATTATTCTCACCTTCATATCCGACCATCAAATCATCCACATAACGTAGGTATATGATTTCATTATTAGGATGTGATTGGCTTATATAATAGTTGAGGTACAAATCTGCAAGTATAGATGAGCACCCCCCTCCCATGGGGATGCCTTTAATTTGCTGATAGAAAGAAATTCCATTAAAAATGTAGTTTTCTTTGATGACAATATTAATAAAGACTTATATTTAATGAATTCTATTTTTTTCTTCAAGTCATATTCTTCATTTAAAAGGTTTAGGATATGAGATAGGTCTTCAAGATCAATATTGTTGAAGAGTTCCTGAAAGTCATAGGTTTTAAAGTATAATGGATTTTTGTGATATTTTAAAGACTTTATAACTTCTTGACTGTTCTTGATGATGTAACTACCTTTATTAATAATTTGATGCAACAGAGGTTTTAAAAGTTAGAGTAGAATTGAATTAGCTTTTGTAAGATAAGTATTATAACCGACTGTAACAGGTCTGAAACTCGGAGCAAAAGTATGTTTAGCTATCATAACTTTGATCTAAAGACGTCAGACGTCACTAGCTATTTGATACTGCCGTATTAGCGCTTGCGACAATGTTATATAGAAAAATAGTAATAGTAGCAAAAGATTTAGAAAATAAAAGGAGACCCATTTCCTTATCAAATAAAGAGAGCAACTACACCAGCTAAAGCACAAGCAATGACAAAATATAAGCAATGCCAGACTTCTTCAGACTGGCTATTTCTGATGTAGTTGTTCTGTCTTTTTTGCCTTATAAAATGTTCCATCCTTTAAAATGAGTTTGTACATTGCTATGTTGTTATATGTGCTATAGTTTTTCACAATGATACTTTATGATATACTACATATTGTACTGAAAGTAATAACGCTGAAAGCTTACTTGCAATATTATCAAATAGTTACTTGCAATTCTTAGTTACTTGCAATACAAATAGTTACTTGCAATAGTTACTTGCAATACCCAAGCTTATTTGCAATATTATCAAATCGGTCAACTTCATTTCTTTGATTAAATAAAGAACAACCGTTAAAGTAAGCATTGGTAATTTACTAATAGAATAAGGGAATAAATACATCGGTAACGGTTTATTTAAAAATTAACACACGTCATTTTATGGATTAAAACTATCGTTTTCATCTATTTATTACATTTGTTACTTTCCTTATATACATAATGTATAAGAAAAGTATTGTGACGGAGTCGAAAATTCGAATTCGAGTTTTCGACGGGAGAGCACATTTCAAGCATCCCTGATCACGAATCAATCATTTTTGAAGCGATCCCTCTCTCTCTCTCTCTCTCTCTCTCTCTCTCTCTCTCTCTTTCTCTCTCTCTCTCTACGTGTGTGTGTCAGTGAGTCTCTGGAGACGATAACTGACGAGCGAATGGACCGATTCAAACGAAATTTGGTATAAAAATCACAATCCGTAAACATTGGAAGCCTATTGTTTTTATACGCAATCTAATGTTCAGAATCCCCCTAAATTGTCGAGTGAAATTTAAAAAAAATCGTCAAAAAATCAAAATCACTAATAAAGTTACGCAAATAGACATTTCTTATGGAATTTTTCATTAGAAACCGATTGACATAAATTTTAGAACGCTAACATAAACCGTTCTCGAGATATTGCACATTTTTCAAAAAAATTATCAAAAAGTCATATAAAATAAAAATAAAAAAATTCTATTGAGAAAATGTTCACTTTTCATATGTAATACCATGCGATAAATTGGGTGACATCATTCTTGTGGATCTAGTTCGTTCCATTCATGAAAAAATACACTTTGAGTAATATTTTTGTATTAGATCACCTATAGTCACTATGTGCTGTATGAATAACTTATTTCTTCGTCCATAACGCTTGGCGACGATTTTGGCGGAATGTCGCCAACTTGGCGACTTTTTGAAATGTTGCCAAATTAACGAAACTCTCGCTAAATGGATAAAAATGACGCTAAATCAATGAAAATGACGACTAATTGTCGAAAATTCAATATCTTGGAAAGAATATAAGTATCTACTATAAGAAAAACCTATTTTTTTACTGTAAAAGTAGTAAATTCATTACATTATATAAGGAAAGTCATGTGTTGCCTACATCAGATTTTTTAATTATGAATGTACCAGAAAATACATTCATGACTACAGGAACAAGAATCCAAAAGATATTTATTTAGTTTAATCTCTGAAATGAAGTTTTCAGTGACAAATGCGAAAGTATATTGCATTTAACTAACGTAGTGTTACATCACTGTACACAGGAAATAGAGCTGTTTGCTCAATTGCTGTTGCCTCAAAAGAGCTAGCTGTTTGCTGCGTTTTAATAAACTTGTTCCTAGTTACTTTGCATATTTTGCCTCAAATATTATATGTATTACACCAGAAATAACTTGACATCCATCAACATAAAGTTTCTGGAACTTATAAACATAGAGATCAGAGATATGATCTTAAAAAATTGCACGAAATAATATTTATGAACTTTTCATCCTGTACATTTAGATAATCACTATTTAATATCTATTATCTTAAGATATATTATAAGTCTGCTAAATTTTGAAACATTCCAAAGCGAAATTCCAAAGCGTGTTTAAAACCTAGTTACAATATTATTCAAGCGTTTCCTCTTATCCTCATTGTTGTTTTGTTAAAATAAAGAACATTCTGTCAAAGTAAGTATTTGCATTTTCTAATGAGAAAATTAATCCCTCATCTGAAATTAATTTATAAAGTGACAATGTGAACATGCTCTTTCTTTTTCTTGAAGATTTAGCATTCATGTATTTACTGACTTTGTTCAAATGTGCATTATACAGATAGTGTAACTTTAGTAGCAATAAATTGCAATAGTGTATATTTAGTTTAAAATATTAATTATCTCTAACTTTCTATTGTTGTATTTTCATGATTGTTGCTTAGTTAATTTTTCTTCAAAGTCATGCAAATCTATTACCGCTTAATCGCTTAAATTTTCTCCAAATGTCTGTCGCCAACTGATCAAATCCGCCTTTTTGCTGTGCGAAAAATGTTAAATGCTAACTAATTATAAATGGAAACTTAAAGCTAAAGGATATTTTTTATTAGAGAGAAAATATTTTCAACTTTTGTAAATGTTACCAAAATAAATTCTACAATAATGACACCGGTTGATATATTTTACAACTGTTTATTATGTTTTCACGTTCAGGCTATGATATATCATAGCCTGAACGTGATTTGTTTTAAACTTTTGTACGTCTTAAGGAAGTGAAATAAAGACCTTCTGTTATATATGTGTGTTTGATTTTGCTATAATATATCAGTTTGTTTATTTTACATTTCGCAAATTATTCATACAGTACTGATATTACTCACACAATGCTAGTATTTCAGTATATTATTGAAACAATGTAAATCGTTTCGAATGTGAAATTCCTAAGGATGCTGCGTAAGGAGTAAATCACGAACAAAATTTTACGGGGATGAAACTGAATAGCGAAAGTTCCACCATTCTGTTATGAATACCTAATAAGAAACATTTGTTACAATTTGAAGTTTCGGGTTGCGTGAACTTGTCGACAAGTCTCGAAGTCGAATTTACCGACGTAACACCAAACTGGCGCATTTTTATCGAGATCTGGAAACTTCTTGAATATTGTAGTTTGACTAAGAAATTCAAAAGTTACTTACTTCGTCCAGAACTTTCACAGAAGATATAATCTCGTCATTCTAAAGCTGGGTTTTTGACGTGATGTGTATGTACCGAACTCAACATAGAATACAATATGTTATTATTCCTTTGAGTATATGCACGCTTCAAGCTGCATTATAAAAGAATTCTGTTAGAAAAAAATAGAAAAATTATATATTAGATCTGCGACAAATGTTCATCAGTTAGGAAGCGCTTATTGGTCGTGCTGACAGCCCTCTTGCCCGGTGGAGTAACTATAAAGGCTGCATACAAACATTTTATCATGGATAACGTGGATAAACGTTTTATCATGGATAACATGGATAAACGTTTTATCATGGATAACACGGGTAAACGTTTTATCATGTATAACATGGATAAACGTTTTATCATGGAAAACATGAAAAACATTTAATCATGGATTTGTGGTCTCATTCTGATGAAATTAATTACATTCTATTAATCTACAGAAATTATATAATTAATAAATTCAAAAACCAAAAAAATATCGAAATATTTCCATAGATGATACCGTGTGCCATCGCGGTACAAACCGCACCTCAACTTTTTTTATTCGAAATATGCGAAAGTAATCACATAAATGAATAATGATTAACAAAATTACTCACTATATTACTTTCCTTATATACATAATGTATAAGGAAAGTATTGTGACTGGGTCGAACATTCGAATTCGAGTTTTCGACGGGAGAGCACGTTTCAAGCAACCCTGATCACGAACCAAACATTTTTGAAGTGATGTCTGTGTGTGTGTGTGTGTGTGTGTGTCTGTGTGTGTGTGTGTGTGTGTGTGTGTGTGTGTGTGTGTGTGTGTGTGTGTGTGCGTGTGTGTGTGTGTGTGTGTGTGTTAGTGAGTCTGTGGAGACGATAACTGACGAATGAATGGACCGATTCGAACGAAATTTGGCACAAAAATCACAATCCGTAAACACTGGAAGCCTATTGTTTTTAAACGTAATCGAATCTAAATTTTCGAGTGAAATTTTGAAAAAATCGTCAAAAAATCAAAACCGCTAATAGAGTTACGCAAATAGACATTTCTTTTGTAATTTTTCATTAGAACACGATTAACATAAATTTTAGAACGCTAACATAAACCGTTCTCGAGATATTGCACATTTTTCAAAAAAATTATCAAAAAGTCATGTAAAATAAAAAAAATATATATATTTCCTATTGAGAAACATGTTCACTTTTCATATGTAATACAATGCGATAAATTGGGTGACATCATTCTTGTGGATCTAGCTCGTTCCATTCATGAAAAAAGATGCTGTGAGTAATACTTTTGTATTTGAACTCCAATAGCCATTTATCTGCTGTAAGAATAACTTATTTCTCCGTCCATAATACTGGGTGAGATTTTGGCCACGAATTTGACGGAATGTCGCCAACTTGACGACATTAATTGTTGCCAAATTAACAAAAATCTCGCTAAATTGATAAAAATTACGCTAAATCAATGAAAATGACGACTCATTGAAGAAAATTCAATATTTTGGAAAGAATATAAGTATCTAATATAAGAATAACATTTTTTTAATTGTAAAAGTAGTAAATTTATTGCATTATATAAGAAAAGTTATGTGTGGCCCACATCAGATTTTTTTTAATAAAGATAATCATTATAGTAACATAAAAGGGTTTCGAAACTTTCAGAAACATCTATATATAAATCGGTTTTCAGTCGCAGCATATCCACTTTGAATCTCTTGCCAGTAAACTCTAATCAACCACCCTCAATCCGTAAAGTACATACTATAGAATTCTTAAAAGAACACTGTCATAAAATAATATATTCAAATTCGACGAATCCTGAGCACCAAAAATTTGAAATATGAGCTCAAGGCGCGTGGAAAATAATCTTAGATTCTATCAGCGAGTCACCGAAACCGATTTAGCAGACTTTCTCTTTTGCATCTAGCCATCTTGTTATATTTACGAAACGGGAAAGAAACAGATTTCGAAAGATGTCATAGTTTGAAACACACCAGAAGAGAATGATGCTCAAAATAGTAGCGTAGCATTGTCTCAGGATTTTGTAAGAAATGTATATGATAGTTTTGAAATCCTTTATAAAATATTTGCATATTTGCTTTTAGTCGTGGAGGATTGAATTTCGGTGCTTTATATCTGTCTGATAATATTGCTTTTGAAATACTATTTACTACTTTAAATCTTCGAGAGGAATGCGGAATTGGTTGGATTTATGTATATAAGGTGAAGAATGGCAATGATGCAAGGAACACTTCTAGGGAATAATGGATTACTTTAGAAACTTATTTTAACAGAATAGCTGCAACTGAGATATATTAGTTATCAAATTCAACCACAGTAATGCTTGTTTTCCATATTTAAATAAGTTAATTAGAAAAATATTAATAAAATATTATAAAACATTATTTAAGCTACCCCGGTTTAGTAAAACACATAAAAAATAAAAAATAAATTATGTTTTAGCTATCACAACATATTTGATTATATGAGACTTAAAATGAAATCACGAGGGTTCCATAAAATAATTGTATTTAGGCATTAACAGCATTTTAAGGGAAAATAGAAGTAGTAACGCAGAAATGACATATGTAAGATGATTGTACTCAATTCATATAAATGTTTCTCTCACAATTTTGATTTAACAATCAATCACTCTTTTATATATCATGTCTATACTATCACGTGTATTGTGCATTAAAATTCTGTTAATGTCAAAGTAATGTATGGCCGCCTCACGGTTTTATTTTTGATGGCTTATGCCCAAGAATGTTGGGACACCTAAAATTTAGTTTTTATTCTTTAATACATTTTACTGAAACAGTACAACTTAAAATATTTTTTTGTAATATTTTATTTCATACATTTTGTCTTTTGCGTTTTTGCTACAAATTTTTCATCAGATACTCAGTCGAACTGTTTTTAAATGTTTTATTTGAATTCGTCATGAAAGATGGTTGTCTTCTTGGATTATGTGAGTGTATTTATACTTCATAATTCGGCTATGTACCTAACACTGACTATGGCATCTTAATCAGGTTTATGGCGCTAATTCGTTTTACAGTCATTTTTACTTGTCTTTTTAACATGCACTTTTATGAGTTTTTCTATTCTCATTCTTTTATGCGTTTTTCTATTCTCCTTCTATTCTCCTTCACATGAACTTTTTTTCATTTACACATCATGAACTTTTCTTTACTTTACACGTCAATTTCCCTTCTATGCGTACACAATAATTCAGTTTTCCCTTTTTTACATACACACATACACATTTTTGTCATTAGAACTGTTTATTCCCCGGCTAATTTCTTTTTTTTTTCTTTCTTCTTTTTTTTTTCTTTTTTAAACAACGATACTAGTGAGACATTTCTGGTCATATTGAGCCAAATTTATAAAATTATTCATAGGTTGATTTTTTTACATATAAGTCAATATCTTCATTTATTATATATTTGTTGTCCATGTTATAAATATAGTTCAACAGTTTACCATTTTAGTTGTTAATCATTGAATTATATGACATTTAAAAATATATATATATATACTCGTATGTGTTGATGATCTGATTTGTTTGGTTTTTACAGACAACTGTGTCATAGATATAGATTTTAATCCGGATAATTTGGAACTAAATCCTAATGAAGCCACTGATAACATTAGTGATAACATTAATTAGTGATAACATTAATTTTCTGGATTTAAATCTAATTATTGAACTTACTAATATGATAATTACTAATTTATATGATAAAAAAGACTATTTTAACTTTAATAAAATATTACCATTTAATTCCTGTAACTCAATTTAAATGTTTAGAAATATTATACTTAATCAACTTTTTAGAATTTATAGATTATCAGATAAAAAATTTCATGATATGCATATTAATAAGCTAAAAGCTACTAGCAAATTATATAAATATCCAGAATATTTAGTAAATGGTATAGTTAAAAAGTTTGGAAGGGTGTAATATACTTAAATTCTCCCCTTAGTATTTTATATTAGCCAGACATCCACTTTATCTTGAATAAGCATTACCATGTGCTTATATCCCTTATAATTTAGCCTCTATGTTTTCTATTATCATCTGCCCCATTATTTTGTAGCTCTTACTATTGAATATCACCTTCTATCGCCTTCACGCAATTATGTTATTTATTTTTCACGATGGGCAACAGCAGTTCGCAACTTTTTATTTTTTTGTGATTGGCAACATTGGTCTCTTTATTCAAAGCTCCAATGGATCAGACATATGAAGTGCTTTTACAGGTATTTTTGTTTCTTATAATTTTTCAATCTTTATTCATGTAGCCCAAGTGATCAGTGTTTATGGATATAATATATCACTGATATCAGAATTTGTGTTCATTATGATAAAATAATTGGAATTGAAGAAGAGTTTTATCGAAATAAATAATTCATTTGTTTAGGCTTGCGGCTTGTCCACGTGTAAAGCTTTAATGCTTGAATTTATTTGATTTTCTATTTTCGATTCCTTTCCATTGATATTTGTTGTCTGTTTTCAGCTTGATGACTAGAGGTTTTCATTTTTATTTTCCACTTGGTTGATTCTCTCTATCCTGTCATTGGTTTTTCAAAATATTATATATATATATATATATATATATATATATATATATATATATATATATATATATATATATATATATATATATATATATATATATATATATATATATAAATATATATATATATATATATATATATAAATATATATATATATATATATATATATATAAATATATATATATCTATCTATATATATATATATATATATATATATATATATATATATATATATATATATAATAGTGTACATTAATGCAGACATATCGATGTATATATATATATATATATATATATATATATATATATATATATATATAATAGTGTACATTAATGCAGACATCAGAATTATTGATAAAGTAGAATCTGCTGAAAGAAAACAACCATATAAGAAGCATTGGACTTTGTATTAGAACTTCGTTTTCTGGCTTATTTTATATTTATACATATTTTTGCATAAAACACTGCCCTATCCCATTTTGTCAAAAACAAGATACTCGAATCCGAACAGTTTCAAAACACGACTTAGCAACATGATCTTTGAGCAACATGAAATATACTTTCAGACCCCATCAGCAAATCACTCAAATGGATTAGGTAAAAAAAAATCCTTTTACTGCCAGCCACCTTGTTATTTTTACGGAATCGCAAAAAGTCAGATTTGGGAAGCTGTCAGATTTTGAAATAAAACAGAGTAGAATAATTTTTAAAACGGCAGAACAGCATTTGTTTAAGGGTTCTGTAAGAATACGATAAGAAGATATAGGAATATCTTTATAATAAGATTTGGATATTTGTGTGCACATATAAAAACATTGAGCTATGTATTATGGGTTTTTATATTATTTTTCCTTTAGTTAACATTCGAAATATTTTCAGTACAAAATATATAGTTTCTAAAGAATTAGAATATATTAAGATAATGTATATATATATATAAATATATTATGACCAAATCAAGTAATAACGAAATATTTAAATGAACAAAGCAGATAAACCACGGCCACAATGCCGAAGAAAGAAATACAGCACTGGCTTAATTTTGAAGATTATTTAGACTAAACTCATTTTCAATATTGTGCATGTAACTTTAATTAACCCAAACAAATGCTTGTTTCAGTATTAGCAATATATATATATATATATATATATATATATATATATATATATATATATATATATATATATATATATATATATATATATATATATATATATATATATATATATATATATATATATATATATATATATATATATTAATATTACTTTTAAATGTAATACCATTTGTCTAACCATTGTATGGATTCCGTTCAAAGTTTGTTTGAAAGTTAATGTTCCGAACTTTTTGATTGCGTCAATATAGAAACTCAGTGATAATACTTTAGATTGCTAAGGAGTTGATTTGTGTAAACATCGTCCTACATGGGGCTAAAACATGAAATGCATAAAAAATTAATTTGAAGTTAAAAAAAATTACGCCGAGGGTCCACCTGTGTACGTCGAGTTGTAATCAAATTTCACGATCGTTTGACGCTTAAATTTCGCGCTACAGACAGGCATATCCCTTTAGTATGTACTAGAAAATGTACTCTGCATATCCCAGGAGTTAAAGCAGGGGCACATTGAATGTGTTATTCAAAAAAAAATGTTCATATAAAATAATAGCATACAATCCGCGTATAATCTGTCTCTTACGCACATTCTCTCACCCCCCCCCCCTAAACAACGTTTGTCTAGTTCATTACATCGTACGTTTCGAATTTCGTTGGGATCCGCAGCCTGATGATTCGTTTGAAAAATGAAAAACATGTTTCGGCTACAAAATTTATATTTAAGCAACAGATGAATTTATGAAATTATTGTTTCGGTATATTATGTGGTGGAGTATTTCATATGGACTCTGTTCAATGATTGCTTGAAAGGCAAATTTTCGATTTTTTCGATGGTGTCAAGATTGAAACTCTGTGATACTATGTAATTTAGGTTGCAAAGGAATTGCTTTGTGTAAATATCGGACAAAAAACATAGAATGACTAAAAAACTAATTTGAAAGTAAAAAAAAATGTCCAGGTGAAAGTCTGTAGCTGTAGAATTACCTTCGTACCATGATCATATGAGCAGTAGTTCTCAAGCTACAGAGTACACGTGCAAACAGTCACACATATCTTCCTTTATTATGTAAGACAAAAATCCAACATATATATATATATATATATATATATATATATATATATATATATATATATATATATATGTATGTCCATCTACTATCTGTAAGCTTTCATGTAAATATTTGGCGTCACATTTGACGAAATCTATGATAAATTTGACCTTTATGAACTGGACAACAAATCTGCCCATAATATTTCCTACTTGAGCTTTTAAATATTTCGCTTATTTAGCTATAATTCAGGATCTTTGAAAATTAAATTTGATTTCTTCGATAAATCCTTTTCGGTAATTATAAATTTAATAGTTTTGATGCGAAAGAGTTTCACTACCTTATGAACAGTTATGCAAATATTTTTTATAAATTGTAGCTAATTTATTTCAAATATGTTTTTTTTTAAATCTTTCAAAAGAAATAATTCATTTGAAAATCTAAATTTTGATGTTCAATTTATTTTTATAAAAATAAATTTGAGTTTTGCACCATTACACATACGTATTAATAAAATGTCTATTTAAAATATAATATCCTATTTCAATCCTATAATTTGCAAATAATTATTACTTTCCTTATATACATAATGTATAAGAAAAGTATTGTGACGAGATCGAAAATTCGAATTCGAGTTTTCGACGGGAGAGCACGTTTCAAGCATCCCAGATCACGAATCAAACATTTTTGAAGCGATGTCTGTGTGTATGTATGTGAAAGTATGTGTGTCGAAAGCCCAGGCCAGCCGATTCGTCCAAGGACTTCGAGCAGCAAGGTGGATGGCCGGGAAAAGAAAGTATGTGTCTGTGTGTGGGAAAGTATGTGTGTGTGTGTGTGTGTCAGTGAGTCTGTGGAGACGATAACTGACGAACGAATGGGCCGATTTGAACCAAATTTGGTACAAAAATCACACTGGAAGACTATTGTTTTTATACGCAATCGAATGTTCAGAACCCTCCTAAATTTTCGAATGAAATTTTGAAAAAATCGTCAAAAAATCGAAACCCGTAATAAAGTTACGCAAATAGACATTTCTTATGTAATTTTTCATTAGAAAACGATTGGCATAAATTATAGAACGCTAATATGAACCGTTCTCGAGATATTGCACATTTTTCATAAAAATTATCAAAAAGTCATAATATAAAAAAAATATTTCCTATTGAGAAACATGTTTACTTTTCATATGTAATACTTCAAGATAAATTGGGTGACATCATTCTGGCGGATATAGCTCGCTCCATTCATGAAAAAAGATACTTTGAATAATACTTTTGTATTTGAACGCCAATAGTCATTTATCTGCTGTAAGAATAACTTATATCTTAGTGCATAACGCTTGGCGAGATTTTGGCGACGAATTTTTGCGGAATGTCACCAACTTGACGACTTTTTGAAATGTTGCCAAATTAGCGAAAATCTCGCCAAATGGATAAAAATAACGCTATATCAATGAAAATGAAGACCAATTGTTGAAAATTCAATATCTTGGAAAGAATATTTGTATCTACTATAAGAAAAACCTATTTTTTTTTCTGTAAAAGTAGTAAATTCATTACATTATATAAGGAATGTCATGTGTTGCCCCCATCAGATTTATTTTATGTATTTTTTTATTTTTTATCCAAATTTAATACTATGAAATTTTTTATAAAAAAATAAATAAAATTACAACATTATAATTATATATTTTTATTTGAAATTATATTATATTTCAAAATTATAAAATTATAAAATTCAAAAATTCATTTTTATAAAATTCAGTCAAATTTTTTTATGAAACTAAATTCGAGTTTTGCACCATTTTACAAACGTATTAATAAAAGGTTTATTTATAATAACATATACTTTTTAAATCCTATAATTTGCATATAATTGCTTTTTAATGTATTATTTTATTTATTATCTAACTTTAATATTATTATACACGTTGAAAGTTTGTAGAAAATGTCTTTCAACATTTATCTAGGTAAATGCTTTCATTTTTTCTCAAATTAAGCTTTGAAGTATTGTTGATACTTTACTTTTGTTGATTGTGCAACACAGATTCTTTTTCAGTTTACACTACTGTCATTGTACAATCAAATCTCTCAGATGGATTTGCCGAAAATGTCCAATATGCAGTACGACCACTTTAGTAGCTTTAACGGAATCTCATATAACCAGATTGGGGAATTGTGAATATGTCAGATTTAGGAACAAACGGGAAACTATAATCTGTAAAATGGTAAAGCAACATTGTTTCAGAGTTTAGTTGTTTCACTGTAATGCGATATGATATATAGAGATATATTTATAATAAGACTTTGATATTTGCTATTGCGTTTAGAATATTGAATTCTGTCTGGATGTAATAAAATTCCTGCTTCTAAACTGAGTGTTTCAAATGTCCAAGGAAATTGGTTCAAAATATGCTTTTAGCATTCATGGATGATTTAGTAGTAAATATGGTTATTGTAAAATTACGACTTAGAATAGGATGAATGTGGGTTTTATATTCTGTTTATTCATTTTTACTTTCCTTATATACCTAACGTATAAGGAAAGTATTGTGAGGGGTCGAAAATATGAATTCGAGTTTTCGACGAGAGAGCACGCTTCAAGCATCCCTGATCACGAATCGAACATTTTTGAAGTGATGTCTGTGTGTGTGTGTGAAAGTATGTGTGTGTGTGTGAAAGTATGTGTGTGTGTGTGTGAAAGTATGTGTATGCGTGTCAGTGAGTCTGTGGAGACGATATCTCAAGAACAAATGGACCGACTCGAATGAAATTTGGAACAAAAATCAAAATCCATGAATACAGGAAGCCAATAGTTTTAAAATATTATCGAATGTTCAGAACCCCCTAAATTTTCGAGTGAAATTGTGAAAAAATCATCAAAAAATCAAAACCTTTAATAAAGCTACGCAAATAGACATTTCGTATATAATTTTTCCTTAGAAAACGATTGACATAAACTTTAGAACGCTAGCATGAACCGTTCTCGAGATATTGCACATGTTTCAAATAAATTTATCAAAAAATCCCATAAATTAAAAAAATATTAACTGTTAAGAAGTATGTTCACTTTTTATATGTAACGTCATACGATAAATTTGGTGACATCATTCTCGTGGATCTAACTCGTTCAATTCACGAGAAAAGATACTTTGAGCAATACTTTTTTATTTGAACTCCAATAGTCATTTATCCGCTGTAAGACTAACTTATTTCTCCATCCATAACGCTTGGCGAGATTTTAACGACGAATTTAGCGGAATGTCGCCAACTTGGCGACATTCTTAAATGTTGCCAAATTAACGAAAATCTCGCCAAATGGATAAAAATGACGCTAAATCGATGAAAATAACCACTAATTGAAGAAAATTCAATATCTTTGAAAGAATATGAGCATCTACTATAAGAATAAAATTTTTGTAACTGCAAATGTAGTAAATTAATTGCTTTATATAAGGAATGTCATGTGCTGGTCACAGCAGATTCTCATTATTAAAACTGTCCTTTCTTTTAGTTATTTATAGATATAAGAAGAGTTGAAATTAATGATAGTAAGTCTATCTTTCCATAGTTGATATTTATTTTCAGTGGATAAATGTTAATGGTAACTGTTAATGGTGAATGTTAATACAAATGGGTAAATTTTATACAATGTTTAATAATAATTTCACAAGCACGGCTTTAGTATTATTGTTTTGTATTGCACAAGTTATCCACTCATATTAGTGTGCATAACTTTTGAATTGTACACTTTTGTATATCACGATTTTTGTATTGAACTCTTTATCTATTATTGTGCATGAAATATACAAAAAATACTCAAATACCAATTTTTTCTTTAGAAACAGAAATATTTAATGAGTAATTTTTATTGATTTTGAATACGAGACCATCATGGATTTACATTTAGGAATGGACTCAGAATGCGGCTGGCATGTTTAAAATTCAATTTTAAATATTAGTATTATCTACTAAAATGTTCGTTTGTTTTCACAAAATCAGGAAGAACATGGGTACATAATGAAATGGCTTATAATTCCATTTCACTTCAATTTGCCATACAACGAGGCAAATATTTTAGAGACATTTTTAATATAACTTGACTGTTTAAAAACCTATAGTCAAACCACTTGGCCATTGATAATTCTGCAGTAAATACATGTATTATTTTTCCTCTTTCTCTCTTTTTCCAGCTCTGTCTCTATCTCTTCCTTTTTTTATCACTATCTTCCTCTTTCTCTACTTTTCCAGCTCTTTCTATATCTCTTAATTTTTTATCACAATCTTCCTTTTTCTCGCCTCTTCGTTCCTTTTCCAGCTCTTCTCTATCTCTTAATTTTTATCACTATCTTCCTCTCGTTTTATCTCCTTTCTCAGCTCTTTCTCTATTTTTCTCTCCTTTTCCAGCCCTTTCTCTATCTCTTTCATTTTTATCATCTTTCTCTCTCTCTTCTAAACGGTGGATCGGTCGAGTTTAAGCCATTACTTATATTCACCTTGACATAAAATGGGTCATTTCATTAGGAAAGCAATGTAATTTCATAAACTTATCATTACAGAAATAGTTTATATACTGCAAATTCAATAGATAATTTATACTGTTTATTCAGGAATTTCTGTTCTGTCGATTTTTTAAAACACATTTCCGAAATCCATCAGAGTTAATAGAATAATTCAACCCCTTCTAATAGGATTCGATTTTATTAAAAACTCTAAGAAAAACTTCATCAGAGTTAAAACTATCTGTATTTATTTAGCAATTTAAAAATACTATAGGGTCCAGGACTTCCTGGCCCGGAATCAAATTATAGGATTTTCCGTTGACGGTGAATCTGCAACTACCTTAAATCCTGAGGCTCTAGGGACAATCTTGGAAAACAGCTGGACCCAGATCCCAATACACGTGTTCGGCATTCCACACTCGTTTGTCGAAAATAGTATTTTCGTCCCTATAGAATTAACCCTCTATTCGCGAAGACTTTTTTCTATCGGTTTACTCACATTAGTAAGGAAAACGGCTCACAGAAAGAAAAACTTCCGTCCGGAGTGGAAAGAAAAATAGAAGGAGGAGGAACTTTTATTTCATTCTTTTAAAAGATACGATTCAGATTATTTCTCGGCCAGTGGTTTGCCTTCCTGTCTCCTCATAGTTTATATCTTTATATCTATATATAACCAAGTTTCTAGCTTTTTCAAAGTTTGAGTACTTTGGCACATTTCTGCAGACGCTGAGGGAATATAGTGCTAATGGATCTAGCGCAAGACGGCGAAAAATGAAACTTTTTTTTCTGATGTTCAATGTTTATTTTTCATCTATTTTGCCATCTTGAAATTGACAGATGGATAGTCAAGTTCAATTGGAGAAGTTGCGTAGCTTCTTTGACTTGATCAATGATCATGTTTTAATTCTTTTAATGCAAGGTATATCATGTAATATGTTTCTTACATGATGTAGATAGTTAAACAATTCGTTGAAGTCTACACCTTTACAACCTTATCGTTCTTTTAATGTTTTGAAAATTTTTTATTATAAAGTATCATGCTTTTTTAATTTTGAATGATGAAATATAAAGATATATGTGTTTAACAATTTTTTACGGCAGGAATAAATGGTATCCTTAAACTCTAAAATCTCTGTGAAGTACACTATATATCATATAGTGTACTTCACGTTGCATACACATAGTCTCCACTATTACATAAGGTCTATGTTGTCACAAAAATTTGCATTCAATCTGCTGTTTTGAATCTACTTTTTACTATGAGATGAAAGAGAATTTTCTTTTAAAAATCTATATAATCATTGTCTACCTTGTTTTTGCCATTCAGTCCCCTCCAGAAGCCACCCAGTGGTCTAAAAAAGTTAAACGTTGCATACACATAGTATCGTCCACAATAATCTGAGACAAAGAGTATCAAAGTTATCCGCAAAACATATGTATTCTGTACTATATCTTTTTACCTAAATACGTTGATCAGTTTCCCTTTATATTTTTCACCATTTTAGTTTTTCGTATTTTCTCTACTCCACCTTTGAAAATAAATCCAGTTACCAAATGAGAACGAAAACTGAAATAAAAGTGAATTAAATTTAATTAAAATAAAGAGAACGTGTATGTAAGTCTGCAGGGAAAGTCATGTGCAGCCCACATCAGATTTTTTATTTTCCGAACATTACAATATCTTGTTTTCTAATAGAATGCAGTACAATATAAAATATTTTTTTTTCTTCGTATTTTTATTTCTATTATTTTTCAGTCAATTAAAAACTAGTTTTACTTGATTTAATAAATGTTGCTTAATCTGCCACACTTCGTATGTTAACAAACTATTTATCTCGCAAAAGAGTAACTTTTTAAACTGCATCATTTATATAAATAAAATAAAAATATGTCATCGTATTTTACGAATTTATTCTGAAAACGAAAAAGAAAAACAAATAATAATTTAGCTATAAATATTTGTGGTGTATAAAATATAATTAATAAAATACCACCAATTAAGGTAATCTTAAACGTTTAATGCTAAAGTCAAAACACTTTATTTAGTTAATTTTACAATATTTAGAAAAGCGTGCTTTGACGCCAAAGTTAAGAAAATTCATTAAAGCCGTAATTTGCTCCACGGTTAATTTTAGAAGAAATATACAGAATTCTTAGAAAATGGGGATGAAAAAATTATCTTTTAGCTTTTTTTGCATGGAAAAATAAACAAGGAGGTGGTATATAAAAATAACAGTTAATTGCATAATTTCTTCATTCAACGTTTTCTTTGAAAATCTTTATTAATTTCTTCTATTATCTTGGGAAATAAACTTTGATTTATGAATTGGATTGTTTCAAACTATTTTAAACAAAAATATGCAAAGAAAAAATTTCATAGAATATTCGAGTTTAGTGACATTAAAATGCAAAAATATTTATATTAAGCATCAATAATGTTTTTATATTCTTAAATATCTGACAGCCGCGTTCGACGACCAACCAGGTAGTTTTCATAAAGTTTTTCAATTGCAATAAATCTGAGATATATTTATTAACATTCTTTACAGAGGGAAGTTGTCGTAGTCAATGTTGTGTTCATTATCTTGCTTCGCAGTGTTCTATGTTGCTGCGCACCATGACATGCGCATTGATTACAAGTGGTGCAACTAGTATTAAACGTGATTACGCGATGTGATTACGAAACGTAATTAGAGACCAAGAAACACAGTAACTCAAAGTGAGCTGATACATTTGCAGTGCTCAATCAAAGAAATATTTTTCTCAAAAATGTTGTTGAAAAAAAAAGTATTTTATTGTTATTATAACACTTACACATATAATTTCAAGCATGGCAAACTAAATTGAGTTTTATGATAAGCACGAGATAACACGTTTATAGAAAATATCCATTACTTTTTAAAAATAAAATATTTCTAAAAGTTTGAAAAACGCTATCTTTATCAAACGCAAGGTGAAAGCAAGCCCAAGCGCAAGTGCGTGCGCTTAATGATAGGTTCACGTTATAATTGCCTTCAATTGACAGCGGGAAATAATAGTTTTAAGTTCTAACGGTTTTATAATACGTAATGTAACAGTGAATAATTCCCCAAACTATTTTAACACTTTTGGAAATAATTTTCATCCAATTACATATGAGTGGCAAAAATTGAAGTAAAACGTGTGGAGCTTTAAAACTAAATGAGAGAAAAGAAGAGAAGGGAAAGGAAATTTAAGTAGAATATCAGTATTTTCAAAATTTTTCACTCCATAAAAAATTTTCTTAAAAGTAAAAGCCCTTTTTTTAAATATTTTTTAAAGCTTTTTGTAGGAGGATAAGGGGTGAAAACTAAAGTTCTGTACCGCCATATATTAATTTTGGAAGAATTAAAATTTTGGTCCGCTCTCACATATTTTGCTGAATGGACAAAAATTTCTTGTTATTCGTAATTCCTAGACTTGTGAGGTCTAAATAACCTTTCGATTATTATGTCCCTCTGTTTCCATTGTCATTTTTGCGTGCTTAAGCTAACGATCCTAACTGGTTCGTTTATTAGACGAATCACCGACCCAATTAACATTGCCAGCTTTCCTTCGGGAGAGTAGGAATAAATATTCGGATCCAGAGAGTTCAAGGTTCGTTCTGGTCGTGGGTTGATCTTGTCACAAGTGTGTTTGATTTGAGAGGGGGCGTGGAAGGAAAACCCAGTGGATACATCAATGACTGGGGAAGGTCTAGTATTCGTGGTTTTGCTTCAATACGAGGCTGCGAGAGAAGAAAATGTCAGCGATAAACATAAAAGCTTTAGAATTGTATCTATTTAAAAGTGTCACCAGACCAGTTAATTGTAGTATCTTGTATATATTGTAAATTATTCTGGACGTGTACAATAATAATTACTGTCTATGTCATAAATTGCTTTAAAAGACAGATGTTGTGAATTCTGTGAAGTGAATAATAAAATTAGGTTGAATTACAAGTGCAGTCCTGTGTTATTGCCCTTGTACCGAAATGTTTGAATATCCCAGAATTAAGTTTGAATTAAGTCACTTTTAACATACAGTAGAACCTCGATTATCCGACCCTCGTTTAACCGGGACACTCCGTTAACCGACGTCGGTTTCCTGACTTTTTTTCCGGGGTTTTGGAGTCTTTAAAGCTGCTTTCCGAAATAATTTAATAAGAAAATTACTTTTGGAAGGAGAATCTGCATCTACAGTTTCAATACTAGAGTTTTGGAAATCTGTCAACATTAAAGACTGCATTTATATGATCAGTGAAGCATGGGAATGTATGCCGCAATTGATACTAAGACGAAGTTGGAGAAAACTTTTGCCGAATTTTTCAACTGGCACAGATGAAAATGTTACAGACATTGTGAAAGATGGTGTTACTGAATTTTAAAACAATTTTAGCACGATGCCAGGTTTTAAAAACTGTGGGATCAAAGAAATCACAGATTGGTGGATTTGTGACATGGAAGATGCAGGCTTCCAGTTGCTTAATGATGAGGAAATTATCGCAGAAGTCCAACATTCTCCAAAAGAAGACGAAGAAGAAGATGATGATGAAGGCGAGAATGATTCCCAAGTAAATATTAGTAACAATGATGCTCTTGAGTGTTTTTCAAAAGACCTTGCTTGGTTGGAACAACAAGAGCAGTGTGATTCCTCTGAACTAATGATTTAAAAAAAAAATTCGTGACAGAGCTGCACGACAAATGATGACCAATTTAAGCCAGATGAAGCTTCCATTTAAATCATTGTTAGTTTTTTGTTTCAAAATAAATTTACATGTACTAATACTGTACTGTAATTTAAATTTAGATATTAATTTAGCAGTTTAAATAGTCATAATAGTAGTTCGATGACGATGTTACATATTAAACTAGACGATTATTGAAAAATTCTCTATTATCCAGAAATTTCGATTATCCGATGCAGGTTCGGTCCCAATTACGTCGGATTATCGAGGTTCCACTATATATATAAAAAATGTTGCCTATCAGGCATGGCCTATATTTAGGCTCTTGTTCGCACTTCTTAATATACTTCGTCACTGATGAAGGGCGTGATTTTGTTCAAAAGCTCTTTGGCCAAGTGATTGTGTACGTCATAATAAGGCTATTTTAATAAATGCCTTTTTAACCACTTATTTGGTTGGCTTTAATTTTAGAACACTTTTAACATATTGAAGATCCATCCTCAAGAACGACCTCTAAAGTGAATAAAGAGACATCAGGTCTTTACAGGCTGTCCAATGTCCACCAATCATCAATGTAGTTATGTTCTTAACATTGCAAGCCACTTTCAGCGATCAGCCAGTTTTAAAAAGTTCTTAACTTACAATAAATCTTAGATGTCTTTAATATCATACTTTATGTGGGAAGTTTTCACAGCCACTGTTTTATTGATTAATTTAATTAGTGTCGTTTCGGGTTGCTGCGACCCGGGACAAGTCCATTTCCACTGTCAATGGATCATCAACAATGTGTTTGCGTTTTTGTGTACAATGTTTTCAAGATTTCAGCGACCGTCATTGTTACTTTAATTGGGAAAATTCTTAGGTATCGTAGATAAAGTTAATATTTATACAAATATCCAGAGGTGGTGTTAAAAGTACATAAGTCAAAAATTCCAATTTTTTATAGCATACATATTTGGTTTCAGAAATTTATGAACTTTGTTATGGAAAACATACGTAAGTTAATTGGTTCAAACCTTAAACACCTATTAGATTTTGCATGGATATCAGTGAGGTATTAAAATATAAATTAGAAAAAATTATTATTTATTTAGCTTATAAATACATTGCAAACTCTATCAAAATTCAATCTGTATTCTGAAAACTACAAATTAATATTTTTAAAAGGTTCTACTAAAAGTATAAAAATGTTTATTCCTTGATATTTCAAAATCCTTGATTTTGACTTAAGTGCTTTTTGATGCCACCTCTTGATACATTCTCAGAGAAAAATTGCTTTACCTGCACCTTAAACCAATCTTATAGTTTAAGACTGGAAAGTATTTAACTGAATATATTAATGCAACTTCCATGCACTGCATTTATGAATTTTTTTTTCTTGAAATTAACGGTCGACATTTCATTACTAATATAAATAATGACACTATTAAGCACATATTCGTAATAGAGTAAACAAACAAAACAGTATTTTCATTCTTTATTGAAAACAAAAGGAAAAATGTATAAACATGTGAGAGAATTAATTTGTCTTCCTAAACGGAGAAATTTCCTCGGGACAAGTTTCATAAATTAGGTGCTTGCCCGCATCGAAATAATATGATTACAGTCCTTGAGAAAAATGTAAATATGGTTGAAGGTAATTAAGGAATTTTATGCAAAAATAAATATATCTAAGAAGAACACTTTGTCTCATTTACTCAGTGTTTAAGATTAAATAATGTATTTAAAAGATATATATTAATTAATATCATACAAACAAAGGGTTGGATTTTTCACTTTCACATAATACGCAACGTTAATTTATTGCTTTGCCTAATATTTTTAAATTTTTTTAATTCGAGGTTTTGCTAGGTCGAGCAACTTTAAAGCCTCCTGAACACATGTTTAACACTTTCGGAAATATATACATCGATGTACGTATACATCGATGTACGTATGTAAGCGTGTTTGAATTTTAGGAAATCTGATTGTGTGTCTGTGTATGTCTGCGTATGCTTGTGCGCGTGAGCATGAATGTGTGTATCTGTGTATGTCTGCGTGTGTCTGTGTATGTAAGCGTGTGTGTATGTCTGTCACAAGTGCGTGTTCCTGAATCTATCTGTATCTGTATGTGTATCTCTGTGTGTATGTGTGTTTGTGTGTGCGTGTGTGTTTGGAACAGTGTATGTCTACTTGTGTGGTATGTATGTGTGTATATGTGTATGTCTGCGTATGTATATGCGTGTATATATGTATGTCTGCGGTATGTGAGTGTGTGTGTGTATCTATGCATGCCTGCGTATGTTTATATCTGTGTGTTTCTACATGTGTGTTTGCGTCAGTATATCTGTATGTGTGTATGCGTGTCTTTGTGTGTATATCTGTATTACTGTGTCCGTATCTCAGTGTATATGCGTGTGTGTGTCTGTTTCATGTATGTGTATGCTTGTGCGTATGCGTGCGTGTGTATCTGTGTATGTTTACGTGTGTGTCTGTGCATGTCTACGAGTGTGTGTGTGTCTGTTTATGCCTGAATATACGAATATGTGGATGTCTGAGAGGTTGGAGCGAGATAACTTACGGACGGACGTACACACTATAATCGCTATTATGTTTAGATATTATATGTTCAGAAACTAGAACTAGATAGAATGTTTTTTAATTCACAGGATTCGAACATATATTATTCGAAATTCAAAGGCCGAGAAAAAAAATATACTCATTCAGAATGAATGTTCACGTGGATGTGACATGGTGTAAGTAGGCGCATTATACTTGTATAACATAGAAAACAATTATTGGTAATTCTCATCTTTAAGACATGGAGTATTTGAAGTCAAAAATTTGAGGTAATGACATAGGAGCACCAAAACTCAAATTATTCATACTTAGATAAGGTTAAATCTAAACTGTGGATAAAACTGTTTATAATTCGCATGATTATAACAAAAGTGGGTAAATTTCAGATTTCCTCAACAATGATTTCTACAGAAAACGTTGATTGTAACCGAAACGATCACAATCCATTTTATATCATTTATTTATGCATTTATCAATCAAGGGCATCATTTTGTTGATACTGAAGTGTATATTATTGATGTCTTGAATTACGCTGTCTCATCACAAAAGTTCCACTTATTATATGTTATCTAAATGTAGAGTATTTGCTTTAAAATAGCAATGCAAAAATACAGAAACAGAAACCTGTTAATATTACCATTGTCTAAATAATTTATTTGCAATATTATTTGTAATATATATTTGAAGTGATTCAAGAACGTGACATTAAATTTGTATTGACTCCAACCTTACATTAGTTCCAAAATTTAAGCACTACAACTAAATAAAAATGTAATATAATAGTTCTATATAGAATACATACATAATACATCGTGCAGATACATCAAACACAAACAAATATTATATCCTTTAATCATAAGAGATTTGCTTATATCGAAATTATTTATTTCCACACAGTCAAGCACACAAATAACAAGAGTATAGCTCAAAAGCATAATTTCTCTTGTATATTTATTTTAGATATTCAGGATTTTTCATCCTATGTTTCAAAGGAAATCATTTTTACAGTGCTTGTATTATTTATCTTTTAGTATTTTATTTATTGTTACCTTTTATCTATTGCATGTATTACGTTCATTGTAATTTAAGTTTTAAAGGCAATCATTTGTACAGTATTTTTTTTTATCTCATGAATCCATTATGTATTTTTGTAGCATCTTTTGGTTATACATCACGCGGTTTGTATTTTTAAATTTAAAGGGAATCACTTTTACAGTATTTTTTATCTTATCATTTTATTATGTTTTCATATATAACATATTGCAGATATCACATGATTTGTATTCTGAGTTTTACACTGATTCATCTTTACAGTTTTTTTATCAATTTGTTAGAAATTTTAATATGTTGTCTTAGTTTATATATAACATGGTTTGTTCTTAATTATTAAAAGAGAAACATTTGTATAGTATTTTTATCTTGTTATTATATTTAGTATTTTTTCCCATTATTTATTGTATATGTCACGTTTATTGTACTTTGATTTGATTATTTATATGTTTAAACAAATAGAAACATCAAATACGTTGAATGATTCTATATTTGCAAATAAAAGCAAACCATTGTTTTGGGTAAAGTAATCTAAACTAGAATTCTGCTATCAGTGCAGAAAACAGCATTTAGGTCAAGTTTTACGATATCTGTATGCCTGTCAGTATGGAACTGTCGGTATCTTCAATAGCAGTAAGGACACTTGCAATGTACCGCAAATTTGAGAACCAACATGGAGAACGAAAAATTCAGTCCTACCAATCAACCACCTTTAAATTTTTTGGCTGCAAAGATGAGTTTTTTTTTATTTAAGGCAACTTCGTGAAACCTGAACTCAAAATTTGATATGTGTCACAAATCGCAAAATTGCAACATATAATTTTTTTCGTTACAATTGCATGTATAGGCTATTCCTTGAAGAGTAAAGAAAAACGTAGAAACTAGTCTGTTGATGGTGCTGAGGAACTAACTTTTTTGATAGACCAACGTGAAAACTGACTTTTGTAATGTTGCATATTGACGAACTCCGCGAGTATTATTAATCTAAACTACCAAAATTAATATTACGATAAAGTCAATTACAGGGTGTCCCAAAAATATTGAAACGCGGTTTAATTCTTTACCTTTTGGGGATAAGTGGGCAATGTAAATTGCAAAACAGTTGAAATTAAGGTAGGAAATAAGACTACGTTAATGAAATAGTCCTCCTATTAATTTTCAAAAAGTTACACTTTTTAAATTTTTATACGACCCCCTTAGACAAATTTGGTCAATCAGATTTTTTTTTATTTTTAATGCAAAATGATCATTAAAAATATCGCATATCTGTATCTTTAAAATTGAGCGAGTTATATTTAACTGAAAATTGAACATTATGCATGGGGACCATATATCGAATTAGAAATGTAAATTTGTAACATATCATAAAAAAGATAAAACTGGATGATAATACATAGTAGTAGATAATGCATTCTCAACCGCGTAGTGAGTACCGCTGTTGTATATGATCTCTGTCTCTGTAATACCTTATTTAGAAGCATTTGTGATAAAAAAAATTGACACATGTTAACGTATGTTTGATCTAAACAATTTCCATCGTCAATTTGTTTATGATTCCTATTTTCACTGATGAAACGGCTTTTAACATGGTACGGAAAAGTGGCATAAGTTATATTTTTTTTCCAATAACATAACTCAGTTGATTTTAAAGATGAAAATATGCGGTTTTGTTTAATGATCTTGTATTAAATATAAAAACTTTCTGATTGCCCAAATTTGTCTAAGAGGGTCTTATAAAAATTTGAGAAATATAACTTTTTGAAAATTAATGGGAGGACTATTTCATTAACGCAGTCTTATTTCCTACCTTACTTTAAACATTTTTGCAATTTACATTGCAGACTTATCTCCAAAAGCTAAAGAATTACAGCGAGTTTCAATTTTTTGGGGACATCCTGTATTATAGATGTATAGATAGTTACTTTATTGACCAACATCCTGTATCGTATCAAACATATCAAAACAACTGCATTAATACGCCCACGAAGAACATCAATTGAAAGAATAATTTAAGCAAACAAGAAAAAGGTATATTCTAGGTGTTCCAGACGTAAAATATACTGGATCTTTTAGCAAGTCGAATTCTTGTTTCAGAGTCATCCATCTTTCTTTCAGACTCAGCTGCTGCTGTGGAGGTAACATCCGAACTTCAATAGAAATGAGATTACGTATAGGAAATATTGTGAATTTTGATAGTATGTTCTGGAATCAAATAAATTTTAGATAGAAAAAAAGTGCATTAATATTACGTTGGATAATACAGGTTATTGCTAAACAAAATGTGTTGCTTTTTGAAAAAAAAAACTAAGGATTGCTTGAATATGAACATAATGCATCAGATGTTAAATATTAGATATGGAATGCTCTCGTGTCAATTATCATGAATATATTGCATACGAAGTTCAATTATTATAAATAGAATATATAGAATGCTAATTATCAATAGAATGCATACGATGTCAACCATTATGAGTAATTCAATATGAAGTCAATTATTATGAACATAATACATGGAATAATAATTGTTATGAATAGAATGATTAGCTTGTCGAATGTAATAGATCTCACAAATACAGCACTTTATGGCAAACAATTTCCTCATCACGTATAAAAAAACAATAACCTTCTTCCAAAAAAGTTATGAAATTTCAAAATGGTTTGTGCCGCAAAACAGGAGATGTACTCTCAAGTCTAATGTACACTGCTGAACAATGTTAAAACTCATTTAAATCACGCAAAGCCTGTTTTACTCGCAGTTATTTTTTTAATTGATATTGAAAATTATTTACCAGAAAATTTTTAAAATCTCTTAAAGAGTTATTTGCTCACTGATCATTTATTTCATCGTCAGCATTGAAAACTTATGAGTGTGAAAAGCATAGCCACAGTGAATTGAACACTTGCTTGTAATAGTACATATTAACACAACCAACCGATTCCTACTATTAGAGTGTGGTTTAACTCGACATCTTCGTACTAGAATTCATCTTTATGAATTTTTATATTTTTTTTTTTCAAATTTTACAAGAGGGAATTTAAATAATCTGTATCGTAAGTCCAAATTTTTCCCAATATTGATCTCAATTTTGGGCTAATTGGAGGATGATACTATGGTAGATGTTGTTCCTCTGTTCTGAAGATTACAATAGACATCTGTCGTTTATCGTTTGATATCATTGCATTAAATTTTGTTCGAATTCATCATTTCGTGTGAAAGAAATTATGCTCAAATACGGTGACAGTGTTCACATATTGTGACATGCAGCCAACGGCCCTACCGTGCTGAAAACACCGGTTCTCGTTAGATCACCGAAGTCAAGCAGCATTTGGCGCGGTTAGTACTTGGGTGGGTGACCACCTGGGAACACCGCGTGCTGTTGGCACATTTCGGGTGCTGTAGCCCGGTGGTTTGCGTGCTGGATTTGCACGTTGCCACAACTGCCGCCGTGTTTATGCGGAGTACGATCACGTTAAACATGTGGGTCCGTAAGTCCTTCCGAGAGGTTGGTGGTAGGGGAAGGATATATGGTCCCTGTGGATGCCTCCCCCACTGGGTTCCAGTCCAAATTAGGTGGCACTTCCCGGCCATCCAAACGGTTACCTTACACCTTTCTGGTAAGTCGGAAGGTCTGGGTCTCAACAACAACATATTGTGACATGCGCACTATAGAGACAAACAGACTGACTTGGAGATATTATTGAAATAAGGTGTATTTGTATTCATGAGTACAAAAACTGAGTGTAGCATATTTACCCAATTACAACTTTTTATCCTCACATCTTACATAATAAAGGAAAGTGATTGTTTGTGTATGTGTGTGTCTGTTCAATGTGAAGCGGGGACTCTAATGTCCACGGAAATTGGTAAACATGTATTTCAGGACGCAAAAAGGAGCACATCAGTTTATTTTTTTTCCTCCCCGAATTAGTTTTCTAGTTATTTTATGTTTTTATATTTTCACTCAAATCGGTTCCTTAATGTTTTCAAAAACTATCACAGATTTTCTATCTTGACATCATTGGAAAAATTACAGTACGTCCTTAGTCACCTTGTCTAAATCGAATCCGTACAACAATTTCTTCATGTGCATTTATTTTCTTAAATATACATCGAAATTTGCATTGTTTGACACTATCTGTTATAATATATCGTCCCCTCCAAAAAACTAAGATTAGCACAATTCTATAATTTGCTCAATTTTCATAATCAATTCTAATTTTTGTAATTTGTTAAGGAGTTGCATTAAATGATGGCGAAGCTACCAACGCACATTCTACTAAGTCTTCGTGCAATCAGCGAAATCGACCTTGCAGACAGTGGATTTTAATGGGCAGGTCTGCCTTAGAAGCACATAGTAGTCTGTGCCAGGAAGGTTTAATGCACACCCTCCCTCCTCACCGTTCCTTCTTTTTAGTTATTTATTTATTTAATTTTATCTATTTACTTACTTTATTTATTTGTTTATTTATTCATTTAATTTTATTTATTTATGTATTTCATTTTTAACTTTTGTGAAGAGCGCGTCCAATTTAGGGGCTTATTTAAATATGTATATGTAGTGGACTCTTATTTATTAATTTGAAAGTAGTCGGCGCTTATTCAATATTTTTAAGTAGTGACCAATTATTTAGTTATTTATAAATAATGGGTGCTTATTTAATTATTTATGTGTATGGAGGCTTATTTAATTATTTATAGGTAGTGGCCTCTTATTTAATTATTTATATGTAGTCGGTGACTATTTAATTACTTATATGCAGTTGATGTTTATCCAATATTTTAAGTAGTGGGCGCTTATTTAATTACGTATAAATAATTGGTGCTTATTAAATATTTTAAGTAGTGGAAGCTTATTTAATTATTTATAAATATTTGGTCTTTATTCAATATTTTAAGTAGTAAGCGCTTATCTAATTATTTTTAAGTAGTGGCTAATTATTTACTTATAAATATTTGGTGCTTATTCAATATTTTAAGTAGTGGGCGCGTATTTAAATATTTATAAATAGTTGGTACTTATTCAATTTTTAAATAGTGGGCGCTTATTTAATTATTTATAAATATTTGGTGCGTATTCAAAATTTTAAGCAGTGGACGCTTATTTAATTATTTATAAATAGTTTCCACTTATTTAATTAGTTATAAGTAGTGAGAACCTATTTAGGCTACGGATAACTATAATAAATGTAATACGGAAGATATAATAAATAACAAATTGCATATAAAATAGCATTTACTGTTTTGGATTTGTACTAGAAATATGATGAGTCACGGAAATAAGCTGAATATTGAACTTCAGGTTGTTCTGGAAAAACGTATGTTGAAAACGTTCGTGTTTTCGGAATCATTCATCTTTCTTTCAGACGCAGCTGCTTCAGTCCTGCTAACTTCACAAACCAATGGGAATCAGCTTGCAATTGGAGAAGAATGTGAATTTAGAGCATATGCTCTCTCTCCTGAAGCTAACAAATTTTGAAAATAACAGTAGATTCGTATTATGTTGGGATATACGTTGAATGCTACATATTATCTAATAATAATTAGATAATATGTAGCAGAACGATATTATATAAACTTAATATTGTTCTGATTATTACGTGAATGGTGGGAAAAATACGCAAAATGAAATATATTTAATTAAAGCGGCCAAACTGCTTTCAAAGTAACTGCAAAATAAAACAAGATATATCAAACATGCATAAGCATTGATTATGAGACACTTTCTAGCCGAAATTAAATTTTACTTAAGCATTTCTAAAGTGTGATACATTCAGCGATGATATTTTTTTAAATTATCGCAGTACTACAGAAATGTGTTATACTTGGAAAACTTAAACTTCATCGAAATATAAATCCTTTGATTCTCCATGTAAGCTCAATGATTATTTCATCCATTTACTTTTATTACAGACTTCAGAGTTAAATCATTTTGAGTGAAAAGAATTCAACAAATTCTTATGCAACTCACAATCTTTTGTTTACATTCTGCATTCATTAAAATTAGGCTTCGTAGTAGAAGTAATCAAATTTTAGTGATCATTTAAAAAAAAATATTGTAATTGCGTAAGCACGAAATTTAGATACACAGATAATACGCAAAAATAAAACCGTTTTATGACGGATACAACACTAAATACACGCGTTTGCAAAAAATGAAACGAAGCACCATGAAGACAGTAACTGTTTTAATTGAAATTAAATATGCCTACGGCTCATACGCAGGTAATGAAATGATTACCTGTGTATGAGCCGTAATGGCAATCCTCAATTGTTGTTCCAGATCTGCTACATTTTGGGGTGCCCGAATCTGGCGATCTAGCATGTCCCATACATGCTCGATTGGCGAAAGATCTGGTGACCTTGCTGGCCAAGGAACAGTATCAACAGCACGGATACAGTCCACAGAAATGCGAGCCGTGTGTGGCGTGGCATCATCTTGTTGAGAAATGGTCCCACAATGGCGTGTCATGAAGGGTAATGCAAACAGACGCAGGATTTCATCAACATATCGTTGAGCTCTTAAAGTTGTACGCATGAAGGGGGACCCGCTGCCGTAAGAGATAGCACCTCACACCAGGGATAATGGCGGTGCGTCGATGTAAAACAAAGGATGATTGGTACCGCTGGCCCTGGCGCCTCCACACACGTACCCGATGGTCATCTGCTGAAAGACCGAAGCGTGATTCATCGCTGAATACTATGCGATGCCAGTCTGCTGGCAGCCATGATGTTCGGCTACTATACCACTTCAAACGACTCTGTCGATGTTGTTGGATTATGGACAGACACGTTAAAGGCCGCCGTGAGCGTAACCCCACCTCATTCAACAGCAGTGAGATGATGGCTGGTACCACGTGTGGTATGGAAGAGGCTGTAGCACGTTGGATGGCGGACCATGATGTCGTTGGGCCAGTTCGGGTCTGTCGCACAATCATCCGATCTTGCACCATTCGTGGACCATAGCCTTCCAGAACCTTCATCCCGCACATGAGTTCCTTGCAGCAGCCATTGCTGCCAGCACCTTTGCACAGCAGTGTTCGTTCGGTGCATGTGGCGGCCTATTGCTCGGTATGACCAGCCAGCTTCACGCATCCCTACTATACGGCCACGTTCGAAATCATCTAATTGTTTATAAGGTCTTTGGCACGTGGTAATGGCATTATTGGTTGTACATCCACGGAACTGCAACGCCTATAACCAGCAAAGATACATCGTCCACATTTTAGCATGTTTTAGAGAATGCTGGTTGCGCAGTAGAAACGCGCGCTATGACCGAAGTTAACACTCATTGGGCTTGCAAATTTAATCATTTGCATACTTGGTATAAAAGAATTTCCATGCAAAATTTCGAGATGATCGGATTATGTTTCAGGGGTGCTGCGTTTTTTTTTTTTTTTGCAAAAGAGTGTAAAAGATCCTTAAATATTCCGATATATACACCCGGAAAAAATGGGTGTCATATTTTGTTTTCCAAGAAGTCACTTGATATCTTCATCCATCAGGGGTTGTTGTTGTTGAAACCCAGACCGTCCGACCTACCAGAAAGGTGTAAGGTAACTGCTTGGACGGTCGGGAAGTGCCACCCAATTTAGACCGGAACCCTGTGGGGGAGGCATCCACAGGGACCGTACCCTCCTTCCCCTACCACCAACCTCTCGGAAGGACTCATCCATCAGGGGTTGATGTTGATGACCCAGACCGTCCGACCTACCAGAAAGGTGTAAGGTAACTGTATGGACGGCCGGGAAGTGCCACCCAATTTAGACCGGAACCCAGTGGGGGAGGCATCCACAGGGACCGTACCCTCCTTCCCCTACCACCAACCTCTCGGAAGGACTTACGGACCCACATGTTTAACGTGATCGTACTCCGCATGAACACGGCGGCATATGTGGCAGCGTGCAAATCTAGCGCGCAAACCACGGGGATACCGCACCCGAGATGGCCAACAGCACGCGGCGTTCCGAGGTGGTCACCCACCAAGTTACTAACCGCGCCCGATGCTGCTTGACTTCGGTGATCTAACGAGAACCGGTGTTTTCAGCACGGTACGGCCGTTGGCCTTCATCCATCAGGGGTGTAATTATTATTTCAATTTTTTTTAAAAACTACCTAAATATTTTGCGGAAATATGTTTTCCAATTTTCTATGATAACTTGGATATTTCCTAAAATTCTTGAAGCAATTTGTGAATTTTAACTTTGTTTAAAAATGTTTGAAAACTTATGCCAAATAAGGTTCAATGTGCTATTTCATTTTTACAACCCGGGATAAATCCGAAACTAATTGGGTGATATTATTCATTTTTATTCCCATATGTACAATTGACCATCTCAATAAAATACTAAAATTTCATTTTGATAAAGTCGTTTTACAGAAGTTACCATGCCAACGGACAGACAGAATAATAAAGTAAAATGACTAAAGTAATAAACGCAATTCAGCTATTTTGGAAAGTTAAAAATTCGTTAAAACAGGTCAAATGATAAATTATTAACTGTATCACCAAATTTCGACGCAAACAATAGCCTCATTTACTATAAAAAGAAAGAGCAACCATATCAGCAAAGGTAAGAATTTGTCTGTAAATAAATAGTCTCGTGTAACCCAAGAATTTTTTTCAAGCGAAAAATATAAAAATAAAAAATATAATAATGTAGAAGGGGAAAACAATATGAGGGAGACCCAAAGCATTTCCCCAGGTAATAATTTTATTTATTCAAGTGCCTAATTGCCTAATAAATTGGAAAACAACATGCTCCGGATCAAACTTAAGTACCACCATCAATCGAATATATACACTAAGTGACAGTGAAAATAAGACACCAAGAAGGAGTAGGCAGAAACATATGCAAATTGCAGGGTAGACGCAGCTGGGTAGACAGCGAGCGATGTAAATGATGCGAAATGCGCAGCTTTCCCGCGCATGTTGAGTGAGAGATAAGGGAAAGAACCCGCAGAATCGGCAATAGTCGCGCCACTCTATCAATTGAAATCAATTTGCAATGGAAATCAATTTTATGGAAATCAATTTGCAATATTTTTTGTTTCTGAGGAAACGTGTAGTAGCAGAGAATGCCAGGTCGCCGCCAACCGAGTTAGCTCCAGCGCACAGACGATTTCACGAGGGGTATGGTGATCGGACTCAGAAGGGCAGGTTGGTTCATATGTCAAATCTCAACGCCCATGGTGCACCAGCTGTGGCGAAGATGCTTGGAACAAAGGAATGAGGTACGTTCGAGGGATGACGGTATAGCCAGAGCGACGCCAGCACGCGTTGTCCGATGCAACCGCTGGCAAGCGTTGGCGGCCCCGCAAGACACTTCCGTCGTCCTTTTGCAACTTATGCAGGACACCCTTGATGCTCCCATATCGACCAGGACGATTTTCCGCCGATTGGTCACTGGCAACCTGCACTCATGGCGCCCGTTAAGAAGACTGCCATTGTCCCAACAGCACAGACGCATCCGTTTGCAATGTGTCTGATTAGAGCCACGTAGACGGCTGAATGGCACGGAGTCGTGTTATCAGATGAGTCATGCTTCTGTTTTAGCAATGGCAGTCGCAATGACAGTTTTTATCAATCCCATTCATTTGGGATGATGTGGTTCTAGTTAGGTGAACTGATATTCAAAACACAAGCCAAAAGGTTGGAAATAATGTAGATAGAAAGCTACAACAGATGCCAATAATGGCAAAAGACGATGGGTTTCCTGATTGAAATCAGATAAGATTTAGGAG
This sequence comes from Amaurobius ferox, assembly GCA_951213105.1. NCBI lineage: Eukaryota > Metazoa > Arthropoda > Arachnida > Araneae > Amaurobiidae > Amaurobius > Amaurobius ferox. The sequence continues at coordinate 28,883,138 of OX578146.1, read as the reverse complement.
CAGATTAAGTTATAGCTATCAGCAAAAAGAAAAAATCCAAAATACAGATATTCACAACACAAGCCAAAAGATTGGAAATAATGTAGATAGAATGCAACAACAGATTCTGAGCGCCAGGCAATAAAACTCAAAATTAGCCAATAATGGCAGAAGACGATGTGGTTCCTGATTGAAATCAGATAAGATTTAGGGGCAGATTAAGTTATAGCTATCAGCAAAAAGAAAAAATCCAAAATACAGATATTCACAACACAAGCCAAAAGATTGGAAATAATGTAGATAGAATGCTACGATAGATTCTGAGCGCCAGACAATAAAACTCAAAATTAGGCAATAATGGCAGAAGGCGATGTGGCTCCTGAGTGAAATCAGATAAGATTTAGGGGAAGATTAAGTTATAGCTATCAGCAAAAAAGAAAAAATCCAAATTACAGATATTCACAACACGAGCCAAAAGATTGGAAATAATGTATATAGAATGCTACGATAGATTCTGAGCGCCAGACAATAAAACTCAAAATTAGGCAATAATGGCAGAAGGCGATGTGGCTCCTGGTTGAAATCAGATAAGATTTAGGGGCAGATTAAATTATAGCTATCAGCAAAAAGAAAAAATCCAAAATACAGATATTCACAACACAAGTCAAAAGATTGGAAATAATGTAGATAGAATGCTACGATAGATTCCGAGCGCAAGACAATAAAACTCAAAATTAGGCAATAATGGCAGAAGGCGATGTGGCTCCTGATTAAAATCAGATAAGATTTAGGGGCAGATTAAGTTATAGCTATCAGCAAAAGGAAACAATCCAAAATACAGATATTCACAACACAAGCCAAAAGATTGGAAATAATGTAGATAGAATGCTACGACAGATTCTGTGCGCCAGACAATAAAACTCAAAATTAGCCAATAATGGCAGAAGACGATGTGGCTCCTGATTGAAATCAGATAAGATTTAGGGGCAGATTAAGTTATAGCTATCAGCAAAAAGAAAAAATCCAAAATGCAGATATTCACAACACAAGCCAAAAGATTGGAAATAATGTAGATAGAATGCTACGATAGATTCTGAGCGCCAGACAATAAAACTCAAAATTAGCTAATAATGGCAGAAGACGATGTGGCTCCTGATTGAAATCAGATAAAAATTTAGGGGCAGATTAAGTTATAGCTACCAGCAAAGAGAAAAAATCCAAAATACAAATCTAGAATGACTAAATACAGACATATTTTTTCTGCAAATGAGTATGTTCAACACGATGACGTAGGACTCTGATCCAAAGTGATGCAATACAGCTGGAGGGAGAAGGAAGAGCTTAAAAATGTACGACTCTATAAGTTTTGCGAATATTACTCTCTTAAAGACACACCAGTATGACAACTCGTTTAAGGATTGTCAAACATGATTTCTTACTCTACTTTAAGGTATGTCATAACCTAATATCTAAATATAACCTAATGATTAGAGATGTCGTGATAGTACTAATATAACTCGGATGGACATTTTTTAAAGAATTGCTAAGAGTGTGTACGATGCTTGTAACGTTGAAATATTAGTTGCTAATAAACAAACACCTATGATATTGACTATACTAAATTAATTCATATTGGAAAGAACGAGTTGATCACAATTCAAGGTATTTTATACATTTTTTATTGCGTGATTGAGGATTTATTGGCGATTATGTAGGTATGATTTTTAATTAATGTAAATTTTAAGTGCAGATTGTCGTTAGGTTTGGAGCTCAATTACTCTCTTAATTTTAAAATCAATACACTCCCTAAAATATTTGAGAAACGCTTGTAGAAAATTCTTAATGCGATGTACGATTTTTTCAAATTGAATTAAATATTACATTTTAAATACTGTTGGGTTATACTTTTGGATATTTAATTATTTTAGGGGTTTTGTTTTTGTTTAAATGTGTTCAGGGGTCTTATTTACATAGTCACTCTTCATTTTCCAATTGTTTAGGTTTTTGATATTCTTTGTTCAAATTTATTCTATTCCATAGGTTTTGTGTTGAAAACGGCGAAAGTTCGTTCTTTTAGGTTTTAGCAATTTAAATTTATTTAAATTGGCTAATTTGGAATTCCATTTATTGCCCTTTTTATTCCCTTTAATTTGATTCCAAATTTATTGCTCTCGGTTAAAAATTGGTTAATTCATCGCAATTTTACAGTTTTATTCTATTTTCAGCTTTTTAAATATTTTAGAATCGTTCCTATTTAAATTGTTGCCGAATTCGTATTTTCCAAATCGTTTCACTTCATTTCTTTTTAATTTTCGTCTGCTCTAAAATTCCATTTCTCTTCTTTAAAGTTTCGAGTTTTTAATTGGTTGATCGTAATATTAAAATCGTCTGTCATTAATTATTTTATCGTTCATCGATAATTTTGTTGACAGTCTGTGGCAGCGATGTTTCGCAGTATATAAGCAAATCGCGCACTTTTTCGATCTTTTTTTTTTACGCTCTTTTATTTTTTTTTGCCTTTTCACTTTTCTTCTGCTTATGGATTAGAACAAGGGGATGTAAGCTATTTAGCTGTCCTGTGCCGTTAGTCACACATTCTGTGGAATGTCCTAATCCGAAAGGGAGCATCCGAAATTATTGTGTCTACAAGCTCTCGCCTGCCATGTGGATTTGAAAAGTGCTCTGACGCCAATTAGGCGGTTGTTTATCGTTGTCAGTGTGCATTCTTTAAATGACGTATTGAGTCGGCATTTCCATATGAAATTACTGGACTATATGCTCGGCGTTTAGTACTGATGAGAAAAGAAGTGTCCATTGTTTCCGATGAAGAAATCGTTGATTGAGGTTTGGTGCTGATCGAATTTTCGACGTTGAGGAGCTTGCTGTCGTGTGAACGGTCCTTCTTTTGGACAGGAATGGATGGTTTTCCTCGTGATTAAGCGATTGGACTTTTGCCTTTCCATCTTCGTCTCATCTGTTGGGATCTGATGCATTCAGCATGTTCCATGACGGCTCTACATCCGGGTGATATCTTTTAAATGCTGATTTTTATTTGCTTCTGTCGGTTTAGACTATTTATTTTAAAGTTTAATTGTGTTAGTAGAATAAGACCCCTTTAGACTTATATACTTTAGGTCACCTGAACCTGTGGTTATCTTTTAAATTTTGTTCTAAATTCCCTTTTGGCTAACTTATGTTTTTTTTAATCTAAAATTCTAGTTTCGACAAATAATTGAATAAGTTTAATATTGTTAACTTTAAAATTTAATATTCTAACGTTTTTCTACCACTATACGACCGGCCATTCCATTTATTTTTATTATTTAAGATGTTTGATTTTAGTTAATGAGATGTAAAATGTTTTAAAAATCCTTTTAAAATAAAGTTTAAAATTTTAATAAACGTTAGATTTTGAAAACCTAAATTCTGTGTTCTCTCTCTCTTTTACTTTAATGTTTTTATTTTTAGGAAAGTTCCATTTAATTACATGTAGAGTACATATTTGTACACGTAGGGAAACTGGTTAAGAGGTCCACTTTCTGTTTATTTAAGACTTTCAGTTATATTTCTAAAATGTTTCTTTACCCCCCCCCCCCCTCAACAATACCAACTATATTTATATCATGAAAATTATTATTACAGTGTTCATGAACATAAATCTTATCCTTGTGATTTTTTCAAAGTAAAGAGCACTTTTACAGAAGATATAAACCATTGCATCTTTATTTTTATCCATGCAATACATTCATATACATACCCTCAGCCAAGCGACGCTTTCAAACAAGGAAAAACAGAAAAATAACTAACATTTTCAGTAAAATATAGTTTTTTTTTGCCACGGAGAAAATTAAACGTATGAATATGAATAAATTTGAAAATTAATTTTCCCCATTTCAAGAAAATACAATATTTAGTCAACATTTTAACTTTAAGAATTTCATTTGTATTTTTGCGAGTTCTTTAGCAGAACAATAAGTAAGGTACATTTGCATTGTAAATAAGAACAAGCATAGTTTAGTTGGAATCCCTAATGAACACAGATAAATGTATGACATTTTTGTTTTATTTACTTATTCAAAAAGTTGCTTGAGCTTAACAAAGTAACAGCAAAGCTTAACAAAAGTGAGTTCTTTGCAAAGAGACGTCCGTGCTCATTAGCAATACTTCTTTAAAAGTGCTTTCTGAAAATAGTTTTAACAAGCATATGTGAGAATTTTTGTGACATATTAAAATTTGTGACATCTTAAATATTGCTCTAAGAGGCGTATTACAGACCAGTGTAGAATTGAAATGATTGTGGTGAATTTCAAATGTTTGAATATTGTTGATAAATATATTGCTAAAGATTCAGAACATTTAATGTATTTTACATGTGTACTATGTTGTCAAGAATTATTATTATTATTATATATATATATATATATATATATATATATATATATATATATAATATAATACAAAAGTAATCAGATGAAGAAAACGAAAGCATACATAAGTATGAAAAAAGGCTTAACGTAGATGGCGCAATGCTGCATAAGTACGTAAAGCAGATATAGCAATTAAAATTATTAGGGAAAAATGAGAATCAAGCCAACGGGAAAGCATTAATGGCCGAGGGGGATTGTGACCCCTCGTTCCCGGTTATAGCATGCTATTACACCCAGGTTATACTCCCGGTACCAAATACTTTGCCGACACTTGACTTCCGAAATGGTGTCGAGCACAAGTCACTGACCGTGGAAGTGAGTATGAAACTCAAGTATCGAAGAAAAATCCGAAGTACAAAGCCGAGGTAAAATTGGCGGATACAAAATAGCCGAAGTGAAACTGATAGCGCACCCTAGTGGTAGTATAATGCTATATATAGGTTGCACTCTCCTTTGTAAACGACTATTGGCCTTTTTCATTATGGTTTTTTACTTCGGCTTTGTACTTCGGATTTTTCTTCGATACTTGAGTTTCATACTCACTTCCACGGTCAGTGTCTTGTGCTCGACACCATTTCGGAAGTCAAGTTTCGGCAAAGTATTTGGTACCGGGAGTGTTACCTGGGTGTAATAGCATGCTATAACCGGGAACGAGGGGTCACAATCCCCCTCGGCCATTAATGCTTTCCCGTTGGCTTGATTCCCATTTTTCCTTAATAATTTTATTTGCTATATATATATATATATATATATATATATATATATATATATAAAATAAAAAGAAAGACAGTGAAGCCAGATAATTAAAATTGATCTTAATTATAAACTAGAAAGTGATATAATTAATTAAACATGGGAATACAAGAGTGATATGTACAATATAAGCATATGTGTCAAAAGCATGGTAAACGCTAGAGGCCTAAAATGTTAAAATGGCAAAAACGAAGCGAGCAACAAAGCGAGCAACTACATGCATATAGTTGCTGAAATAGGTAAATTTTAGACTTAGCCTATATAACATGGCAATTTGCAAATATAAAGCTACCAAAGATATTTTGAAAACAGTTTATAATTAAGCTATTCAGATATCTTCAAAAGTGTTAGACGATATACAAATTTCAATGAACTTCATAATATTTCATTGCGTCACGTCATGTTATATCACTTGTGAGGATTTTATTATTCGTGATTATTGTATGCTAATTTTACTTTTCATTATGCTAATTTATGTACGAAACTCCTCAACTCTGATCACGTACTCACGACTGGCCAGGACTATAAGAAGGGGCAGACGTTAGATTTTTAGAGTATTCGTATTCAGACAGGAAGTCTGGTATTCAGGAATTAAATGGTGAGTCGTCATCGGTCAGCTTCGCCTGCTGCCTCTCTACCGACTTCGCGTGTGTGTGGTTCTGTTCATTCATGGAATTTCATTTCGAAGTTATAGCCTCTACAAGTTTGTGAATATATATATATATATATGGTATAATTGTTTGATCATTATAGATTCAGTTCAGTAAGATGTTAAGACTGAATTTAGGTATAGATTATTATGTCAGCTGGTTAAGATATGGTGTTGCTAGTTTGTAAATATTCTGTATATGTAATTGTATTTTAAGTTATCAGCTAAGTCACCTGGAATAAATTATGTTGTTTTTTAATGTCGTAATTCCTTCGTCGAACTCTACTCATTAGGTTATTGGAAATTTAAGTTAGAGTGAAGTAAATTACAAGGATACATAAAAAGGCATAATCTTGGGAAGTAGTCAAACAGACAAAGTAGATACTTTACAAAGTAACCCGAACAGATTAACTCGGTAGCGACTTTACAATGGCACCCGCAAAGTAGGATCCTTTACAATGGCGCCAGAACGTAAAAGATGGATAGCGACAATTGTGGTGTTTAAACAATGTTGGGCAGTGATATTGTGAGGTAATGCTGTGTAGTAATATTGTGTAGTAATATTGAACAGTAATATTATGCAGTAAGATTGTGCAATGATATTGTGTAGTAATATTGTGTAGTAATATTGTGCAGTAATATTATGTAGTAAGATTGCGTAGTAATATTATGTAGTAATATTGTGCAGTAATAGTGTGCAATAATATTATGTAGTAAGATTGTGCAGTGATATTGTGTAGTAATATTGTGCAGTAATATTATGTAGTGAGATTGTGCAGTAATATTAAGATTGTGCAGTGATATTGTGTAGTAATATTGTGCAGTAATAATGTGTAGGGTAGTGATATTATGTAGTGATATTTTTACAGAATTTTGTGTGATATTTATGGTTTTCAATCGTGGTAGTTTAAAGTGATATTTTCAGTAAGATTGTTGTTAAATAGGGCCGAATTTAAGTTACAAAAAGTAAAATAAAATTGAACATGTCTCAAGGAAATGATGTGGATCAGTTAGCACAAACCTCTATAGTAACTACAAATAGCTCTATTGAACAGTATGGAGTTATGTTAGCAGAAGCTAGTTAGTTCATTGGAAAATTCGCCGAAATTTTCTTTTGATGCGTTAACGTCTAGCGGAAAGTTTATTAAGGAATTAGAAAGGCATTTTGAGGGAAGTGTATTAATTGAAGCACAAAAGTTAGTACTGGCACAGAATACTTTAATAGGTAGAACAAAATATTGGTGGGATGTATTAGGTGAAGGTGGTGTAACTAATATTTCGGAGTTTAAGGATAAGATTAAACAGACATTTCCAGACTAAAGTTCAGTTTGAAGCGGAACTGTACGAAAAACGGCCGACGGAATATGACTCGGTAACAAAAAATTTGTTAAGGAAAGAAGAAATAGGAAAAAGATTAAAACTAGGTTCGGAAGTAGACATGAAAAAATTGATTTTTGATAGGTTGCTGCCTAGGCGTTAAGATTTTTTTGAGGGTAGGATGCCTGGAACAGTTCAGGATTTTCTCTTCAAGGCAAAAAAATACGATGAAAGACACCCACACCCAAACCCTCAATATAATAATCAGTATCGTAAACAAAATTACATAAAGGCAGAATTTAAAAAAGTCAGTGCACAAAATTACAGACATAAAAATCAAGGACATAATTATTGCAATGAAAGGGATAACTATCATTTAAAACAAAGCACCCTGAAACGGGGCAATGTACCCTATAACAAGGATAAAATCCCAAACATAAATATCAACGCAGTACAGCTAATGAATACAACGCTACCACATATAGTGATTAAATTAGATGGAATTGCTGTATAGGTACTAATAGACACGGGCAACATTTCTGCAATTTACATAATCCCACTTGTCTCCAGGTAAAGAATTAAAACACGTTTCAATCTATTTGGGACACCCTGTATACCCAAGACCTGGATTAAGAGAGATCCAATCAGAAAGCCGTATGAAGAACATACAAGATAAGAGATAGTAGATAATAGATATAAAGATTGTATCTTCCCATTGAACCAATAAAACCGAAGTCCAAAAGAGGAATGGGTGCAAGAAAATATACAATATTTATATTTATTATCGATTATCTTGTCTGTTCTTGATGCTGCTTTCTGTTTGGTTCTCTCGTAATCCTTGTCTTGAGTATATAATCCCCTTTTGTATCTCCCTTTGCACCCATTCCTCTTTTGGACTTCGGATTTGTTGGTCCTTTTGCACTGGCAAAGGGGATTCAACATATCCTCGAAACAGCTGTATGTTGCATTATTGCTGTTATTTGTTCGTATAAACGTTGCCCAAGTTCTCCTTACATTTCGCACAAAATATATTGCACTTATTTAATGGTTTTTAATTCCAATTCATTAAGCGAATTTAAATATCTTATATGAAAATGCAAAGTACAATACTCTCTTGCGAAGTCAATTTCATGCCAGGAACAAATTTCAGTCACAAAGTCTCCGGAGAGAAATGTGATTTCCTGTTACAAGAAAGCTGCCCTGTGTCTAGCATTTATTATTTTTAGTATGTAGCATGTATTTCGCAGAGTGCCTTAAATACATAGGGGATCACGATTTGCAATGTAAATTGAAGAAAAAAAAAGAGAATGAAAACTACCAAATTCCCTAATGAACTCAAATGAATTCTAGTTGCACTTAGTTTTCATTTCCTTTGTTAAAAACAATAATGACTTTTGTTCAAGAAAAACAGGATTCATTTAACGAGGCTATCATGTTCATTAGCTAAAATCCCTTGGGAACATTTTTAACTGTTATTTAAGGTCCGTTTTTCCGGATATAACAGTTATACTAGTCTTAGTTAATACTTGTATTTTTTCATTTACGAAATATATAGAACGGTTGAGAAGTCCAGAAAAATTTAGAATAGTTACGAAATTGATATTTACAAGATGGTGCTTTTGGTTTTTCTGGTAAATAGAAAAATGCATATTTATTCTACATCAAAATATAGTAAAGAAATCTGATGTGGGCAACACATGACTTTCCTTATATAATGCAATAAATTTACTACTTTTACAGCAAAAAAAACAGGTTATTCTTATAGTAGATACTTGTACTTTTTCCAAGATATTGAATTGATTAGTCGTCATTTTCGTTGATTTAGAGTCATTTTTATCCATTTCGCAAGATTTTCAGTAACTTGGCAACATTGAAAAAAATCATCAAGTTGACGATATTCCGCCAAATTAGTCGCTAAAATCTCGCCAAGCGTTATGGACGGAAAAATAAGTTATTCTTATAGGAGATAAATGACTATTGGCGTTCAAATACAAAAGCATTCCTCAAAGTATCTTTTCTCATAAACGGAAAGAGCTAGATCCACGAGAATGATGTCACCAAATTTATCGCATGACATTACATATAAAAAGTGAACATTTTTTTCAACAGTTAATATATATTATTTTAATTTATGGGATTGTTCGATACATTTATTTAAAAAATGTACAACATCTCAAGAACGGTTCATGCTAGCGTTCTAAAATTTATGTGAATCGTTTTCGCATGAAATATTCTATAAGAAATGTCTATTTGTGTAACTTTATTAAAGGCTTTGATGTTTTGATGATTTTTCCAAAATTTCACTCGAAAATTTAGGGGGGAGGGGGGTTCTGAACATTTGATTGCGTTTGCCAATCGGCTTCCAGTATTCACGGATTGTGATTTTTGTACCACATTTCATTCGAATCGCTCCATTCGTTCGAGGAATATCGTCTCTACAGACTCACTGACACACACACATGCACAAATACTTTCACACACACACACACAGAGATATCACCTCAAAACTGTTTGATTCGTAATCAGGGATGCTTGAAACGAGCTCTCCCGTCGAAAGCTCGAATTCGAATTTTCGACCCCGTCACAATACTTTCCTTATACTTTATGTATATAAGTAATAACTTTAACAAATTTTACTTGTCAAATTTCATTTCTTTTGTTCAATGATTCCCAAGCACGGTTCTGGAGACCCCTGGGCCTCCGTAGGATCTGGGGCCTGGGTTTCCGGGAGAATTTTCAAAAGCTTGCATAATAGTTTGCATAAAGTTGTTGCATAAAGTTGTTTCAAAAGTCTGCATAAAGTTGTGGCATAAAGTTGTTTCAAACGTCTGCATAAAGTTGTGAATAAAAGTACAACTCGCCACCTATTATTTTTTGCATCGGAGTAAAAAATTGAAATTATTACTGTTTTGACTTGATCTATAAGTAAAACAATGAAGCATGATGGAAGTTTAACTTGGATAGATATTTGAATGATAGCTGCATTTAAAGCCACGGGGGTTTTGATTGAGAAGATACATTTTGTTGAAGCGAGGAATTTTTACAGCAATAAAGAATTCAGATGGCAGTAATAAACATTACCAGCAAGCTCGCCGGTATCTAGCTATTAGCGAATTTCCATTTATTCTTGCGTTATAAAAATATAATTTCAACATTTATATGTTTTAGTAGTTATTTTAAATCCATAGCATTAATCAGTATTGATTATAGTTATTAAAATACAATGCTTTGATGTTTAATATTAGGAATTACACCATAAATAATTTACATCGATCTAGATTAATACATACGAAAGAAAATAAATTCCGTTTATTTCTTCAAAGATGCTAACTATGGGATTTTTAACACTTTACAACATAATTGAAAAGTTTTTATGACTTTTTTTTCATTCTGTCTGTCTGTCCGTTTGCACGATAACTGCGTAAAAATGACTTTATCAAAATGAAATTTTAGTATGTTGTTGAGACGGTCTGTGGGGCACATGGGAATGTAAATGAATAATATCACCTAATAAATTTTGGATTGAACCCGGGTTGAAAGAATGAAATACATTGAACCCTATAGGACCTAATTTTTCAAACATTTTTAAACGGATTTAAAATTCACAAATTGCTTCGAAAATTTTAGGAAATATTCAAATTACTCCATAAATATATAAAAATAATTTCAGCAAAATATGTTGTGTAGTTTTTTAAATAAAAATTAAAATAATAATTGCACCCACATTTTATGAAGAGATCACGTGACCCAATTCAAATTAAAATATGGCATCCATCTTGTGTCAAAACGTGATTTTTAAAGTTATTTTTAGCTTATATTTAGTGTTGTATCCGTCCTAAAACCGATTTATTTATTTTTTCTGCACATACTGCGCCAACGCAATTACAATATTTTTTAGTTCAAATGATCACCAAACTTCGCTTATTTCTACAACGAAGCTTAATTTTAGCGTATACAGAATGTAAACATATAAGGCTGTAAGATGAAATGCATAAGAATTGCTGAATTTCGTTAATTAAAAATTATTTAGCTCTGGTGTCTGCAATATAGCTGATATGAATAAAATATTCATTGATTTTACATAGACAAACTATGATTCTACAGTCATCATTACATCATAAAAATGAATGAAAATAAATAAATAAAATTTGTCTTCTAATAAAATAGATACAGAGAGACTTGTAATTACTTTTTTTTTCTTCAGTATATTTTTTATATATATTTTTTACTCAGATTTTAACTTTATTTAAATGAAATGCTACTGCACAAGCATTTCATCTGTCTTATTAGTATTTGAACCGTGTATAAAAAACATATCTCCAAAAGCAATTTCTAACACACTTGTAAAACACCCTTTAAATTTTTTTCTCCTCTTTACTCATTATTTACAAATCTTCAGGCAATGTTTCGGTAAAAATTTTAGCAAGCTTCATTATCATTGAAAATCTTGTTGTAATTAAACTATTTGAAACTTTTATTTAATAAGAGCAGATGATCCAATATTCCATTTTTTTTCAACTATTTATTCATTTTTATTAGAATTTATAAAGTATGCTAAAGTTATTTTACGGAGCAAACAACACTTTAGTATTATTTTTGCACAACTTTTAAAAGAATCCAAAGAGTTTTAACTATGCCTGTCAATGGCAGGTGCAGATATTCAGCTTGCAATAAGTATTTTAAATGAATAAGTGTTACCTCTAACCTCCAAAGTATTGGCTTAGTAATAATATTTATTTCTACACGCCATTTTGTGTCGTCACTTATTTATTAACACTTTACAACAAAGTTGAAAAGTGTTTATGACTTTGTTCATTCTGTCTGTCTGTCTATCTGTCTTTTAGCACGATAACTGCCGTAAAAATGACTTAATCAAAATGAAATTTTAGTATGTTGTTCAGACGGTCTGTAGGACCTATGGGAATATAAATGAATATCACCCAATCAGTTTTGGATTGAACCCCGGTTGAAGAAATGAAATACATTGAGCCAGCACTATGGGACAAAATTTTTCAAACATTTTTTAAGCGGATTTAAAATTCACAAATTGCTTCGAAAAGTGCATGTAATATTCAAATTATACCAAAAAACATATAAAAAAAATTCAACAAAAAATGTTAAATAGTTTTATAAATAAAAATTAAAATAATAATTACGCGTCTTATATGAAGAGATCACGCGACCATGATATAAAAAGATCACGTGACCCACTTCAAAATAAAATATGGCATCCATTTTGTCTGAAAATCGTGATTTTTAAAGTTCCTTTTAATTCATATTGAGTGTTGTATTCGTCCTAAAATCGCTTTATTTTTGCTTAAATTCTGTGCATCTACATACTGAAACAACGCAATGACAATATATTTTAGTTTAAATGATCATCCAAATTTGATTATTCCTACAACGACGCCTATTTTTCACTTATGTAAAGTGTAAAAAGCAAAATATGTAGGATGAGTTGCATAAGAATTGCTGTATTTTTTTAACGCAAAAGTATTTAGCTCATGGAGTCTGCATAGCTGATATGAATGGAATATTCATTGATTTTAAAGAGAGAAGGACTATTTTTTTTCGATGAAGTTTTAAGCATAGAGTTTAATTACTTGTAGCTCCATGGTCTTAAGTTTTTAAATAAAATAAATTATTTTAGTACTGTGATGAATGAAATAATTGGGAAAATGTTATGAATGAGATGCTGCTTTTATAGAGAGAACCAGGCAATTTATTTTTCAATGCCGTCATTTGAATGAAGTTCAGTTTTTTCGATGAAGGTTTAAGTTTTCAAATATCATAAATTAATGTAGCATTGTGATAAGTTTTAAAATATTACTTAGGAATGTATTGCATTTTAGAGATGTTTAAATAAAATTGCATTGAAGTTGGAAAGTGTTTCATAATCAATACTTTAAGTATGATTGATCTTTCTTGTTATATTTCTGTATATAATAGTATATTGTCTACCAGTAGGTGGAGCCATTATGTTTTTCTCCTTTGACGTTAAACGATTTAAAATGAAGAAACAAATCAGGTGCTTCTGAAAGAATTTTCTTCCTTGTAACTTTCCTTATATACATAATGTATAAGGAAAGTATTGAGTCGGGGTCGAAAATTCGATTTCGAGTTTTCGACGGGAGAGCACGTTTCACGCATCCCTGATCACGAATCAAACATTTTTGAGGTGATGTCTGTGTTTGTGTGTGAAAGTATGTGTGTGTATGTCCGTGAGATTTTGGAGACGATATCTCACGAACGAATGGAGCGATTCGAATGAAATTTGGTATACAAATCACAATCCATGATTACTGGAAGCCTATTGTTTTTAAATACAATCGAATGTTCAGAACCCTTCTGAATTTTCGAGTGAAATTTTGAAAAAATTCATCAAAAAATCAAAATCTTTAATAAAGATACACAAATAGACATTTCTTATGTAATTTTTCCTTAGAAAACTATTGACATAAACTTTAGAACGCTAGCATGAACCGTTCTGAGATATTGCACGTCTTTCAAATACTTTTATAAAAAAAATCCCATAAATTAAACAAAATGACTATTAGAACTATTAGAGAACTAAAATGACTATTAGAACTTACTATAAAAATTGCATCGTATATAATAAAAAATTTTATCGTACAGTAAAAAATGTAAGGCTTACAATATGTAAGATTTGGAATTGTCATTTTCTCCATTTATTATATTTATAAATTTGGTTTGATGTTAATCAAATAAAATTCTGACCTGATTACTTTATATCTGATTGGTATTTATTCCGTGTTTAAATTAAAGAAATCAACTATCCAAAATCAACGTTTAGCTCGTTAAAAAATCTCTCTTCGTTTTCGTTTTCTTTTTAGCTTATTGTTTTCATCTCTAGAGGCAATGCTTTAGCAATAAAAAAAATAAAATAACGAACTCCATTAACATAAAAATCGAGTTCGTAATTAAACTGGTTGATGTTGTTATTGAACTTGATGAATAAAAAGACATGAATACTTATCAAGTTTTTAAATTCTATATATTCTTTTAAATGACACTTTTAGCAGAAATTCTAAATTGTTTTCATGAAATTCTAGTGAAAATGTGTGCATGAGAAAATAAAATCTCTCATCTTTTTGATCTTTGAGAAATGAAAATGCGTATAAAATAACATATATTTTCAGAGTAATAAGGAAAACAAAACTAATTTTTATCAAAAGCAATTCTTCTATTTTACAAAGATATATGTATGGTGTATTTGTGTATGTGCCTGTGCAGTCTGTAGCGGGAAATCTATGCGTCATGCGGCCATGAAATTTAGTGCACAAATATTTCCGTATTCAAAAAGGTGCACCTTGATGTTATTTATTATAAATTATATCTACTTTTTTAGTATTTTATATTTTAAAACAATGTAATCCAATTTTTAGCGATATCCACACAGAGCGGCTCTTTAGCAATCTAAAATACGTATTACCACAGAGTTTTTATCTTGGCACTGTCGCAAAAGTAAAAAAAAATAACTTTGAAGCAAACTTTGAACGGAATACATATAGTTAATAGGCGAATTTTTATGATTTTTTTTTAATTATATATATATATATATTTGTGTATTTAACTAGGGGGCTTTACCCCCTGCTCGCAAAGCTTCATCAACCCCTACTCCCTACTTTCAACTCTACTACCCCTACTCCCTACTCTCGACTCTACTACCCCTACTCTCTACTCTACAACCCCATAACTCTCCTACACTTTGCGCTCGAAAAGCGCGCGTCGCGAGCTATTTCAAGCAATTAAAGTTTAATGCTGTAAACCGTTTACTTCATGGCATTATCCTATTAGTTCTTAATTATCCTATTAGTTCTTATCCTATTAGTTATAAATGTATCAAATTTCGTATTTTTGTGTGCTATAGATTTTGAGGTACGAGACAGATAAGATCGAAGGACTTTCCGATGTGAAAGAACATTTTTCATTTCACCAGTTTCATAAAAAGTAAAAAATCTCATAAACTACATCAAAATTGAAAAAAGAGCTATGTCTCTCAAAAATTCAACTATGTAGGTACCTACATGCAAAAATTCGTCGTTTTGCTATTGTTAGTCCATCTAGGACCTGAACTCGCAACAAAAATATTTTGTTCCTGAGTTTGACATTGAATATTTATTAAACTACAATATAGATCTAAAGACGTTTTGTATCAGCGTATTTTCCCGAACCTTTTTCTATAAGTGTACCAAATTTTGTGTTTTCGCATGCTATAGTTTTTGTAGTACGTAGCAGATAACTTTGATCTACAAGAAATTTGTCAAACAGCGGCGGCGGCGGCAATTTTTTGTTAATATAGAGAGAAACATCGAAAGAAAAAAGAAAATAAAAGGGTAGTACCGTACATTTTCATGTTGGTCGGATGGTCTGGGACAAAAGGAAAACAAAAAAAGCCAGCTTAAAAGTAATATATAATCAGAAGAAAACTTATACATTGTGTTCCGTACTCAGTTCAGCAGGTGTTTTTGATCGTATCACATCTCCAAACTAACTGAACTATGACTTGCTTATATACCCTCTGTAGAAAGTTCTAAAAACATAATGTTTTTGTAGATAGGGTAACCAAGACTTTAGTCAAACTACAAAATTTTAAAAGTTTATGGAAGTTGTTAAACTTGACAAATTGGCAATATTTTACCAAATTTGCCGCCAAAGTCACCGAATTTGTCGCCAACATCCAGCGGTCAAAACTTTCAAATCTAACAATTGTTTACTGTTTGGAATTCGAAACTATACTATGTCACTTCTGTTACATGCTTACGTTTCATCTCCGTCGTATTTATTTGATGATTTTCTCTACCTACATTGTAATATTTAAGTAACAGATGTAAAGGTTTTTACTCTGGGGATGCTATTGTCAAGTAACCTTTACGCATGTATTCCTAAAATCATGCCTTTGATTCACCAGTGCACTCACTTCAATCTTTAATTTACTGACAAAAGTTCCATGACTGATTTACAACATTAACAAACTCATACTTTATTCCAGCTAACTTAGCTAACAACTCAAAATTACAATTACATACACAGAATGTTTACAAGCTAGCACCATCATATCTACACCTAAATTGAACCTTAACATATCGTTACTGAACAGAATTAGAAATACTAATCAACTATTAAACCATAGATATCTATACTCACAATATTCTAGAGACAATCACTTCGCTGCGTCCTTTCATTCATGAACTGCCCACCATCACCACACACCCGTGCACTCTCGTATCACAATACCAGCCTAAGCTGCCCGACGACTCACTATTATATTCTTATCGAATTCCAATCCGCATATATCTGAGTATATCCGATCTAACGTTTGCCTCTTATTTTATAGTATTGGCCAGTCGTGAGTACGTGATTCTCGAAAATAGAGTTGAGGCGTTTCGTATATAAATTGACACAATGAAAAATAAAATCAAATAATAGAATCCTCACACAGGTGCTTATTTAATTACTTAAAATAAGTAGTGGGGTACTTAAAACAGAACCCGGGCAACTGCGGATATGCAGTTGTAATAAAATAAAATATCCCTAAAGGATCCAGTAATACTTCATTATTTCAGAATTATAACACTTTTTGTCTACTTGAATTCCATTTTTCTAAACACTTTTTAATACGAGGTTGTGTAGAAAGTCTACTTCGAAAATATCGCTAAAAATATGTTTAAGCTGAAATTAGGCAAACTACGACTCAAGCAAGTAATGTTCCCGGCAGTTTCAGGTGTTCTTCCGGTACTTAAAGTCAGTCTAGAGATCTCATACAAAACTCCCCAGGTGTTCTTTAAAGTGGGATTTCAATCCTCAGAAGCGCCATTGTTTGAATTTGAAAGAGAAATATTTTATGGGTCAATTTTAAATGTGAACAGAGGAAAATTGAATTTCCCGAATTTGTATCCAAGTCGAAGATCGGCAAACAGGTAGAAAGTGACAAAAAAACTCTAAATTCAGTCTAATTTAAACTTCAGTTGTCGCATTGAATTTCGTTTAAGTCGCGGAGTAGATTATTTCACCGCAATGTGGAATTTTAAAAGAAATTCTGCGCCCGTGAATTGAATTTCTAAAATGTTGCGAAAAACTGTCGTCGATTGAACGTTTTGAATGCATTGTATCATTGAATACCGAGAAATTAAAGATGTTGTAGTTTAAATTCCGCTGTTAAAAATATATTTTGAAATGTAAATATGTTTCTATTTTAAGTTGGGTTTTTTATAAGTTTATTTATGACAAGAAATTGTAAAATAGCTTTTATTCATTCAATTTTTCAAAAGTCGTAATCGCTCGCTGGCATGGACGCGAGTGCATCCGGCCAAATTAATTGCATTCGTTTATTAAATATTTCATAAATCGTACTCACCTTTTGTGGGAACGCACGCCTATGTGCATCTTTTAGAACTTTTATATATGAAAACTCGATGATATTTTCGATCGCGCAGGACAGAATTTTAGCGTCAAATGTTCAACTTGGAACTTCAGTATTAAAGAACTGGAATATTATTTTGAATTTAGAAAAATCCCTGTATTTACCCTCATTAAAATTGCTGTACCTGACTTGATTTATCACAGCACCACATTTCAAAGCTGTAGGTCGCTTAGATTTTTCGCTACGCAACCAACAAACAAACAGATAGGCGGTCATCTTCATTTCTCATTATGAATTACTGTTTTGATGGAATTAAACTTTTTATCCACAGAACAAAATGTGGAATGAGTTTTCTACGTGTGTTACAGATTTTTGGTTCAACGATTTTGTTTATAGGCATATACCACAACACTCAATTCTGTAATATGTTAAAATTTACGGATTTTTAACGCTCTAATCATTCATTCTTATATAGTACTAGCAGCATACCCGTTCTTCGTACGGAGTATATAATATAAAGACACTTATAATTCAGAATCATATGCAAATTATGTTAAAATATTAAATTTATTGCTCCTAAAGAGAAGTTTATTAATATCTGTTCTCATCATGCAAAATTATCTTCACGGGCAGATCTGAAGAAAAAAACATCCTGGCCCCTTTCGAAAGCAAATATACAAAAAATATGAAATTGAATCAATATATTCAAAATAACAGTGCTAAAATTGTATGCGACCCGTAGTATTTATATACTCGAATATTAGAAGATATAACCTGTATTAGTAGATTACATGTATAAATTTAAAATATCAATAAACCCGTAATTGATTCCAATATATGCCAGAATGAGAGCACTAAAATTATATGGGAATATATATATATATATATATATATATAATTTACAAATGTAAAGCTAAATGCAATAGCCGCTTGAAAAATTATTTCTCTTACGTATAATATGCAAACATGGCGCTAAGCTGCCCTTGTACACATTTACCAATATATTTACCAAAAGGAATACCAATTTGCTGTTCGGTATTGATGGTATTAAAGCCATTCCATGTATAAGTATCGGCTTCCGGGAGTATCGCCATGGCATAAAGCATTTGCTCAACCGGAGAGTGGGGGTCACAACTCCCCCCGGCCACTTGTGATACTTTTCGTCTTTCCTATTCTTCTATTGCTTTTCAGTTTTTAGGTATTCCTTTTGGTAAATATATATATATATATATATATATATATATATCCCCATACTACTTATATTGTCGCAGATAAATATGCCTGTATGTTAGTAAAAGATTACCCTTATCACAATATGAGTCTAAAAAATATTTGCCGAAATAAAACAGATGACATAATAAATTGAAAATTTCAATTATCCCCATAATCTTTATACCAGAATGTCGTAATTGATTCCAATATATGCCAATATATATCAAAATATATGCCTACATACCTGTACTACTTATATTCTCGTAGATTAGAAGATAACCCGTGCATTTATAGAAGATTACTCGCACAACGTGCAATATGTGAGTTTCAACAATTTTTGTCATAATAAAACAATGGCATAGAATTAATATGAAAATATCAATAATCCCTGAATCAACAGTCCACGAAAATACCAATAATAATAATGTTTCAACCTGAAGACCGTAATTGATATTATCCAGTCAACAATGCAATGTCAATGAAATTTAATTTATATATATCTTTGTTATTCAAATCGGAAAAGATTTAATAAAAATCGTATGCCGCATAAATACATTGGATTTACATCCGTTGCTGAACTACATGACATCATTTGTTTCAAATGAATTGATGGGAATCTTATCGTTTGAATAATTCTATCTCCATGGAAGGTTTGGCGACATTTTCGTCAATTTAGCGACAATTTAAAACATCGCCAAATTTATCACCAAGTGGGACTGTAGAACTGACAGTCCCATTTTGCGACACATTGACGAATAATCATCACAATATTATGCCCTAACAAAACATAATTAATTGCATTTATTAAGCGCAATTTTATCAATTTTATTATATTTTTATGGATTTGCAAACATTTTATCAATTTGGTGACATTTTAAAAATTAGCTAAATGTGATACTAAGTAGGATGGATGGACTGGCCGACAAATTATTCCTAAACATCATTTTAGTACTCTCTTCTAAGAACAAATTTAATTTAATTGATTTGCGTCGTTTTTATCAATTTATCGACATTTCCGTCAATTTGGCAACGTTTAAGAACAGTTGCCAAGTTAGCGATATTCCTCGAAATTCATAGCTCTGGATTTGCAGATCTGAAGAATAAAACCTCCGATCCCGTTTGCATATACTAAATGAAAACACTAAAATTGCATTAGAAAATATACCCGTTCTACTCTTTTTCTGTTTCAACAATCAGCTAAATAAATTTATTGGTTAAACACAATATATGAGTTTATTAGCTAAACACAATATATAAGCTTGAAAACTCTTTGCCAAATTAAATGAAAGTGATGTACACAGTCCGTAATTAATAGAATTAAAAGAAAAATCAAACCGTTCATTTACAAAATATATTTTTACATCTATTTATTTATTATTCAAATAGAAAAAATAATAACAAATATTAACAAACACATTTAATTTAATTGCGTTGCTGAGCAACATAATATAAGAAAGAATCTTCCTCATAAACTGCGAAATTAAATAACCATTTTGATCTCTTCCCCATAAAATGCAAAAATAATAACCATTTTGATTTCTTTATACTTTCCATTGTTTAGTAAATGCTTGACCATGGAGTTAGATTTTCCATTAAAATTCATGTTTCAAACAATTCATGCTTTCAGATTGTGACTAATTAATGTAAAAATCCTGCACTAAGCTCAGAAATGAAGTTTTAATTCACGTTGACGTTTTAAACAAACGATTTTCATCCTTTCCGTTTGGATAAACCACGGAGTTAGAGAGTAGATCTCCTAGGATAAAGTTCCGTTTTTCATTAATATCTCGACAACCCCTAGTATTAGAAACTCGAAACTTGGGCAAGATTTATGGGGGGCTATTTTAAGGCTACTCACAAAATTTCATTAAATTCGATTCAGCCGTTCTCTCGTGATGATGAGACAAACGAAATATTCGTTTTTCACTAATATCTCGAGAACCACTGGTTGTGGAAACTCCAAACATGGACTAAATTTTAAGTGGGGCTATTTCTGGGCTACCCACAAAATTTCATCAAATTCGGTTCAGCCGTTCTCCCGTGATGATGGGACAAACAGACAGACAGACAGACAGACAGACAGACAGACAGATTTTCAATTTTATTTATATAGATTTTAATCAATTTTACTAATTCCCTTTTCAATCAAATGGTAAATATTTTTGAGTTGCATATTCTAGATTGGCAAATGTACCTTCAAGATACAAGATTAGGCTCAATAGTGTGGATAATTGTAGATGTATTTAATGTAGCTGTAATTAGTCGTCAACTGCATCTACTATATATAATTATATGGTAACTAGTAGGGAAATCCCACAAACAATCAATGAATTTAACAAAATAACAATTAAATGCTTAGCAATGAAAAATTTAAAATCGAAGAAAGATATTTTAAGGAGGTAAAACAACAACGGAATTTAAAGTTAGATATAACATATTCCATTAAAAGACGTTTTAAAAATCAACATGTATCAAATGTATACTGTTTTGTAATTTTAAAAAGTTTAAAAACAATTCAGGTTTTTATTTCAAAACCGCATTTTAAATTGCTAAAAGGCTATACAAATGTTATTTTTGTTTACCAAGTTATGTTTGTATACAAATTTGTATACAAATTTGTATACAATCCAAGTTTGTATACAATTGTTATGTTTATTTTTTATTACCAAGGAATATGCTTTTAATAATTGTAATCCATATGAAACTGCAGCAATAAAAGGTACATCATCTTCTACAATCTCGTTGCTTTCTCGTTATCACTGCCCTCCGTTATAGAATTCATTAAATCAAAAATTGTGTATACGTCTGATGTGATCACATATCTATACTACTTAGATTAATCTTTAAAATCAACTACCACTCTATTGAAACAGAAATACATTGCGCAGGTTTCAGAAAGGGGGTGAACATCAGTTCAAGCTGTCTGTATTTGAAAGAACACATCATACATGCATTAAGTATTAAGAAAAACTTATTTGGCACTTCAAAAAGGCATTTGATTTGGTAAATGTATACTAAAATATCATCTGATAGGGGAAATGCCTTGCACCATATGCCTTGCACCATAATGGCACGTATATGTAATTGGGAAGACGCAAAATAAGATAAGAAGATGAAAAACGTAAAATGCGGTAGACGTGAAATTAAGGTTTTACTATATCAAGAATTGCCAAAATCATTGTGCAAAATTATCAAGGGATATAATCTTCATTATTACTGATATAAAACATTTCCTTTTCGTCTGGAAGTTTTTATAAAACACATTTTATATTTAAATTATACCATGAATACCTTGCACCATAATGCTTAAACTGAAATTAAAACTAAAACACGAATCAACATTGACCACGAAGTTCTTTAGTTATTTAATGTGACGCGGGAGAACTCATGCGAAACTCACCAAACGTTCTTTAATGTGGTATTGAAGCTCTCTGAAAAAAAGAGTTTAGTTCTTTTCTGAGTTCGAAAGAACGCATCAGACTTGTAGGGTTAAATTTAAATTTGAAAAGCGGGAAATTGAATATCCCGAAATCGTATGCTAGTCTAGAATAAGCAAACACGTCGAGGGTGGCAAAAATAGCAAACTTCATTTAAATTTAAACTTCATTTGTTGTATCCAGTTTCATTTAGGCCATAGATTTGATTATAGCACCGGGATGCATTTTTTTTTGTGTACAATTTTAACCCGTGATATGAATTTCAGTATTATAAAACGTGTCGGTCGTGGATGGAGAGATTTAAATGTCTTACATTGGTAACTATCGAAGAAATAAGAAGTTTTTACAATAAATTCTATGATTAAAAAGACGTTTTGAAAATGAAATAGGTTTGAATTTTAAGTAAGGTTTGTTATACTAAAAGTATTCATGAAGAATATTTTGATATAAAGAAATTGTTTACACTGTATTATCAAAACTGGTGAAATGTTTCATAATTCTGTTTTGCTTAATTTGTAAATTACTGAGCAATTGTATTTATAAGCACATCAAAACATATTTTTGTGGTTGCAAGGTTACATTACAATTTAAATCATTTTGAAACTCTTATATAAATATTTATTTTACCTAAAAACACATGCCGTGAGATGGGGTAAATTTTTCCCTAAGGGGGAATCTTGAATACTCCCCCCCCACCACCACCACCGAAAAATCAACCAATTTTTAAAATGCGTTTATATTATGTAATTAAAATGATGTCACCTCGTATAAAGAAGTAACAAAATTTTAATTATAAAATAAGATTAAAGCATTTACAGATATATCTTTAAAAGTGAAGTTAGTTTTTTTTTTCTTTTTGAGTTCAATTGTCCCTTCAGGGTTCAAGTTACCCCATATTACGGTATTCAATTTTTATTTTGTATGTATTCGATTTCAAAATTCTATTAGATCATTTTATTTGCATTCATATTAGAGTGTAGTTTCAAAATACAAGGGCAAGTTCGAAGATCTGAATAATGTCAGTTTTATTTAAAGGAGCAGTACCATTCACCGGGGGATAGACACCTTTCATGTGGGAGAATTGCCACCCCTATACTTTTTGAGGGAGGAAAAGACGTTGAAGATTTACAAGAAGCGAAAAACTAAATACAAAGGGGATCTGTAACAAGCGTTTGTAACTGGGCCCATTATTTATATGAGGAGCTCTGAAAAGAGCAGTAAATGCTTAC
The DNA here is from genome assembly GCA_951213105.1 of Amaurobius ferox. NCBI lineage: Eukaryota > Metazoa > Arthropoda > Arachnida > Araneae > Amaurobiidae > Amaurobius > Amaurobius ferox. The sequence goes on along the minus strand of OX578146.1, from coordinate 28,859,751 downwards.
AGTAGTTATATAAAAATATTAGTTTTCAAACATATCACTAAGTTACAAAACGATAATTTGGTATAATTAACCATCAGTTAATTATTCAAAGAGTTCCGTAACATATAAATCATATATTCAAAGCACTTACGCATTCACAATATACTGAACTCTTTTACTTTTAAATAACACACAGTGCTGTATTGAATGTATAGTATTGCAAATTTTCTTATGGAACCTACGAAAGCTCAGGAAATTCGGTAAAATATTTCTTCCAGCTACAATTAATTCTCCATTTATCCAAAATTTGCTATATTTCCGAAAATGTATCTACAAGTTCATATTTTAACACATACATCTATTGCCGTAAAAGTAAGTAAGTAGTTTAGCTTAAAACCTGTAAGAGTTGTTTTAATCCTAAAAATTGTAGTAGCTGGTAAAAGAGATGCAATACTAAAGCAAAAGTGTTATATGGGAATATCATTTAACGGTGTAAAGAGATATTGCACGTCGGCTGCAATAATGTCCAACACAGGAAATGATGATTTGGAATTAAAGCTAAATTTAAATTAAGATAATTGATAATATAACTATGCAGAATTGCACTTATGTAGTAGCAAAACTCGCCGCTAGAGAACAGAAATGTTGTTATTGCAATAAGTCAGTTTTGGATCGATCTCAGTTGTGGCGGCAGACGACTCTGCTCCTGCCAAAGAAATCGATCGAAGATGCTAGGATACCCGAATTATAAGTTCGGAGTGGAAGCTAGTTTTTACTCTAACCTTATAATATCGGTCTTGTAAGCACGAGGTCCCGAGTTCGGGCGTGACCCGGGACTAGCAACATCAATTCGTACAATGATGACTCTGGACGTTTGAAGCACGCAACCTTCCCTCTCCAACGATCTCACCTCTCAACAGGAGATGGCAGCACTACGCTGAGCAGACGCGCAACCACTCCCTTCCTGGTTGACCACGACTGACGTCACATCCGAGGTACGACACGCCTCCCGACCATTCAGCCCCTCGACTGAGGTTCGGATGGGGACGCGAGGGGTTTCCTGGGTGCCCCACCCCCTCCTCGCCGAAATTCGACCGGGGCTTCTTATCAGATGGGCGAGTGTGTGGTTGCAGACGACTCTGCTTCTGCCAAAGACATCGATTGTAGATGAAAGGATACCCAAATTATAAGTTCGGAGTGGAAGCAAGCTTTTGCTCTAACCTTATAATGTCGGTCTTGTAAGCACCAGGTCCCTGGTTCGGGCCTGGCGGATCCAATTCCTACACAGTCATGAGCAGTGCCACTTCAAATTTCGAGACAAAACATCGGAGAGTTAAATTCGAGAATAATAACATAATTTAAAATTAAATAATCCTAACACGGAATTTTCAGATGAACCGTGTCAAGAACAGGGGCACAATTAAGAAAAATAATCACAAATAAATATTTGTGAAACATTTGAACAGCAACAGTGACACAACTAAAAAAACAAAATATCAAAATTCAAAACCCACAATCAGTATGAGCCACACAATTAAGTTTAATTTCATTCTTTGCTCATACTGACAAAAAATATTTTTGTCATTGCGATTTAAGTATAACCGTGTGATATGTCCGTTATAGCTACATTATAGAATTTGCTCTTTACTTTCGAAAAACGCTGTTTTTTCATAAACACTATAAAAATGAAATAATTTACATAGAAAGTCTATCAAGAGTATCTCGCAAAAGAAAAACATTTGAACAGAAATTGGGCTAACCCACAAATCAAACAAATCATGTCCTTCGAATTTAACTGAGTTCTTTAAAAAACTTAATGCCAGGTGTGGGAACTCATGCAGAACTTCAAGTGGTAAACGTGTGAAGGAGGAAATTGAATTTCTCGAATTCACATACCAGTCGAGCATAAGCAAATACACAGCGGTAAGGCAAGAAAATGCTAAATTCATTTAACTTAAACTTTGGTTGTCTCATTCAGTTTCATTTAAGTCGTAGAATTGATTTTTGGGAGACATTTTGAAATAAATTTTGAATCGAAGTTTTAAATTTCCAAAAGGTAAAAAAAAAACTGTATTGAACGTTTATAATGCATTTACTAAATAAATAACAATGGAATTGGAACTTTTGCTGTTAATTTTGCAGTTTACAATATCATTTTGAAACGGAATTAAGTTTACATTTGAAGTAAGTAACGTGTTGCACATTACGTTTATTTATGAAAAACGTTTTGATACACATAAACTGGTTCCACATGACGGTGGATGAAAGGGTATTTAGAGTGGTGTTGTTGTTGAGACCCAGACCGTCCGACCTACCAGAAAGGTGTAAGGTAACTGTTTTGATGGCCGAGAAGAGCCACCCAATTTAGACCGGAACCCAGTGGGGGAGGCATCAACAGGGGCCGTATCCTCCTTCCCCTACCACCAACCTCTCGAAGGACCTAAGGACCCACATGTTTAACGTGATCGCACTCCGCGTGAACACGGCAACAGTTTTGGCAGCGGAGGGAATCGAATCCGGGCCTACCGATTGCAAATCCCGCGCGCTAACCACTGGGCTACCTCGCACACGGTAGTTGGACTGTGTAACGTAACATTTTGTTTTCAAAAATTACACTGGTTACAAATCGCAACACAATAAAGTTGTAGATGTAGCTTTATGTAAATCAGGCAATGGAAACAGCAAGGCGAGATATGCAAACCATCACAGTTTCGTTATGCATAGTGACCCAAGTAGCACGATCTGGATTAAAAACGTTGCAAACTTGTTGCTATCGTTGGTTTTTCGTTTGGTTGCAAATATTGCGATTTAAAAATTATTTTAAAACGAATTATGTGTTACGTTGCAAAATGGATTATATATTTCGTTTTTAAATCATTTTACTTTTGTTGCATTTTTCTAAAATTTTTACACTTATTCATGATAAATATTTTCATATCTGCTCCTCAATCAACTATATTCCTCCAAAAAATAATCGGATGCTAAATTTCTTAATACGTAAATTTAACTCATTAGCGTAAAGACCCAATGTGCTATTAGAATTTTATGATTTTTAATGGGTATTTTTAATATTAAATTTCTATTTTTTTGCATATTTTGTTATTTCTATTTTGTTTAAATTTGTTAAAATTGTAAATTTTAAATTTTCGACAGTTGATAAAATTTAAAAATTTATTTAAACCATTGATATTTGTAGGCATTAAAAGGAAATAGTTGTTTATTCTTATTTTAGTTTTTTTATGATTGAATAAAAATTGCATGAATTCTGCTAAAAATGGTCTCAGGGAGTGTGTGTATGTGTGTGATGATGGTGGTGTGTGTGTGTGTGGGGAGAAGGATACCAATTTATCCTATCCTACACAACGCTCATAAGTAAAATTACTATGAAATATATAAATATAGAACTTTGGACTAGTTAACATCGGCGTAGCCGAAATGTCGTGAGTGAGGGAGGAGGTTGACGGTGAGATTTTATCGATAGTGACTAAATATGTTTAACTAATGGAGAGTAAATGACCTTGAATCAGTGCATGAGTGTTGAGATGGAGGAATTGGTACTCTTGCTTATACTTTTGTATAGTACACGAAAAGAATATTCAAAATAAATTTAATGACCGAAAATTTATCTGTACATAAACTTTAAGCATACATTCGATATTTCCTTGTGCAATTAGTCAAGTTACTTTACTCCTGGATTTTAACATATTTATCTGATCTAAATTTAACAATCAATATTCATGTTTAGACATAGGCGTAGCCAGGATTTTGGAAAAATGGAAGGGGGTTGACGATCGAATGTGTTGAATTTAGTTATTCGGTATAGACCATATAAAGAACTAGTATATTTTTAGAGATTCTGGCATTAACAGGGTAAGGGTAAGTTGCGTCACCCACGCATAGGCGTAGCCAGAATTTTGACAACCTAATAGGGAAGGTAGCAATCCTGAATTTCCTTTCCAAATATTGACTTTATGTATAACTAATGGTTCAGACAAGGAAGGGGGGTGCTTCCAATCAGTAGTTCTTTCAGGCATACCTCTGGGGCCGATGCGCCCCCCTCCACCTCAGAGATGAGTATCGCCCCCCCGGAGACATTTTATATTACCTAGTTTCTATTTATGTGGCATAGCGTTTAGATATTTTCTGTCGAGAAAATAGAAAACTTGCCCCCCCCCCCCCACACACACACACACAGACACATACACACCAGCCGAAAAGTCCTGAAAGAAATACTGCTTCTAAGCCCCATTCCACACAACTGCACCCTGCTTTAACGGAGGGGGGGGGCGTTTCTTCGTTTTTTCATTTGCTAACCTAACCACGTCATCAGCAAATTCCATTAAACAAATTATTTCACCTTATAGCAATATATGGATAACTTCAATTTCAATACATTCTCTAGCCCCCACCCCCCACCCCCACCTATAAACTTTTATAGAATTATTGAATTTAATCACGTTATTTAAGGTATATATTTAAAAATTATTATTAATATTATAAATTTATATTAATATTACAATATTATTAATATTTCAAGCAATAATAAAATTGACTGAATAGATTTCTAGAAAATGTGGAAGTTTATTAGACAGAATATTTCCTCGCTAGACTGCACGAAATTTGTGCCAAATCAGCGATAAGTATCCTTTTTCCTTTAATGTATGGTAACTCTCTACAGCAGCGTTTCCTAGCTTGTGACACGTGCTCACACCAACATTGGCGCAAAAGTGTTTGGCAACTTGGCGTGGAACTGTTGAGACACCTCGTGTTTGTTGTCTTCTTTTGTCTAGTTAGGAGTCAGGGTAAGTAAATTGTTTTTACATTTTAAAACTGATTGTTGTATTGTTGATTTTATTGTTTTTTATATTCCATGCATTGTAGATAAAGTAAATTAAGTAGTGCTAGTGCTATTAAAATTATAAGACGGTTCAATGTGCATTTGAAATTGCACATAAAACAAAATCCTCAATTAGTGGATAAAAATATCCTTGCCCCGTACTAAGTAATAACAGTTTGTTCTATGAAGAATGCATATGGGTAAATTAGAATCGGATACAAAAATAATTATAATTCCAGATAAGAAATTTAAGGCTTATTTATTTGACGACATTTCAAAGTTCAAATAAAACATTGTTCTTCACAACATTCAAGTTGTTACAGTAACAGAACAAAAAATGTATTTTCGCCTGGATTGCAGCAAGATAAATATACGACGCCCATGTACCAGATGTCATATTTCAGACAGAAGAAATTGAACATCATGTGATCTGTGAATTTAATAGAGAAGAATACATTTTAAATTTATTTTTGAGGAAATGATCATTCAGTTATCATTGATCAAGTGCGAGTTGCAATTTGTTATTTTTAAATTTATTGCAAAAAAGTTGAATTACTTTTGCACTATGATTGCTTGATTGATTGTGAAAATTTGAAATTCAATATGTACTGTTTACTTTAGAATTTAATAATGATATTTTATTTTCAATTTCTCCTGTGGTTTTAATTTCAATTAGGTAGATTCTGAATGTTTCTAAATTATCAAAATTAAATGAATTTTAATAATAAATTAAAATCCAATTTCACCGGTTTCTTTCCGATAACAAATACTTAATGAAAATTTATTTGAGCAAACTGTTATAATTTAAAATTAATATATGATTATACAAAGGAACTTTTTATTTATTTAATTTTTTTTTGGGGGGGGGGGGGGGCAATGAACCTCAACCCTCTCCTTTAAATAGATCCCTGGTATGCTTAATTTGTTGCATGGATCCTAATGTACAAAAAATGATTAGTTTCCGAAATTTGCTTCAAATTTTAAGTCAACATATATGTTTGCAGATACTTTTCATTTTTATTTTCCTCTGTGTAAATATTTGAACATTGAGCACAAAACTAATAATAATAATTTACATATATACAAAATAATTCGGTCACTATCTGCTATCTTACCTTTTGTTCCCAGAAAAGTAATTTGATATGTAGTTTGCAGAAGTGGGTTAAAAACGATCCAATTTTAATGATCACATTCCCATTGAAAATTTTTTTTTTATTAAAATACAATATATTTATTTTAACATTTTAAAATGCTTTTCAGTTGATAAATTTTAACTTACCAGTTTTATCTGAGCACGAAAACATCAATTATTAGTTTAATGATCACATTCCCATTGAAAATTTTTTTTTTATTAAAATACAATATATTTATTTTAACATTTTAAAATGCTTTTCAGTTGATAAATTTTAACTTACCAGTTTTATCTGAGCACGAAAACAAACTCCATCATATGCCAAGTACAGGTCGCCACCATAATTTCACATTTTACACTAATAATTCATTCATTAATTTTATTTATATTTTACAACATTTACACAATTCTAAAACTTTATTACGATGCACATAAGTTTGTAATGTACGAAAGTATTATGAATATTGTATCCATGAGAAAATATAGTATAAATTATAGGTATGCTTTTAAAATGAGTAAAACAAGAGCATTAACTTTATATAAAATGGGTGGAAGTTGATTACTTCATACAAATTACATGAATAGGAACGAAATCGGATGGACTACAGGAAAAGGATAGAACATATAGAATAATTATGTGGAACGTAAGATTACAAGATCAGGAAGATGTCACATAACAGAGCACAGTATCAAGCAGGGTTGTGGCGTCAGTACTTCAAACCTTCGACTCTGACTCTTGTATTCTAATGTCAAGTATACCAATATAAATAGCAATTAATATTTAATGTTTTATATTAATAGATTTTTTATTGGTGTCTTTTTCTTAAATTTATTTCCAAAAAACTATTAAAAAATTAAATATTCCAATATAAAATTATTTTTAAATAGTTTTATTTAGCATTCTGTATATTTTTACTGACTCTGAATCAAGCAAAATATGATAATAGAACGTGAAGCATAAAGCTGTTTCGAGGAAATGTTGGATCTTCTTCATCAGTGCCAGCAAATCTAAAGTCTAAAAGATCAAAGATCAAATTGACAGAAATAGAAGAGCCAGAGAGGTATCCTATAATTAAAAGATGCGTTCACAATTATAAAACAGAAAACTAAAGAAGGATTCTGGATACTAGAAAGTCAGTCAAGCAACATAGAACTAACACACAAGCTGGATTGTTCAAAGACATTACAAAAATGTCCCAACAAGATGAGACAAGACACAACCTGGTGAAAACAATTCCAAATGTCATTGAAGATTTCCTTAAGGTATAAAACAAATATAAAGAAAAATGGTACAATTACAAGGCATCTAACAAGACAGTAAAAGGAAAAGTTACTGAACAAATCATTAGCTAAAATACTTAACTATTTCTGAATATGAAAGGTATAGAAAAGTCAAGATTATAAATTAACAAACATTTTTGTATAATACTAGTGGAAGAAAACTTAAAACGATAGACAGAATTTCTACAATGTTGAGCAGTCAGAGATTTATTTTCCCATTTTATGATATAGTTTTCATATTCCTTAATACATAAGTTAAGAGCATATTTAGTTTTGTCAATATATATCAAAGGTCATTCTTGGAAGAAATACTGCAAATACTCTAACTTGGAGACAGCAGTGCGGACTTAGCCTGCCTCTCGGTTTACAGGTTTAGTTCCGCACCCCTGTGGACTTATGGACCCACATGTTTAACATGATCGTACTCCACGTGAACACAGCAGCAGTTTTTTTAGCAGCGGAAGGAATCGAACCCGGGTCTACCGAATGCAATTCCCGTGCGCTAACCAATGGGCTACCACGCCTGCAAATACCCTAACTATTTAAAATATCTGTAGGATTATTTAGATTGAAAAACTTGGGCATACTAGATGGAGAAAATGCTTGTGTTTACTAACAGACATGTAAGAAGAAAAAAAATTTGTGTGGAAGATCCACAATTTCTGGATGAAAACATAGCACATTTTTTAAAATAAAATGCATTTATAATTGATCAATATATTTTTGAGATATGTATACATCTCACAATACATTTAAAAATATATTAATTGAAAAAAGCCTGTTCTTTCAAGAAGTGGCTTAAAAAATATATATATAAAGAACCTACATTATTTTTTTAGTGCGGAGGGGGGGGGGAGGGTCTTCTGAACTATATCGCTGGGTATAAGCACAATATTGCTGCAATTAAATTTTCTGTGGATTTTAGTAATCTGCCAGCTCAACTTGAAAAATGATAGTAAAATATTTTTCAGAAACATGTTCATATAAAGATTTAGAAAAATTTTGATTAACTTGAACAACAATTGTAGGAGAGAAACTGTTTTAATAGTAACAGCATTTAGATACTAAGATTGAGCAAATCCATTGTAGAACAAATGTTTAAAATGCAATGTGAAAACATATCAAGAGCCGACAATTTTAGTTTGGCAGAATGGCAGAAATTTTTATTTACAACGGTAATTGATACAAGTTTATGAAAAACCATAGGAAATTATTTTTGCATATAAATTTAAAGATCTTGAGTAGAATATTTATATTTCCTAGCTCAAACGTCTCAATACATTGTTTTCTTCATCATTCTAGGAAAATACTGGAACCATTGTGGGGTTGAACCCCACTTTTGGAGTCAATTTTGTCTTCCTGCATTAATCTACCAAGTATATTGTACCGTGTCAATTAACAAGTCTTGAATTAATTCACTTTTGACAGTCTATGAGGTAAGTCTGTTCCATATCGTATCAAAAATAAGCTGTTGGGAGTTCTTGAAATATCAGCTTTCCTAGCTGATGTCCTTTGTCTTAGAAACGATAAAACAATAAAATATTTTTAATTAAAACTCATCCGACCATGTTAGTTATACATATGAATAGGTACATTAATTTAAAACCCTAATTCTGGACTGGATAGGAAGTCATGTTTTATACTCCATATTTTTATTACTCGTTATTGACTTAATTCAAATGGCAATGGCTTAAAGGTAGGCTACTCTAAATTCAATTTAAATTGTAAAAGCTATACTCACACTAAATAAAAAAATTTAAGTAATTCAATATTGGTATACCATAGTTACCCCTTTTCTATGGTTTCAGTCAATCACAATCAAAAAATCATAAATGGAAAATTTCGGAAACAAGCAATTCATAAAATGTAAATTACACACCAGTGATTGGAAATCATCAGTATTGTTGACACAATAACATTTACTAAAACTGCAGTGAATGAATTAAAACTAGTAACATTAAATGCCTGCAGGAAGACCTTATGATTTTAAAGGTTTCCCAGGGATCAGTGGAAAAGTTGAGAAAATCATTTATGTAGTCACAAGTTGGTAGAAAAGGTTTTTCTAACATTCTTGATTAAGAAGTGAAAGAATATATTGAAGACCATCAAGATGTGGTAACAAATGCAGAATTGAAAGAACTTGTTAAGTCAAAAGTATCCTGTCTATGAAGGTAAAGAAATTGAAGCATAACTAGCAGTGTCAACATCACTAAAATCAACTATCGAGAATCCTCAACCATTGACAAGGTCTGTTCCTTACATCCAATCACCAACATTGTCATGTCTTGATAATTCAGGATCTCCCAAAGCAAATGATTCTCAATAATAGTCTAACCTTGCATCCCAATGCCTACATTATTTTTCTCATTCCATCAAATATGCATTGTATCATTATCACCAGAACAAGGATTAGTCTAAAACTGTACAATAAGCTATATTGGGAGGGGGAGATCACATTCACAACTTTTATTACAGTATATTATTATACTTGTTCTTTTTTATTATTAGTTATTGTTGTTTATCTTATACAGTGTCTAATTTATAAATTTAACTTTCTCATAGAAAATAGAACGGTTTCTCATATTAAACTTTCTCATATGTGAAGGAAAAAATATAGTATAATATTGGGTTTGGTACTATCCATGGTTTCAAGCATCCACTAGGGATCTTGAAACATATTTTCCTGCTGGGGAAACCTACTGTAATTTCGTTTAAAACTTTTAACTATAATTTTTTGTGAAATTGCACATTCTTGTCCCCAAGAATGGGCGACAATATTCGAAGAATAATCTTTTTCTTCCACTCGATTGTGACAGCAGCCACATTAAATTCTAGAATAATATCACAAAGAATTTTGTTTAAAATTTTACCACTTTACAATAGTTAAGGAAAGTGAAAAACACAATTTTGTTCATTTTTGATGCCTATATTTATTATCCGTCAACTGTGTCATGCATTTAATTATTGTTAATATGGATGGAAATTCAAAAGTAATATGTCTTGTGTTAGCATAAGCGTGTTTTGCATGTACATTTTATTTTCAAATGTTTCGATTTCTGTGCAGAATAAAAATATACACAAACATCAACTGTTTCTTGCGGAATGACACACAGCCAATTCGCGGTTACCTTACACCTTTCTGGTAGGTTGGACAGTCTGGGAAGTAATATGGCAACACTGCTTGCTGTTTGGTCTTGCATTTAGTTTCAGTTAGGCATACAAACCCCCTAATGGCAGATTGCCTTTACTTCGCTGACCATTGGGTGAGGGTGAAGCATCATCGTCATAGTTTCAGTTCTATTTAATTAGTTTAGTTAGTTTTTATTTTAAATTAACAATAATTATTTTCGGATAAAGTTAGTGATACTCCAAATATTATGAAGAGTAGACGTCCTCCAACCTGGGGCTTCTAAAAAAATTCAGATTATTATGTAAAAAAAAATCAGTTGTGCTGATAGCAGTGGTTGTGAGAGCATCCTACATTTTTTTTCCATAAAGCAAGTTCCAAGCAGATTAGAAAAGTAATACTTCCACAATTACAACCAAATTTTCTACAAATCGGAATGCTGATAAAGTAGTAGAGAGCGCATCTGAAACGACAAATTTCATTCAGAAAAGTGACGCCAAATATTATGTAAAGAGGAATGCAGAAAACGGTGCAACTGAATTATCGAATGAAGATGAGGTTGAATTTTTCTATAGGAGAAAATGCAGTGAATTTGAAAAAGAATGCTGAAATTGAAAACGATGTAAAAAGAATGCTGAAAATGATGTAGAAAAGAATACTTAAAATGAAAACGATATAAAAGAAAATATTGACGTTGGACTTGAATTTTCTGATGATGAGGTGATGACAAGGTTCTGATAATGAGGTGATGAAGAAAATATAGATAAGAAAATATCTATATATTTCTAATGAAGAAAATATAGATGATATGTTGTTAACTACAGAAAACAGTAAAAAAAGAAAAGCTTATTTCATAAAAACATATTATGAAAGACAGTATAACTGGTTTTACTAGTCTAGCAGCTTCAGGCTTTTTATGTAAAATATGTTCCATTGGGTACAGTGGTAATAACAAGTGTTGAACAAGTGTTGGTGTGAGTTTGAAGGGAGGTCATCCTATCAGAACTATAAAGAAGCTTGAAAATAGTAATAGACATAAACAATCTATTGCCTTTCCAAAGGATGCCGACAAACAAGAAATTGCTAAAAAAAATACTGAAGGCACAGAGGCTGTGAAACAATCAAAAACAAATTTCAATAGAAGGTTATTTATTAAGCAAATGTGTCGAAATCTTATACTTCATGGTTAAAAAACAGTGGGCGGTATTTGAAAACTTTGGGTCAGTTGTAAGATTTTTAGGTGAAAATTTAGAGGATAAAGAAATTGCAACTCATTTATTAAGCATATCTGTTGACAATATCTTATATTCCATTTCTACTTACATTGAACAAAAAACCTTAACTGAATTATCATGTTCAGAATTTTATGCAATTTTGGCTGACGAGTCGATTGATGAATCTCAACGTGATCAGCTAGGTATAATAGTACGTTACCAAATGTAGGGTGATGAGAATGTTAAAGAAAAGTACCTTGGACTTGTACACTTAACTACTACCACAACGACCCTACCGTGCAGAAAACACCGGTTCTCGTTAGATCACCGATGTCAAATAGCATCGGGCGCGGTTAGTAATTGGGTGGGTGACCACCTGGGAACACCTTGTGCTGTTGGCACATTTCGGGCGCTGTAGCCCGGTGGTTTGCATGCTGCCACAACTGCCTCCGTGTTCATGCGGAGTACGATCACGTTAAACATGTGGGTCCGTAAGTCCTTCCGAGAGGTTGGTGGTAGGGAAGGAGGGTACAGTCCCTGTGGATGCCTCCCCACTGGGTTCCGGTCTAAATTGGGTGGCACTTCCCGGCCGTCCAAACAGTCACCTTACACCTTTCTGGTAGGTCGGACGGTCTGGGTCTCAACAACAACAACTTAACTACTATCAATGCTGAAGAAATTATGAGTGCTATTGAGAAAACAACTGTAGCAAAAAATGTTAAGCTGTTCAATTGTTTATTTATAGTTTTAGAGGGAACCAATGTGATGAGCGGAGAGCTTTCAGGTGTTCAACGTCGAATTAAACTGTTGGAAAAAATCAATATATCGCAATTCACGTTCCCGTGAACGGGCGTTTATGCAAATTTAATATGAACGATTCTTTCCGTTCACTGGCGTGAACCGTGACGTTTTTCAACATGAGGTTTCATGCAAATCAGTTCTCAATGCGTACGCATCCGATTTGCATATCCGGGGGCGTTTCCGGAAGTGTCCATTCTGGGATATATAGGGCAGAGGTTTCTTGAAGCAATCAGACTACTTCAGCAGACGACTTCAGACGACTCAATCAGAAGACTTAATCTGATCACGACGATCGATTAGACACATATGCTGATAGTCTGATGCAGGCAGACAGAAATGCTTTAGGCAGAAGCACTGCGGGATATCGTTTGACGACGGTTTTTAGTCGAGACGGATGCAGATGTGGTCAGTTTAGACCAGCATGTATTGAACGTTAAATTTACTTACAAGCGTTCGGAAGTCACTTTAAATATTTTTCTGATGTCTTATCCTTTGGTTTTCCTTTTCCAAGTGTGATACCTTCGATGGTGGCTGGAAATACACACAAGTGATAGAGGTAGTATAGTTACTTACTACCAATGCTTCAAGGAATCTCTGTCTGATTATTTACAACTGCAAACTTTTTGTACATAGTATATTTTGAAGTTTTGTGGCATGGAAAATTACCTGGAATGTGAAATTTGCCTAGTTATGTTTCTCACGAAATAAAGAGAACAATGTTTTTCTTTGAAACTGGATCTGTGTACTTTTATGACCCAGCCAACACTTATTGACTCTATGCCAGTGCGTACTTTGCTGTTCATCTTCAAATTTTTAAATGTTCCAACAAGAAACAACATTTACTTCATTGTATCTACGTAAATTGTAGAAACCACAGATTAGCTTTAGTATTCGTTCACTTATTAAAGAAATATGACAATCAATCTTCAATCAGTTGACTCACTTTTAGTTTTGTGGGAAATGTTCCATTATAGCCCAAAGAAGGGTGAAATTTTTAAAGAAATTCAAGGAAACGTATACAATTTAAACATGCTGAAAATCATTAAAGTGTCCACCTCTTGCTGGCTTTCACATGGACGGACTTGTGAAAGAATCTCCTCACGATATGAACAACTAGTTGAAACGTTAGATTCTTTGTTTGTTGAAACAAGGGAACCTGAACTTAGAGGGTTACGCCAAATTCTAATCACTTACATATCTCCTCAAATAATACCTTCATGCCGAGTTTCACGGCTGTAGCTCAATTTCTTATGGGTGCATATATTTTTTGCAACAAAGTGTATTTGTTTATGCAATAATAAAGTAATAAGCATTCACTCTTACATAGTTAGGCATAATTTATAACCTTTAAGCTGCACATGTTAAGATTGTGACATCACATTCATCATTCAATGCTAGCATGTGGTTGGATGTTTCTGAAGGATGGAGGCCTAACTTGAGCGTTCTTTTCCAAATAAGTTTGTGGAATACATGTTACAGCTCGATATGTTATTTTTCTTATTGATCATATTCTGTTGTCTCTTTTTAATGAATTTTATATAATCTTTTTTTTACATAAATTTTGAATTTCGATTTCCAAATAACAAACTCGGTAAAAACTAGGCGAGCCATTATATTGTTGGATTGCGTGGCAAAAATATCAGAAGTTGAAAAGCTGAAAATTTTGGAACTGGTAATTTCAAAAGTGAAGAACAATTTAATAAAAATATTATCTCATACTTACTACAGCACAATGAAACCATTGTTTTGTGGGTGCTATTTTCACAAGTAAATCAGAGGCAATCATATACCAGAACATCTACTGACACAACCTACTGGACGATCTCACACAGCAACCTGAACAGACTATGTCATTATCTTTCATTATCAACAATGCCCTCATAACTATGTGATTTGGTTGGCTGTGATAGTTCGTCGTTCACACATTTGCCGATGCTTCTTATTCTTTTTTTTTTATTATTATTCGACTTATATACAAGTTTACAGTTTTAATCAAATTTCTTACATTACAATTACATATTCGACTTGGCTTATATACTGATTGGATTATATTCAGAAATATACAGTAGTTACTTGGGATACAACAAATAGCTATTTGCCAAATACTGAATTTATTATCTGAAAGAGAACCATAATCAGCAAATCATATGCATTTCTTTTGCATGTCCCATTAAAATATGTATTAATTACTTTTAAAAGCCCAGCATTAATAAATTTTAATTTGTTTTTAACATATGTTTATACTGATCAAAAGTATTCAGTCTAAGAAATAGTCAAATACCTTATTAGAAAGTACTCAGTAGTAAAGCTTTTAAGAATATAATTTATTTCATAAGACATTTTTGTAATTAAAGCTTAATTTTTTTTTCTTTAGTAAATTTAACTTTTTAAAAAAAAATTGTATAAATGTGTGCATCTTTACTGAGGATATTAAAAGAAATAAATGTTATTATAAATGTAATACTACACGAATACAATAACATCAAGATGTAAAAAATAAATACATTTGATCTACACAAAGAAAATAAAAATATAAGCAGAAATTTTTTTTAAAGTAAACATGTAATAATTTCTATATATGTCTTACTTCAACTGTCTAAGAAAGAATTAAAATTGTTTTTCTATTCTACCAAACAAAATTTGAACTTATTTTCAAGCTAAAATACTTTGTCTGACAACTGCGTTATTTTTTTTAAGCTCTACATATGTCTTGAGAAAAATCCTTGATGTTTAAACAAACAATACTCAAACCTATCTGTAACATAAATTAATTGTTTAATAATCTTTAACAAATATAATTGCTTCATTTTTAAAGATATTTATGTCTCTTGTTTTCTTAGAAACACCGTGAAAGTAACATAAAAAGGATGATGGTGGAGCTATGGAACTGATAGAATTATCATATGGAGCCTAGGATACAGCAAAGTGCGCTGATGGTGGATCCTGTGAGCTGTCAGTAGTAATCAGAGGCCCTACTGTATAGCAGTTTGTCTGCAACACTTGCTGAGTTTCAACATGGAAAGCAACACAGTCTTGGAGTTCATTGTAGCTGGTGATGAAATCTGGTGCATAGTATGGTTACAAATCCATAGCATGGTTACAAATCATGCAATGACAGCATTTGACCTCTCCATGTCCAAAGAAATTCAATAGGCTATGATAGCATATATTCAATATGGTGGCAGTTTGACCACAATGGTGTTGTAAAGAACATGTGTTGAACACCCACTTCTTGTGCAGAACAGATTGCAAGCCTTTAAAACTGAGACTGAAGCAACCGTAGATCTCTCTTCAGAACTCTCTCCTTGCAATTTTTACTTCTTCAGTCTATTGAAAAAGACATGAAAAGGACATTGCTTCTAGTTGAATAATGATATGAAGCATGCTGTATTGGATTTTTGAATACAGCAAATTTCTACCGCAATGACGTCTCCAACCTTGCTCGTCAATAAAACAATTGTCTTAAAATCTATGGAAATTACTTCTAAATATCTTTAACCGATATCAACTTACAGATTCCAAACAGAAACTCATTGATCATGCTTTAAAAATAAAAAATATATGGTTTGCTATTCATCTTAAAGTATATTTTTGAATAAAAGTTATTTCTCTTTTTTAAGCATATTTTAGATGTTTTTCAATTTTAGTATAAAGTTTTGTGATATTTTTAAATAAAATATCTGTTTCAGAGTCTTGTGTGCAGTTCGAAACCTTATTATTATTTTTAACTTAAACCTTAAATCTTGCTATAATTTTCATGTACACTGCTATAATTTTCATGTACACTGCATGTATACAAGAGTGAAAAATTACAGTCATTAATGTCTGAAGAATTACTTTAATAAAAATTTTAATTTTGTTTATTCCAAGAAACATTATTTGTTTATGTTGAAGCTGTTTCGTGATGGAAATAGAATACATAAATTGCTTCTTAAATTAGGGTAGTCTTTTAATATATCTATGTCTCATATACAAACATTGTTCTTTAATTATTGAGAATAATATGTTCTTACAAAATATCACAAAAATATGAGCCTAACAATTTATGGTTCCCAAAATGGTAGCAGTACAGTTAAGGTGTTTGAATAAAAAAAAGTTGGGAATATCTTATGATGTTGACTTCTCCAAAAGCTCCATTGAGCTAACACGCTCAACAAAAATGGCATCATTCCAAAATACAATTTATATATGGAAAATAAATCCCCAAATCCAAAATTGGTTTTATGCAATTATCACCTTATGTCATTTTGAATAAACTTTCCACAAGTACGCACTTTAAGAAGAGAACGAATGTTTAATTTTATTTCAGAGTATATTGTTTTTTCTCATTTTATATTCAAAGTAAATATAACAAGAGATTTGATTTTATGTTACTCTATTATAAACTGAAAAATTAAAGTAAATTAATTTCTGATAAAACTTGTTCCATTTAAATGGTGTCGAAAGCCCAGAACTATCGACTCGTCTGAAGTCATGAGCAGCAGAATGGTAGTTCGGGCCATTTAAATGGTGTATAAAGTGTATGTGCGATAACAGGATTCTTAGTTGAGTCTTGTTAGTGGACAAATCTAAATATACTGTATTGTTTAAAATAGACAATTAACAGTTATCAAAAATTTCAGTTACATGTAAATAAAGAATATATATATAATTTGTAAAATATTTTTAAAACTACTACTCTCATTTCTTTTTAAAAAGCTGTTATAATGTTTTTATTTGTTAATTACTCAAAATTTTATGAAATACAACTTAAAATTATTTTATTTACAAAGTTAAAATGAAACTGATATTTTTTTATTTAGCCTTCTGTTGTCAGGATTATAAAATCTATGTCTGATCACATGGCTAAATACAGATCAAACATTGAAATAAATTTTCAATAGCATCGATAGCTAAAACATCTCGCCTCAATCTATCTAGTTCAGAAGTAGATTTTAAAATGGAACTAGAGAAAGAAGAAAAACATTTATATACTGTTGCAGGTTTTTTTTTTTTTTTTTTGTGGAGGAGGGGGGGGGGGATCAAGTCTTTACACCTGTGCTTAAGAAAAATGTAGACAACAAAGAGGAATGATTATTTAACTTTTAAAGTTTTCCATTTTACCTGAAGTGATTTTATTTAGGTAAATGCAATCTAATAAGATTGGAAGGTCCACACTCCTAAAGGTATACACTTTTAAAATCTTAAATTTGGAAAAAAAAGATATGTTAATTTTTCTTTATATGAAAAAGTCAACAGTGTTAACACTAGTATATTAATTAAATTGTATGTGAATAATGTTCTAATTTGAAACTTGGAACATATGCTCCTACAAGGTAAAGCTTGAAATCACCAGGAAGTAAATCAACGAAACTGAAAAATAATGTGCAGAATTCAGTAACAAACATGTAATAGAATATGTAAATATTTTCCAACGAAAAAACACAAGATGTGTTTCGTAAATAACATTTAAAATGTAATTTTTAGTGGATTTTTCTTCTAGAATTTGAAATGCTATTTAACAGAGCATAAAAGTTATTTAAAATGGTTTGTTTTGCATAAAAATATTTGCTTATTCGTTACATTACTCAGTTTAGCATGCTACTCGTACATTAAGAGGATAGTTTCCTTTCAACTGTTGGTTTCAGTTTTTCCATGGTAACATATGGAATATAGTACTAAATATCATTTAGTTTTTAGGATATGTCCTGTTGTTTTTTGCAAGGCATAAATTCTAAAAAGAGGAAAATTTGTGCTTTATTAAAACATTGATAAAATAATTAGAGAAGTGTTTCTAAAATTTTTGTAAAATTAATGCTGCTCCGAAATATTAGAAATACATCTAGTTACTCTATCGAATTTCTCAACATCTGTCCTTGCAAATAATAGCAGCGAAAAATCCCCAAAACTGACATAGCCCGAGGTTTAATCCCCCCCCCCCCCATATTCTAGCATGGAAAAACTGAAACAAAAGATTGAAGGAAATATATCCTTTTAATGCATTCTCTGTTACGATTCATAATCGTTTCTTTTGAGTTATATTTCGTTACATATTCGCTTTATTTTCGTTACATACTCGTTTTTTTTTGCTTAAACTTTCGATACATTTTCGTTTGTTTTGCGTCCATTTCGTTATATTTTCGTTTGTTTTGCGTCCATTTCGTTATATTTTCGTTTGTTTTGCGTCCGTTTCGTTACATTTCCGTTTCTATATTTCGTTACATATTCGCTCTATTTGCGTTAACTTTCGTTATATTTTCGTTTTTTTTCCGTCCGCTCCGTTACATTTTCGTTTCTTTTGCGATACATATCGTTATCATATAAATCTCCATGCAAAAGTAATGTGTGAAAAACGAAAAAGTAACGTTTTAAAAATTGGTTGCAAAATAGTGGAAGCGCCGAGACATCTTTTCGTTTTTATTTCGTTATATATTCAACGAAATAAAAACGAAACTGGGTTCCGATTTTTCAACGAATTAAAAACGGAAGTGTGCTAGTTGGGGACTTAACACATTGCCGAGCAACATAAAAGCTTCAGGACAAGGAGGAGCGATATCACAGCTAAATTGTAGCGTCATTGGTTTCAGGTTGCAAAAATCATCACAGTATATCAAGAGTACGCCAACGTACCGCATACGTTCAGTTGTCGTCAACGGAACGGCAGCAAATCATTGTTTTACGTGAGTGTGGATTGAGACTTCGAAGGATCGCTAAACTATTGGTTCGTGATGTGAGTACAGTTCAACTGTGTGTGTTACGGTTCATGAGAGACGAAGAAACGACACGAAGATCAGGTAGTGGAACTTCCAGGCGTACCACAACACGTGAAGATCGTATGCTTCTGAGAAGCAGTGCGGAGGAGTCATTTACAACAGCAACCGTGTTATAACGACAATTATCCCACACTACAAGTAACGTCGTTTCGACGCAAACAGTTCGAAATCATTAGCATGCTGCAGGACTCCAGGATAGACGACCTTTTCGACACCTACCGTTTCAACGTATTCACCGGTTACGTCGACTCCAGTGGTGTCAAATGAGACGCAATTAGTCGACAGAATGGCGAAACATTCTATTCACGGAAAGAATCATGATTATGTTTTGGCATCCCAGATGGCCGTACACGCGTATAGCTGCACTTTCAACAACGTCACTTTCCTACCAGTCGCCACATAGCCTCCTTAATGGTACCATGGTTTGGGGTGGTATAATATTTGGAAGACGAAAACCATTGGTCCACGTATCTAGCAGTGTCACGGCACAACTATACGTCTCTGACATTGTGAGACCTGTGGTACAGCCATATCTGTCAACCAGGCCTAGACTGCTTTTTCAGCAGGTTAATGCCAGGCCACATACCACACGGGTAACTATGAATAGTCTACAAGGTTTTGATATTCGGCCTTTACCAGTATATTCTCCAGGTTTGTCGCCAATTGATCATATTTGAGACATCGTGAGTCGCCGATTAAGAGAACTCCAAATTCCAGCAAACCATGTTCAGTTACAAGCCCAATTGCATGCTGTGTGGAATGCCATCCCTCAGCACACCTCTGACCATCTAATTGGCGGGATAGCTCGTCGTATTCAATTCTGTATAGCCGATAGCGGTGGGCCTATTCCATATTCATTTAATGTCAATAGCGTTCCATGCTTTCATTTTCCATGTATGATATCATGATCATTTGCACAACTCCATTTTACAATTAAATGCTGCAAATTTCATAAAGAAACATAAATTTCTGCATAGTGTTACGATTTTAGTTGTGAACAGTGTATAATAAAGGTATTTTTATATATATATATACCACAAAAAAACTATCTAAAGATATGCTACAATTTATATATTTTTGAAATCTCATATTAATATTTCATACCTGTACACAGAAACATGTAATCAATTTTTGATTATTTATTATATATAAAATTTCAAAATTTTGTTGTGACATATTCTCTGGAGTGGGAGTGTAGTTTTTGGATACAATAACGAGTCTGAAATAACTTCAGCCGCATAATTAAACCTTTATAGAAACTAATTATTATTGTTATTTTTGCAACTAATTAGCAATTTCTCAAAACAACTATTAAATTTAGTGAAAAAGTAGCTAAGGACTAAGGAAGTTCAGAAACCAGTAAATTAATTGTATTGTAAAAACACTGCTGTGTTCGCAATACGATGATTTATATCAGTCGAGAATAACAGAAAATATTGAAATGATATGATACTGTCACGGATGTTCTAAATTTACTTTCATTTTCTGTAAACTCGCAAAAAATGACACTTTCGGTTCAATTTTTGGAACTTTCTGAAATTCTGTAAGATTGAAACAGTGAAGTTCCTCGTCATAAGTATTATATCGGCTGTCAGACGATTATCGTTTTATGGTAATTTAAAAATGGGATTGTCCTACGGGTGCTGCTTTGAGAAAGTTCTGATTGCTATTTTCTGTAATCGTGGCATGCTGAAAATTGGCATGGTCCTGAAAGTCTGAGACGACTTGTGCTACATTGAGAAAGGTTTGATTGCTCTCGTCTGTAATCGTTGCATGCTGAAAGTTGGCATAGTCCTGCCAGCCCAAGACGTCTTGTGCTGCATTGAGAAAGTTTTGATTGCTCTCGTTTGTAATCCTTGAATGCTGAAAGTTGACATAGTCCTGCGAGCCAGAGACGTTTGTGCTGCATTGAAAAAGTTCTAATTGCCCCCGTTTGTTATCGTTGCATGCTGAAGGTTGACATAGTCCTGCGAGCCGGAGACGTCTTCTTCTGCATTGAGAAGGTTTTGATTGCTCTCGTTTGTAATCGTTGCATGCTGAAAGTTGGCATAGTCCTGCGAGCCCTAGACGTCTTGTGCTGCATTGAGAAAGTTTTGATTGCTCTCGTTTGTAGCCGTTGCTTGCTGAAAGTTGGCATAGTCCTGCGAACCCGAGACGTCTTGTGCAGATTTTATAAGTAATTAATAGCGAATGGAGTCTCGCATTCCGTAGTTGGCGTTTTCATTTACATGTTCTAGAGCTTGGCGGGAGGTTAAGTCAGCTCGTCTGTTATGACGACGATGGAAAAATTCCCCAGTCCAGCTAGCAATCCATTTGCATCTAGAGTAATTTCTGAAACTTGGATTTCTGAGGTTCATCAGGTTTTTTTCGTGGGAGTGCATATAAAACTCTACCTTTGCCTAAATAAGCAAAAGGCAAGAAACGTAAAAGGCAAGGAACCCTTGCCTATTCGTCCGCGACGAGCCGATATATCCTGTGTCTGTTTACGTGCTGCATAATTACCGATACTGGACTCTGGATGTGTATTGGCGTGCCGTCTCGCCGAAATTTAATCGGACAGGATTAGATGATACTGACTGAAACTCAGTGTACCAATTGTATCTGGCGTAATTTTTCTATGTTTTATTCACTTGCTTTATGTTGACTCTTATCTGCATAAATCATTTTTGTGACTTGAGCGATTACATAATCTGAATACTGCTTGACTGTACCATATAGACCTTTTATAATAATTGGAGCTGAAATCCGTAGAACCGTTAATGTATTTTTGAGTTTAATAGACATTTGTGTTAACTTCTGATTCTCTTTATAATCATGGCTTAATAAGACATATTGAACAATTTGAGGCTACCTCTTACCACCCTTAAAATTGATTCAGAAGAATCCACTGCATATCATGTACTTTGATACAAATATTAAAACATGTCCTTGGTATCGAATAGGACAAATAAGGAAAATAATATTACGCCTCTCAAAGAGTTGTAATTTTTCCGAATCATTTGATGTGTTGAATATTTCTTTGTTATAGGCAAATATAACTTTTAATTATCTCCAATTACGGATGCTATGCGAAACGGAAATTCGGCTGTACCTTCCTTGTGACTTTCTGCGCCATCTAAATTCGATAAACCAAAGTTGCATTAGTCACGAGATATTCACATAATTAAAATTAAATTAGAACATTTAAAAGATGTTTTAGCTTCAGAAAATTCTAAGACAGAATGAAAAAAGATACCAGATAGTTAAAAAGAAACCGTGTAAAAGTATCATAAAATCATCCAGGTACATATTTTGTATTACTGATATATATTACATTATCGTTAATTTTGGAATCCTGATTTTATGAAATTAAAATTGTGTGTAAAGTTCTATACAAGGTATTTCATACAAGGTACATTTTGTGTCCATACGAGAAAAGTGTACAACGCATATCAGCAAATATGTTTAAACAAAACCTATAATGCCGCCCAAATAGAGGTGCTAAAAATTGCTTCACACCTAAGTAATCAAGGGCGCGGTAGCCCATTGGTTAGCGCGCTGGAGTTGCACTCGGTAGGCCCGGGTTCGATTCCAGCCACTGCCAAAACTGCCGCCGTGTTCATGCGGAGTACGATCACGTTAAACATGTGGGTCCGAAAGTCCTTCCGAGAGGTTGGTGGTAGGGGAAGGAGGGTACGGTCCCTGTGGATGCCTCCACCACTGGGTTCCGGTCTAAATTGGGTGGCACTTCCCGACCGTCCAAACAGTTACCTTACACCTTTCTGGTAGGTCGGACGGTCTGGGTTTCAACAACAACACCTAAGTAATCAGTATTTTTAAAAGAAATGTTTTATACAGCTTATCAAACCTATCTGAATGTTACCACTAGTTTTTAATGTATTGAACCTGATATGAAAATTTCAAGGTCCATTGCATTTTACTGATTATTGTGGGATAGATGACATTACTCCATGTCATCTTGAAAATGTAACAAAATTACATGTTTAACTATGTGAAAAACTCTTTATTATTAAATAATAAAAAAAAGAATGGCTTACATATACAGGATACCGTACATATAAAATTGTATGAGGATGATTTTCCTAAATATAATTGGTAGGACCGGGGGCCTGTATAAAAATTTATATTTCGTATTTCTTTCAGAAATGCATTTATTGATATATATATATATATATATATATATATATATATATATATATATATATATATATATATATATATATATATATATATATATATATTTATTTATATATATATATATATATATATATATATATTTATTTATATATATATATATATATATTTATTTATATATATATATATATATACATATATATATATATATATATATATATATATATATATATATATATATATATATATATATATATATAAATATATATTATATATATATATATATATATATATATATATATATATATATATATATATATATATATATATATATATATATATATATATATATATATGATTTATATTATATATATATTATATATATATGATCAAGCCAACGTCGAGTCTATTTTATTTTAATTTTATTTTTATTCTTATATGTACTCACTATACCACATTCAATAGAGGATAACTCACAGGTAATTAAAATATACAAGTAATTAAATTTGTTACTATATATATATATATAATAAAAAATTACACTTTATTATGAGGTTGTGCACATATTAAGTCTCACACAGAAAACTTGCAAAAATAACCTTTGAATCAACATTAGTCTAAGCCACAAGTTAAATAAGTCATGTCCTAAAAATTCTGTTGAGCTCCCAAGAACTTAATGTCAGGCAGAAGAACTCATGCAAAAACTCCCCAGAAGTTCTTTAAAGAGGGATTTCAGTCCTCAGAAGCGCCATTGTTCGAGTTTGAAAAAGCACGCAAGACTCGCCGGATCAAATTTAAATGTGAAAAGGGGGAAATTGAATTTTCCCAAATTCGTATGCTAGTCCAGAATATGTAAACATGCCGAAAGTGAAGAAAAAAAGCTAACTCCGTTTTAATTTAAACTTCGGTTGTCGCATTGGATTTCGTTTAAGCCACGGAATTGATTATTGCACCTGAATGCGACATTTGAAAATAAATTTTGAATTCGTTGATTGAATTTCAAAACGTCGAAAAAAACCGTCGTCGATAGAAACTTTTAAATGCATTGCATCAGTGAGCAGCAACGAGGGGAAGAAATGTGTGCAGTAAATTCTCTGTGGTTTAAAAGATATTTTGAAACGTGGATATGTTTGAATTCTAAGTAAGGTTTATTATATTAAGTTCGATCAATATATATATTTTGTTATAAAGAAACGTTTTACGCTGAAGAAAGGGAAGGGTGAATTTTTATGTGTGCTATATTTTGCTTTGCAGCATTTTATACTTAAATGTCTTCAGTTTTAACACGGGAGGTTTTAACACGTGATCATCTACTGACGCAGATGATCACGTGTCAGATGACGCAGATGATCGCGTGGGGGTATACAAAACCCCAATAAAATAAGAGTATATTCGTTCAAAGAAAACAGTTCTATAATAGAATATTAACGTAATACATATAATCTATTTAGTGTATAAACATACATAATACTGGTATGTAGGTAGTATGTATGTATGTAGATCAACAAAAATCGACTAAAAACAGTTTTAATATATAACATTATTTTACACATTTAACATTTGCTTACGTGTGGGACAGCGTCAGTCCCAAACGAAGAACCTCCCCAAAACACAGGTATTTGGCATACCCTATCCCAAACAGTTCAACCCCTCTTTGCAGGCATTGGCGTCCATGGAAATCGCCGACAGAAACATTGCAGTTGCTGCAGCAGGTGCAATGTTTCTGTCGAACTATTTGGGATAGGATATGTCAAATACCTGTGTTTTTGGGAAGTTCTTCGTTTGGGATGGACGCTGTCTCACCCGTAAGCAAAAGGTTGAATGCATTTTTTTCGAAATTTAATTTTCAAAGGTTTTGCATTTTTAAAATACTCCATGCGTCTTAATTTTTGTCTGAGATGCATGAGATTTGGCAAGGAGACACCCTTCCTACTTTTTAATGAAACTAGGTGTGTATTTTATAATTGGAATTTATTAAGATAATTAAAAGTGAATAAGAACCTAATTAAATGATGAAAATTAAGTTTTAATGCAGAAAAATATTTTTAAATAATTAACATTCTAATGAATTTAAAATAAACACCCAAATTTGTTCATAATGTGTTTTTGAGTGATCATAATGTAAAATTAATAAAAAATGTGAACAAATGGCACGCAAGGAGCATTTTCAAATTTTTGTTAAAAAAAACAAAATACAAAATTATAGCAAAATTGAAAAAAAAAATTAATGGTATTATATATAGTAATGTTAAGAGGAATATTTATAAAATTTTTCACGTTATTAAGTCAATAAATAAATAAAAAAAATTTCAACGTCCACCGTCCCCTTAAAGACATATTTTATACGTATTTTTTGACGACGGAAAGGAGAAGACCAACCCCATTACTCTAAGATGGACCATTTTCCAGATATTTCAGTTTTCCTTAAATTGCGGAATTGAAGACGCTTTCACTGTAGTGAATAAATTATTTAATGACATTTCTTAAAATTTAGTATTTACGTTCCTTAAGTGTTATTCTGATACTCATTAGCTTTTGATCTGATTTGGGAAAATATTACCTAACCTGCTTTTTGAAAAATGACACTCAAAGATCTTTAAATTTTGAAATAAATGACTAAAATTGCTGAAATATATTAAGTACTTGTTCTTCAAGTAATCTTTGAAAACACAGCGAACAAGATTATCCACATGGCACTAGGACGAACCGTTCTCGTGATAAGTTAGTTTTCTTTTTTTATAACTTTGAAGAGCTGAAGACTGCATAAGTTTCCAAACGAAAACGAATATGCATTAAAACTGCAAATTGGGTAGAATATCAGAAAATAATATATGTTATTTTCTTCCACTAAATTCCATTTAATGCATTAAGAAAAAACAACATAAAATGAATTCGAATTTGTAGGGATATTCATGTGCACTTCAGATTTTGTTTGACTTTCCCTGGTAATATTTAGGGAAAGTGTTGGAATCATATTAAAAATCGCAACTCGAGTTGTCAACGGATCTACACGTTTTGAGACCTCTAGAACACGAAAAACTAATTTTAGCTTGACGTTTCCGTATTTATGTGGACGTTTGTGTGTGTGTTTATCTGTGCAATGTATATATCCATTCTAACTAAAAAACTAATTGACCGAATTTCATGAAATTTGGTAGGTAATTTACTTGTGGTTGACTCTGGATCTCATTAAATTTTGGTACTATACTGGAAAGCAGAAACTACTTTTTCACAAAATGGCCAGCAAATATCATTAGATATAAAATAATAGATTACGTGTGCTCAAATGTATTAATCAAATATTTGTTTTATTTGTAATTTTAACGCTAAAGATAATAAGACTAACCCCATTATTCCAGATCTAGCTGTTCTCTAGATATGTTAGTTTATTCGTATTTTTGCTACACCGCCTTTAAAAATACTTTTAGTTACCAAATGAAAAAGAAAATTGAATTAAAAGCACAAATTAAGTGGAATTTCCAAAAAATATTCGCGCTATTTTGTGCCATTAAGCTCGATTTAATAAATTATTAAAGAAATGAAAAGAAAATGAAGTTAAATCTGCAGAGAAAGTCATGTGCTGGCCCCACGTCAATTTGTTCTTATTTTTGGAAGTATTTTTCTAATATTTTATTTTTGCTTTATTTCTGTATTTTTTCTTTTTTGCACAATGCGCTCATCAGAAAATAAAGTGCAGCACGCGCACTCCTAAAACCAAATTCGAATTGTGAAACATTATTTGGTATCATATATCCTTAATATCAGTTAATTGGGTTAACGTTTAAAAACGTCATGTCCTACGAAATATATCAATAAAAAGTGTGTAGCACTTACAGTTCTTACCCAACCATATTTAGCAACAAGCTCTGCCTATAACTTTATTAATTTACACCAGATATCGAAATTCAAAAGAATAAAAAACTATATTTAAACAACTTTTCAAAAGTTATTAATAGCATAGATCTTCAATCAATGTGCCCATCTGTATAGAAATCGCAGTATAAGCAATATTTATTCTATCGCTTTCAACAACGAACACGTAAAACATTTACTTGCACTACATTTTTAAATTTCAGAAAATTTGGTTACGTTTTGAAGGAGCTCTGGTCGGACAATGTATATTTATAAAGCGGGCGAATCATAATACTCAGAATTTTCGCCAACCACGTTTAGCAACGAACTCGGCCTTTAAAACACTCATTTACACTATATAATTAAATAAAAAATGAAATCGGTTAGGATTTAGTGATGTTATCGTTGGACAAAGTATAAAATTAAAGGCGACATATACCATGCAATTTGTCAAACAAAGGATGCAGACAGACAGACAAAATAAAAACGCATGCAATTACAAATTTCTAGAAATATATTTTTTTCTGGAGGCAGTGAAAGAACAAAAATCTTAAAGTCACGAACGAATTCGAATTAAAATTCCAATTCTTTTTATCTGCCTACTTTGAAACTATTTAGTCAATAATTAAAATTTCTATTATAGACTTCAACGACTTCTTTATTGCTTTCGTACACCTTTTGCACATTTAGGAACATATTTAATTATGAGCACCTTTTGTAGCACGAAAAATGTCTAAACGGTAATCGAGTTCTCGCCAAGTATTTCGTAGCATATCAGGAGTCATTAAACGAATTGCTTGAATGATACATTTCTTCAACTCGTTCACAGTTTCAATTTTTTGTTGATACACAACGGACCCCTCACAGCAAAGATAGTCACATGTGTGACAGTGGCGTTGTAGTCACGTGGCACCTGGACCACAATGTGACATCATATTTGTTACTTATATGCGACATTACGTATTAGTAACTTTGTAACTTCATTGTGACTATATTCTGTGACGCTTCCACAATTTAATTAACACGTAACAATGTGACGACATTACAATGGCAATTACAATGTGACGTCACAAACAAGTTAATATGCGACGTCACAAACGACCACGAAAATGACCAAAATAACTTCGCTGTAACCTCAATATGACATTGCCGAGACGTACTGCGACGTCTTGTGACGTCCCAAAGTCACATTGTGACGTAAATCTTACGTCACTGTGAAAAAAAAATGCTGTTAGGGATTTATTGAATCCCTAGGCAAAATCGTATAATGGAGTCAAATCCGGGACCTTGGTGGCCAGGAAACTGGGCTCCCTCTTCCAATCCAATGTCCCGGAATTACCTCATTCAAAAACGCGGTAGCATCTCCATTATTGTGCGGTGGAGCGTCTTCCTGTTGGAACAGGAAACTCAATGCAATTTGTGGAATAGCAAAGTTTTCCAGCATATCAAGATAAACGTGTCCCATAACTGTGCGCTCCACGAATAAAAATGGACCAGTGATGTAAATTGCGTGCATTCCTAACCACACGTTGACTATAGCTGTACCCCTTGTTCAGACAGTTGCTGAGGGATTTTCATTTGCCCAAATACGGCAATTATGTCTGTTAACATTCCCACACGTGTGAAAGCAGTATTCATCACTAAAAACCACATACTCAAGATGATAGGGTGTCTCTTCAATACGATTTATCATTTCAGCCGCGAAATTCCATCTTAGGTGGTGATCATTTGGCTTCAAGTATTGCAGAAGTTGAAGCTTGTACACACGGAAACGCAGCTGTTTATGAACGATATCATGAACTGTGGAACGAGGGATCTTTAGTTCGTTACTAGTCTGTCGAATACTTACGTGGACTACTAGGAAATGAATCACCCACACGATCAACAGTCTCATCCGTCACAACAGCTTTAGGATATTTGCCAGTTTGCGATACCAAACTTCCCGTCTTTCTTAAAGTTCTATCCCATTGCCGAATGGATTTCGATGTCAGGGGATTCACATTCCATTCTGTTCGTACACGCCGCTGAACACGCGTCACTGATTCAAATTCAGTTAACCAAAGCACTCACTGCACCTTTTGCTGTGACGTCCAAATCTTAACTAATGAAACCCGAGAAAGAGATTTTCGCTTTCGCGCCAATTGCTGACTACTGCACGCATGCGCGGCTGAACGGTCTACACCTAAAAATTCTCAGAGGAGTTTTCAATCCACGGAGAAACAGTCTATAACATTCTAATGAGTAGTTCTGTAATTATAAGCCAT
Source organism: Amaurobius ferox (assembly GCA_951213105.1). Taxonomy (NCBI): domain Eukaryota; kingdom Metazoa; phylum Arthropoda; class Arachnida; order Araneae; family Amaurobiidae; genus Amaurobius; species Amaurobius ferox. Next base: position 28,830,378 of record OX578146.1, on the reverse strand, counting down.
TACATTTGGATACTTTAAGCCCGGACTCCCTATATTATACGTACATATATTTTATACTTAAAAGCTATATAATAAACTAGTATATATAATAAAGTAAAACTCAATCTTGTTATTTATACATGTTCAACTGCAAGTCGTGCAGTCTTGGTCATTTATTACAAGACTTAATGACTTGTAATAAATGCTTACAATTCGGACAAATTGGGAAATTGCAATTCGGACTCCCTATATTATACGTACATATATTTTATACTAAAAAGCTATATAATAAACTAGTATATATAATAAACTAAAAATCAATCTTGTTATTTATACATGTTCAACTGCAAGTCGTGCAGCTTTTGCATTTATTACAAGACTTAATGACTTAAAGTATTATTTATATATTTGCAATAACTATATATAAATAATACATTAAATGATTATAATTGTGATTCAATCTTATTAATCTGTATATATATTTACAACGACTGCAAATTTAAATCATTTCCAATAATATTTGCCATTAAATATATATTTAGATATTTCAGTGCAATCAGCCGTTTTACATGAGACTTTCATTCAAAATACTTCTGAATTATTTTTCATATTTATTTATACACATGCACTGAAACGTAAATTTTTCCCTGTGCTATGCTTCCAGAAGAAAATCCTATTTTTAGGGATTACAGTTCAGTCATCCGTTTTACTTTCAGATTCTCTTCATTCAGAACATTATCGTAGTCGCATATACATACCTCCCATATACAAGGATTAAGTATCACCAATCTACCAAATGCATGTGCAAAAATAGAGCAGCTGTAACTAATAGATTGACTCTGGAAATAGTCGAGCATTTCAAGAAGTAATTGGATTCGGTGCCGCATACTATAAAGTTATGAGTGATAGTTGGTATCGATAAAATTTGGGAAAAGAAGATTGAAGTTCTATGTGATACACTTAAAATTGAGCAATATGGCAACAATGGATGATATATGAAATGTAATTATATAAAATTGATGAGTTTAAATAGATTTTGGCGAGTATTTTTGAGCAATATATATATATATATATATATATATATATATATAATTTCTGTGTTTTCATTATTTTCACTTACTTTTAGTTATTTTATATTAATTACGTTTATTCGTTGGTGACTTATTCGACTTTCGCTTAAATTCTATATTTCCTAATATTAATTTTGCTTGGTTTTTATTTTATTTTAGCACTACCTCTTTTACCCCCCCCCCCCTCACCTTCGTCTTCACCTATATTTTTTGCCTTTTCTTTTTGAATTATTTTTCAACTCAATCCATTTTCTTTTGTACTTTTATCCGATAGGCCTCTTTCTTTGCTAGAATATTTCATTTTGTTTCATTATTTTGATAGGTTACTTTATATTATTTTCTCTTACATTATTTAAAATTTCCATAGAGTACTTCAAGCTACTTTATTTGCTTCCCAAATATATTTGTATTTCCTAATTATTATTCCAAATTCTTGTTTCATCTCACGTGCTCATCGTGACTTTGGTAAATTCTACCCGACGCTATTAATATTAAACAAAATAAACTTTCTTTCATCGAAATTTTAAAATGAGGACAAACCCTAATGCACATCACTTCAACCATCGACCAGATGGGGCAGGCTGCTTTGGGCTCTCTTACTAAGTTTTATCTTACCAACACATTATCTACTGGCTGAATGAAGCATATCTGAGCTGGAGCTATATATAGTTAAGTTAACAAACTTATGTTCAATATGAATAAATGCTCGTTTTCGTTCAACGCATGAACTCTATATTTTTTTTGTCATTTCCTGGTTTTAAATCCGTACCACTCTTTAGTAAAATAACTACATGGGATTTCATTACAATATTTTAAAAATGATGACATAATTTTCATTAAAAAAACAAATTCCATACGTTTAGCCCCTTTAGTTGAATTATTTTCTCTAAACCATGCGTATAATAAGCGTACTTTTAATTGGAAAACTTTTGCTTAAACATGTTGTCTTTTCACAAGCACCGCAGCACTGTTAGCAGGAGCTGGAGCATTCTTTTCTGAAAGCATTTAGCATAATGAACTTATGTATCCCCTCGGCAAAGGGCTGAGTAATGATCGCCTTTTCTTGCTCGCGTCTGTTTACAATGACATTTCTGTTTAGAAATGGCTTGGGCGGGGAATAATTAATGTGTGCTGCACAGACGTGGCAATCATTGCGCCAAGAAAACAGCAACACATATTATACAATGCCAGGTTTTCTCGAAATGTCCTTTGTCTTTCAAAGTTGGGAAAACTTTCATGCAGTGATGTATTACTAGGAGAAAATATTTAAGTTGAAGGTTACTGCTGCATTAATAAACTTAGCTTTGATTTCACGTTTAAAGTATTTTAGAAATACCTTTGAAATGTGTTGCTGTAATGTATTGAAATTTGAGATATTGTATGAAAAGTTGTGTTCTGGAATAGTAGCCCCATGGAGCTAGAAAGGAGGAAATAAAACTCCTATGGATGAAAGGCTTGAAAATGCCATTATGTTTTGAGAATTATATCTAGGTGTCGCTAGTGTTATTAAAGTAGTTGCTATTGTTAGTTGACACTACAAAAAGGCGCAGTATTTATACGCAGTATATGTATTTTTAATTATTTTTAAATTAAAGGCTGCCTTATTATGAGTTATAATTAACCAGTATTTTTGCATAGTTGTAGGAAAGAGTACAGAATATAGGGAGATAAAAATTAATTAAAAGGTAAAATTATTTTGAATACTTTGAAATATTCTTCATTGTTTCAGTTCTACTTTTCATTGCACTGATAATTTATTTTTACAAAATTGACAGTTTAAATAAATATTTTAGGTCTTTCGCCATAGAAATGCATACAATATAGGACTACTTATCTTATCCCAGTGCCACCTGAATTATTGTCTCAAACGATATTGGCGTTTTCTTAATATGAAGCTATAACTCCTTACTTTTACCTCCATGAGTAGCTCATTTTAAGGTTTTTCAGTGTTGTTGTTGTTGAAACCCAGACCGTCCGACCTACCAGAAAGGTGTAAGGTAACTGTTTAGACGGTCGGGAAGTGCCACCCAATTTAGACCGGAACCCAGTGGGGGAGGCATCCACAGGGACCGTACCCTCCTTCCCCTACCACCAACCTCTCGGAAGGACTTTCGGACCCACATGTTTAACGTGGTTTTTCAGTGTTGTTGTTGTTGAGACCCAGACCGTCCGACCTACCAGAAAGGTGTGGTTTTTCAGTGTGCAATATTTAATTATATATTACGAAATACACATGCTTTCGACTTTTTTACTAGCATAAAATTCGTATATTTCATTTAAAACATTAGAAAGCTTCAATCTAAATTGAAATAAATCAGTATATTTTGATGCTTTAACAAACTTAGCTTTGATTCCTCTTATAACATGCTTTAGAAGTGCTTTTAACACTTGATATATTGTATTGACATTCAATGTACTGTATGCAAAGTTGTGTTTCTGTGTGTGTTTCTAAAATGTTAAAAAATATTATGTTTCTAAATAGTTGCGTATTTTGATATTTAACTAGCGCTTTTTCTCGGGCAAAACAAACTACGAGGTCGGGCGTGATCAAATAGGGCGTGGTCAAAGAGGGCGTGGCTGTGTTTTAAGATAATGACACTATGATTTTACTTCTGCATTTTATTCTGATATATTGTATTGAAATTTGCTGTATTGTATGCAGAGTTATTGTTCTCCTAGATATTTTGCCTAATTTCTCATTTATATAGTTCTTTCATTTCTAACAGAACAAAAATGCTCAAACTCCTATACAAAGAGGGGCGTGTCAAAAGGGATGTGACTGAGTGTTAAGAAAATTAAACCCTTGATTTTAATTCTGTTTTTTTTATTCTGACATATTGTATGGACATTTGTCGTATTATATGAGTTGTTGTTTTCACAGTTAGTTGCTTCATTTTATATTTATATAATTCTTTCTTTTCTGACAAAACAAAAATGTTTAAACCCCTCTACAAAGAGGGGCGTGGTGAAAGGGAACGTTGCTGAGTGTCAAGATAATTAAACCCTTGATTTTACTTCTGTTTTTTATTACAATATAATCAATTTTAATGTAGGAAATGTTACTTATATATCAGTTTCCTTAACGCAATAAGTCAATTCACAACAGGAATACCTGTTATGATCACTGGCAAGGTGTATTGGAATTTTCAATTTTATTTTCTGAGGTTCCATTGTTTTAAATGCTTAATTAAATAAAATAAGTGTACAAATATGTTAGATGCTTTTGGTACTTAATTCTGGAAAGTTTCTTAGTGTTTTTTTTCTATTTCTGGAGAGTTCAATTACTTTGTAAATTGAAATATTATTTTATACGAATTGTTTAAAATTTCCCAAACTTCAAATAACATAAATAAAAAATATTTGTTTTAAAGGTGTGGATTAGTCGTTTCCATACATATGTCCAGAATAAAAGGATTTTGATTTTTCAATATGAAATTTTTTATAATATGTTAATGACCGAGGTATTTAAAGACATAAATATTCCCTCAATTTCCATAGCAGCTTAAAACTATCATATTTCTTTAAAGCTGTTTAAAAATCTGTATTTAAATTTAAATACATAACTATAATTGAACTAGGATTTAAACCTGTCAAAGAACACACTAACACAATTACAAAATTAAGCTAAAATTATTTTTGGTTAGTTTCATTTTGTTTGAAAATAGTTGTCTTAATTGAAATTGAACACATTTAGGTTAATCCCATAGTGAATGTTTAGTAACTTATGTCCGCAGTAGGGGCTTCGGGAATGTTCTGGGAGATTTTAACTCAACCCCTCCCCCACCACCACCATATGCACCACACTCTGTCCCCTCCCGCAGAAAAAATCGCCGGCCGCTCTAGTCCGATGGAACAGAAATGATGTCGCGTGAATAACAAACTGTAAAATAAAACTCAACCTTTGAAATATAAGAAAAAGGAATTTGATAAAATATCAGATTATATGCACTCATAAGGATTTCACAGAGATACAAATTGTCCCTTATTATTTATAGCTATCCCTTTTAGTTTTTAAGATATAATACTTACAAACGTTAAAAACGTAAAATTCCACACTTCTTCAAATTGACAAGACGATGACTCACTTGGTGAAAAAAATTCTACTTACAAAGAGAGTAACAAAGCTTTAGCATTTTCACATGGCGCTGTGGATATTTAAAGTAAAGAACAAATGTTTCGATAACATCTGCTTTTAATCGGAGTGTTATTCGATAATTAATTGACTAGTTATTTAGTACTTGTTTACTTTTCTTGCGCCTTATCCGCGACCATCGGCGCATGTGCGCATGTGGTAACATAATGAGCCCTAAGGTAAAATGCAGAAAACGGCTGCAACTAAAAGAGCACAAACGAAATTCAAACTGGAATCCAAGTCATCGGTTTTCGCATCTTTTGACCTATATTCATTCCATTCCCGTTTAGATTTGGCCCCTTGAGCTAGGCGCGTTTTCCGTGGACAAACGCTAACTCGGTATTATATTAAATAAATTTGAAAAAGAAATATAGTGGTTAGTTATTGTATTTAAAACGCATTAAGCTTAATGCATCATAATGAAAAAAATATTCTTAATTAACGCGAGTTATGAAAAACTACATATATAAGCCAAACCAAAAATGCATCATATAATATCTTTTATCCTTAACACAATCAAGCATGTGTTAACGACAACATAATAAATGCATATTTTTTCCCTTAATGTTATTTACTGATTTGAAAGACTAGAACGCAAAGAAAAAAAATTTAATAAGTCAGATGCAAATATTTGATAAATTTTTAGATCCCTTGCTTTGAAAAGCATTTTTTTTTACTTTATTCCTTTAAAAATGCAGCATAAAACAAAAATGAAAAATAAAGTGCATAAGCGACGCAAGATTTAATGATGAGCATTTTATCCATTTCCTCTATTTTGCTTTTTATACTGCATTTTTATTGATTTTTCCTTTTCTTTACAAGCTTCAGGTCTTTTTAATAAATAAATGGAATAGTTTTTTTATTCTAAAACGTTTGCAAATGAAAGCACTGCTAAGATCAATCATAGTACCGTAAAAAACCAGCTTGAAACATGGAATCTAGCCAAATTTCATCATTAGTTATACAGCTCAAACCACAAATTACGGAAATGGTTTAGAAATGCTACATTTGATCTATTGCAACACGCCCTTTGAGTGCAGTCTTGGAATGATAAAAACAAAGCAACGGAACTTACATATTTCTTTATGAATGTGCGCGTGTTTTTGTTTAACTGTGAAAGTGCGAAAAAGACAGAAATTGAAAGTATTTATTACAGCAAAATTCCTGAAAACACTTCCTACCTTTTCTTCTTTTAGTGGTTTCTTTGCTTCTGCACATAATTCACAGACTCTATAATTTTGCTGAAGTACTTTTTGTTGGAAAAGGTGATAGTTTGAGAAACATTAAGTTAGTTCTGCCAGTTTTATTTAACGTCAAATTATCATATATCATTTAAAATTATTTTTCTTATCAAGTAAACGCATAACTATTTAAACTGTTCAAAGAATTTCTTGAATTATTTTCCCCATAATTACTTCTGACATTTAAAAAAATTGCACACTCTTATGTCTTGAAAATAAATTAAGATCTTGCGGTTGTTGTAGCTAACATTATATTTGGACCGGTTTTGCAATTTGGTGGAGATTTTTCAGCATTGAAGCTGTTCTGTATTGGTAACGCCCCATTTAAGCTTCTCATGTAATTGTGAATTTAAGCAATAGACAAAACTTAACTAAGGAAATGAATGTTCTGTTATAGCAACCTCATGGCTAAGTTTAAAAGTAAAATTAATTTTAAACTTGACCATGAGGCTACTTATTCTTTTGAATTTTTTTATAAGATCTTCGCCCACGTTCGCCTTAAATTCACTCAATTTGATACTAAACTTGTTGCTATTAAAGATCTTTTAGTCCATCAATCTAGTGTTCCTTACCATCCTAAGATTTTCCCGTCCTTTTATTAATTTTTGTCATGAATTTGGTTTCAAACCCGCTCACTCTAATATTACCACTTTATTTAATCGTATTCGATATGATAAACTTGGGAATTTTGATGACTTTAAAAGCTTTGCTGGAGTGTATGTGGTTCCCCTGTTATTCCCTGCTGTGGTTTAGCAGAACATGCTCGCGATATCAAATCTGGTAAACTCTCTACGGCTCTTACTCAATTTGTGGTTAATGTTAAATTTCCTCCCGTTTTTGAAAAAACTTTCCTTTTGGTTCGTTGTAACAATCCATGTAGTATTCTTCTTTATGAATCCCCGTTTATTTATATGTACCGTGAATCCATTTGTAATTTTGATCCTGTTCAAATTTTAAGTTATGCTTGGCGACTCATTCTCGACTCTATGCAATTCAAACCTCTTAAAAGTTATCTGTGACGTCATTTTCAGGAATATCATGCTTGGCGTTTTTCTAAAATTTGTATTAGTTCTTTTCTTGTAATATTTTAAAATTCGCAAACGTTTAAACTTATTTTGTGATTTCCGTGTATATTTCTTGTATTATTTTTAGTAAGTCCATTTACCATTTTATATTTTATGCAAATTTGCTTTAAACTTGTCTCTATATAAATAAACATTCCATATTTTTACTATTCATGTAGCCACTGATGAAGGGCATATATACGTCCGAAAGCGCTCTGGCAGTTTTTAATAATGTTCTGTACGTCTTTTAGGATGTGTTAAATAAAATACCTTTCGTTTTTTTAAAACGCTTTGTTCTTGATTTTATCTATTGAATGCAGACGTGATACCAATCTTGATTGTTATTACAACGTTGTTGTATTTAGTGCAATATTACAGAACTTAGGTGTATTGCAACATTACTGTATTAATGCAACATTACTGTATTAATGCAACATTACAACACTTAAAGCAAGTCAAACGTTACAGCACTCAGCTGCTATTTCAATTATCTGAAGCATCTAAGTGTCCTAATGATGCGAACCTCAACAGTGACCAAAGAAGCCAGTCAGACTATGCAGCCCCAATACTAGGTTTCGATCGGAATTGGGTAGAAACTCCAAAAGTCAAACTTCTACCACGGAGTGTGCCGCGTCTACTTCGAAGAAAATAATTTGCAATTTCGTACCAGTAGCTCAACGGTGGAACGTCGGTTGGCCAGTTCGGAGATCCTGGATTCGATTCCCGGTCGGGCCATCAAGGCTCTTTACAATGACGCCCAAACAAATCAACCATGTAAGTTAATGCAAATATGTCAGAGGTCTGAAAGTGACCCTAGTACGACCAGAACGGATTCAGTGGACTCTGGAAGATTACGTTCCGATTTCAAGTTGAGAAGATAACGACCCAGCAGGATAATAACCTGGGTAAAATAGTAATAGCAGGAGGCTAACTTGAGGTAAAAATAGCAGGAAATGGTCAGTTAGATTGACAGTTGTCCGACAATCTTACATTAGAGGATGGAGACTGCAGAGCCCACTTCGGCGACAAGAGCTTGGAATTTCGTAAGAGTAGCTTAACGATAGAGCATCTGCTGCCCAGTTCAAAGATCCAGGGCTGGAATCCCGGTTGGGGCAGTGAGATTCGCTACAAATGTTTGGGTTTTTTGAACAAACAGAAGCAGTCCTTTTTTACTATTTACCATAGACTTTGATTTTATGGGCTTGTTTTGTACTTGTTCAAGACAAATGAGATTAGTAATAAACAGCAACAACAGTCCAGACCACGGGTTTGGATTTTCTCAATGTCCATCTCACACTACCCAAGAACTATTTCAATATTTCATGCTAAATTTTGTAGTATAGATAAATTACATTGTCTTAGTTCGTAATATATAAAATGCCAGAAAACATAGCTGATGGTTCCCGGGATTTGAAATACAAATTAAAAAAAATGCAACAAAAAAATAAATACTACACAGGAACTTACAGCGAATTTCCGAGCGCGGATAGTTTTCCCATGTGTAGATGTGGCTGGCCTCAGTCGGTAGAAATGAAATAACTAAAATAACTAAACATAATGAATATCAAATAACTAAAAAACTATTTCAAAATTAAAAAAAAAAATTAACGTCGAGGTGCATCTATTTTGGTTCTAAAATACCTGTGTTCCAAATAGTGTCCGTGTAAGTTGCTCTTATTTCTCGCTACAGACCCCATACACTGAGAGAGAGACATCTGTAATGTGAGATGTTATGGAAGATGGTATTTAAATTTAATTATAAAATATATAATTGATAGAAATCATGTGAAATACTGAACTTGAAATAGTCGAAGTGTTAACCACATTTGTCTAGAAAGTCTTATATAGAAATTATCTATAGTAAATGATCAGCATATGTAACAATACATTGGCATTGAAAAGTGTGTACTATCCACAGTCGATAGAATCATAGTTTCGATGCCATAAGATGTAAGTTTAAGATTTCAGTGTTTCTTAAAATGGTAATGATGATTTGTTAAATGATATAAACAGTTTTTAACACTTTAAAACATAGTTGAAAAGTGTTTATGACTTTGTTCATTCTGCCTGTCTGTCCGTTCGCACGATAACTGCGGTAAAAAGGACTTCTTCAAAATGAAATTTTAGTATGTTGTTGGGACTGTCTGTGGAACATATAGGAATTTAAATGAATAATATCACTAAATTAGATATGGATTGAACCCGGGTTGGAAAATTGAGATGCATTGAACCCTATCGGACATAATTTTTCAAACATTTTTTAAGCGAAATTAAAATTCACAAATTGCTTCCAAAATATTAGGAAATATTCAAATTATCCCATAAAATATATAAAAAAAATTCAACAAAATGTATTTGGTATTTTTTTAAATAAAAATTAAAATAATAATTACACCCATATAATATGAAGAGATCACGTGACCTACTTCAAAATAAAATATGGTATCCATCTTTTTTCCCAGAGAAAAAAGCGTGATTTTTAAAGTTCTTTAAAACTTAGATTCAGTGCTGCCTCCGTCCTTAAACCCCTTTAATTATTTTTTCTGTGCATCTAAATTCTGTGCCAACGCAATTATAATATTTTTTTATTTAAATGATGATCAAGCTTTGAATATTTCTACAACGAAGCTTACTTTTAACGAATGCAGAATGTAAACAAATCAAGCTGTAAGTTGAGTTGTATAAGAATTGCTGATTTTTTAACGTAAAATTATTTAGCTCTGAAGTCTAGAATATAGGTGATATGAATGAAATATTCATTGATTTTACATAGAGAAGCAGACGATTTTATAGCAATGCGTTTTTCGGTGAAGTATTAAGCATGGAGTTAGAAAGTACTTTTATCTCCATGGTTTTAAGTTTTCATGGTTTTAAGTTTCAAGTAAAATAAATTATTGTAGTACCCTGATAAATTATGAAAATGTAGACAAGTGATTGTAAGATGAGTTGTATATCTAAATTTTTTCATGCGAAATTATTTAACTCTGGCGTCTGGTATAAAAGTGTACGAATGAAATATTCATTACTTCAGAGAGCCAGCCGATGGTTTTAAGTTTTCAAGTAAAATACATTATAGTAGTTTTGCGATTATTAAAAAAATACCACTGCTGAATGTATTGAATTTTAGAAATGCGATATATTCAGCGGATTGCATTTCAGTTGGAAAGTGTTTCATAATCAATGTTTTATGTAAGATTGATCTTTTTTATAATGGTTGTCCTGTCTTCTACTCTAACTCCCTAGACGAGTTTCAGTGAAGGTCAGTCACTTCAGCTATTTGCTCCACCTCTGATTCCATGGTTTATTTTATCTTACTTCTCAATGATGCATCTCAACTTTTTTCTATCAGTTACAACTGCTTGCCTTTACTGCATGTGCATAATGGGTTTTTGTCCCATGGTATGGTAATACTTGATTTCTTAAAAATTTTTCAATTTTTCCTTTTTTTAGGCTTGTAGTCTGAGTTATGGCATTTATATCAACTTACTATTGCCATATTTGAAACAAGCATGTGTTTCGGTTAATTAGAGTTAGATTTCAGATCTGATACTGAATCTAGTCTAATTAACCTCCAAATTAAGCTAGTGCTGTTCATTTCTTTTTTTTTTATGGCGAGATCTAGTAAATGATTAACTTTAAATTTCCAAACTCAAAACAATGATGGAATTTTTTGTGTGTTTAATTATATAAGAAAAATTTGCATTTATTCTTCATTGTACGTTTTTGAAACTGTGATATTTGCAAGTTTTTAACTCCTGAAGTTTTGCAATCAAGTTCACTCCAAAGAATATTACTCAATTCGAATAATACCTGACAACAGGCTTTGACTGGTTGTGCGTTTCTAAGATTTATCTAGTTACGTATATATTGTTTGGTCTATTGAATATCAAAATGATCCCTAAACATCAGATTAACTCTTGCTTTTGAAATATCTATGAAATAAATTTTACACATATACACATACAAGACAACGGCCCTTCCGTGCTGATAACACCGGTTCTTGTTAGATCACCGAAGTCAAGCAGCATCGGGCGCGGTTAGTACTTGGATGGGTGACCACCTGGGAATACCGTGTGCTGTTGGCACATTTTGGGTGCGGTAGCCCGGTGGTGTGCGCGCTGGATTTGCACGCTGCCACAACCGCCGCCGTGTGCATTCTGTTCATTGATGCATTATGTTTCGGAGTACGATCACGTTAAACATGTGGGTCCGTAAGTCCTTCCGAGAGGTTGGTGGTAGGGGAAGGAGGGTAAGGTCCCTGTGGATGCCTCCCCCACTGGGTTCCGGTCTAAATTGGGTGGTACTTCCCGGCCGTCCAAACAGTTAACTTACACATTTCTGGTAGGTCGGACGGTTTGGTTCTCAACAACAACATATACACATACAAACTCTATTATAATCCTCAAACAAGAAGCTTGTCGCCTGTAATAAATTTCTGGAGCATCTCTCACAAGTGTCTAACAATTGTCTGCTACCGTTGCTGCATTATATTTTCTTTGATCTGCTGTCATAGTCGCATTATCTTTTCTTTGGTCTGCTAGCATTGATGCATTCTGTTTTCCTTGGTCTGCTATCATTACTGCATTATATTTTCTTGGTTTACTAGTATTGCTGCATTATATTTTCCTTGGTCTACCAGCATTGCTGCATTCTATATTCCTTGGTCTGCTATCATTGCTGCATTATAGTATCTTGGTCTGCTAGCATTGCGTCATTCTATTTTCCTTGGTCTGCTAGCATTGTTGCAATCTATTTTACTTGTTCTACTAGCATTGCTTCATCATTTTGCCTTGGTCTTCTCGCATTGCTGTACTCAACTTTCCTTGATCTGCTTGCATTGCTGCATTCTACTTTTCTTGTTTGTCTAGCATTGCTACAGATGAAGAAAAATAGAAGGAAGCAATTCCCATTGGTACCTATTTTCAATGAGAGTAATATCCTGATGAAATTGTTCCCATTCCCGTCATTTACAACTATGGTGCGCAGTTAGTCAAAAAGAAATCCAAAATTCAGATGAGAGTATAATCAGTGTATTTTCATTAACTTGTTGCACCCTAGTCTAACGCAGTGTGTCTCGTAGAGCTACAGAGGGATTCTACAAGAAGCGCCGGCATCATTCTCACTGATTTCTGTCTTCTCCCTTATATTGAAACCAATATATTTAAATTTATATTCGTGATGAACATGTCCAAATGAATAAAATATAGCTATTTTGTTTGACAAAGATTTTGGCTGCCGTCCAGTGTAATCGGTTATAAAGAATATCAGACTAATCTCTTAACATATCCTATAAAACTTTTTTGAAGGAATCAGGCATATGTCAGATAGATGATGACAATTGTTCAGTCATTACCACCTAACTGACATATGCTTATTTCTTCAAGAAAGTTTTGTAAGTTATTGTTTTACAAGAAGCAGTTTTATTTATTGTAATATTTTAACGTTTAAGTGCATTATCAAAGAAATGTTAACAAAAAGTACCGAAGTATTAAATAAATATTTGGTGTCCTTAGCAAATTATGTATTTTAAAGACACTATTTACAGTTTAGACACTCTATAGTGTTAAGTTATGTTTTAAAACTCTACATATAAAAATATAACTATGGGCATTATTTAGAATTCAATACAAAAATAATTATTTTTGCAAAATAATTCTCATCTTTAACCATTCAAAATCCGAACGGTTGAAAATGCAAGCAAAGCATTAAAAATTACCCTTCTGAATCCTTTATCCACGTCATTTTCTTAAGAAAATCCATTTTTCTAACATATACAAATATCATTCTCTTTTCAATTGCAGACAGAAATATATTACAGTCAAGTTTAACTTTAACTTTGAAAGGCTGAAAGAATTAAATGCCCCGTCAAAGGTTCTCAAAGTTTCTGTAAACAAACATTTATTCTTAAGTTGTTCATTTAAATCCCTATATTTGATTTCGCCCTTTCGTAAATAGTTTTAGAACTTGCATATTGAAGTTACCAAATGTTTGTTCAAGCTAAACTGTAAGAACAATTGAGTATAGAACATGTTAAATGCATGAAATTGGAAATTTCCATGATTTAACGTTTGCCGTTTGCAAGATGAACAAATGTAGGGTAATGTGCATATAAATAAATAAATGTTGGTCGTATATTTTGATATTACAATTGGCAGTTTGTGTCAGTATTTTATAGGAAATAAAAGTTTTGTATGAATGCAATTATAAACTCGTTTGATTGGGAAATATTTTATTTATAACTTATCGGTATGCTGCTCAAAATTTACTATAGATTACATGACCAAAAGTCGTCACCACTACATTAGTTAAGAGAAAATACTGCCTTACTTGGGTCATAGCAATATTGAAAGTTGTTTATTTTTAATAAAAATGTCGCCACTATTTTTATCTATTATACTGACTTTATCAAATCAATTATTCATTTTTAAGCAAATATATAATTGCTGGTTCCATTTCATATTTTCACTCTTATTACACACTAGGTCTGTTTAACTAGGTTTATACCATATACATATCAGCAAATCGGAAACTATGTCAGTTTATGGCATAGAAAAATGATCCTGATGAAGATATTCTATGTCTATAAATTATTTTAATTTTTATTAACATTTAAATATTTTCTTTGGTGTATCATAAAAAATATAAATTGTTCGTTATTGATAAAGGATTTTAATTTTTCGAGTTTTTATTGTTGAAGTTTGGTTATACAAGTATTGCAGTTGGATTATTTTAGATTAGTGGAAATATCTGCAGTGTGTAAATTGGTCTTAATCACACTATAGAAATTTAGATATATTATTTATAATATAATTAACAGATACTTAAGCAGGAATGGAAGCAATATTTTATGCTTAATTTCAGTTATATTGGAATCCACTCCACTCAGAGCAAGTGAGTAATTGGAATAAATTCCCATTCAACACAATAAAAGTAATGCTCTCATGTAAGAATTAATTACTTAAAAAATTATATTCAAAGCGACTTTATACTTATTGAATTTAAATAAATGTATATATTATATACTAAATTGTAACTGCAATAATGAAGTTATGAAATAAAAATAAATTGTATATATTTACAGTATTATCAATAGGCAGTATGATGTTAGTCTATTTGTATTTATTACCCAGAAATATTGCTAAAAATCAGTTTAAAAAATATATATTTCTACAAACAGTATTTGTTTTAACACATTGAAAGTCAAAGTATTTCATAATTCAAACATTATGCTTATTACAACATTTTATTTAACTTGATTTGCTTGCTTGTTTACCATATGGTTCAAATCTTTGAGTGACTAACTAACAAGTTCAATCAATCATAGTAACAAGAAATTTGATATGTAGTTGTCCTTTGTGATTCATTTGAATACTTTCGATTTTCAACGCTACAACGCCAGTCCGTCCTACGCCCTCCATAGAATTCTGCTAGTTTTGAGGAAATAATTCCAGAACCGGAGGAGCTAGAAATTCCAATTTCAGTGCATCTCTCACAGTATATGTTGATTTTTTTTATTTTAAATCGTATTGAGCTAGTCCGTTCTGGGTACACCATAATAATGTGCTCGGTTTTGGAAATAACCCGAGACTCAGAGCATCTAAAAAATGAAGATTTAATATGCAATTGTATTTCTAAGTAGTCTTTAATTCGTTGGAGTTTGATCATTTTTGGGGCAGTCCATCCTAGGACCACCATAGGAATGTATTCGTTTTGGGGTAATTACTCGAAAACCAACTCAGCTATAAGTTACACATATGGCACGTCGTTGATTTTTGTGGTAAATTTGCATTCCTTATATTTTGAATCTTATCGAGCTAGCCTGTCCTGGGTCGGCAATAGGAATATACTTTTCTTTCGGGAATAACTCGAAATCCGATGCAGGTTGAAAAATCATATATGGCATATCACTGTATTTCGAGGTATATTTCAAAGTTTTTGGATTTTGCGCCCTGCCATCCCAGTCCAGCCTGAACCCGCCTAAAGAACGTACCCATTTTAGTGGAATAACTCATGAAGAGGGACATATAGAAAGACAATTTTGGTATATATCGTTTTCTTTCACTGAATTAAGTTACATGCATTTTAATAAATACATTTTCACACAATTAAGTTATATGTACTTGAATAAGTACATTTTTCATTCATTTAAGTCACATGCAGATAATAAAAGGATTGTACTCTAATAATTAATGTTTTTAATTTTGTTTGTTTTATTGCTTACAATCTTCAATGAACGTCATCATACTTGCAATATTCATTTTTAACATTTTACAACATAGTTGAAAAATGTTTATGGCTTTGTTCTTTCTATCTGTCTGTCAGTTGGTCCGTTCGCACGATAACTGCCGTAGAAATGACTTCATCAAAATGACATTTTATTATGTTAATAAAACGGTCTGTGCGGGACATATGGGAATGCAAATGAATGATATTATTAGTGTTGGATTGAACCCGGGTTTAAGAAATGAAATACATTGAACCCTATAGGACCTAATTTTTCAAATATTTTTGAGTAAATTTAAAATTCACAAACTGCTTCGAAAATAATATTCAAATTATCCCATAAAATATATAAACAGTTTCAGAAATATATTTTCAGTACTTTTTCTCATAAAAATTAAAATATTAAATACACCCATATAATATGAAGATATCATGAATAAAATATGGCAAAAATTTTTTTTCTCATTATAAAATTCATGATTTTTAAAGTTTTTAAAAGTTATTTAAAGTCTTTAAAAGTCATATTTAGCGTTTCATCCGCCCTAAAACCGCCTTATTTTTGCGTATTTTCTGTGCATCTATATTCTGTGCCAACGCAATTACAATATTTTTTAGTTTAAATGAATGTCAAACTCTGATTATGTCAACAACCAAGCCTAATTGTAATGGATGCAGAATGTAAACAAGTGATTGTTAGATGAGGTGTATGTTGTATAAGAATTGCTAAATTTTTAGTGCATGAATGAAATATTCACTGCTTTTACACAGATAGTCAGATGATTTATATTTCGATGACGTCATTGAAATAAATTTCATTTTTTTCAATGAAGTTTTAAGTTTTCAAATGTAATAAATTATTATATTAATATAATTTAAAATATATCAGCACTGAATGTATTGCATTTTATAGGTATCTAAATAAAATTGCATTTCAGTTGAAAAGTGTTTTATAATCAATGCTTTATGCATGATTCATATTTCTTGCTGGAACCCATTTTTTCATTTTAAATACCATCACCTTTTTAAGTTAATATTGATATGCATTAGTTAAGCTTTGGTTTCAAGTTAAACATTAAAATGGTGAATGTACTAAATCTTCCTTCAAAGGTTCTCAAAGTTTCTGTATAAACATTCCCAGACTGTGACTTTAAATACCAATATTTGATTTGCCTCTTTGGCAAATAGTTTTGAAAGTTATACAGGGTGTTTAAAGCATATTGATCAGGCTTATAGCTTTAAAACCGTTAGTGTTCGATGAACACTTCTTTTTGAAAAATTGTTTTGAATCGTAAAAAGAATTATATTAAAACGCTTTCAAAACTGTGCGACGTATCAGCATAATAATGTTGCTGAAAATAACTTATTATATAACCCCCATAACCGGAAAAGTGCGATTAAAAATCAGAGTCTATAAAAATAATGACTTTTCTAAGGTGAATTAATCTCTTTGTGAAATCTTTGGGAAACATTTTTGTGGATCATACGTTGATTGAATATAGGGTTGTGGCAAAAGGAAGCTCACAAAATATGGACATTTTTTTTTCCTTTTTTTTTTGTAGAAGGTCCCTAAATTAAGTCAATACTTTCTTGGTGTAGATCGTGGGTTTTTGGTGTAAACCAGTTTGATTTATTCACACCTCTTTTATTTTATAGGCACATATGATACACTAGCAAATTAATACATACAAATTTATAAACATTTTTAGTATTAAGTACTTTATAGAGTATTGTTAATTGTATATTTTTTGCATTATATATATTTTTTTAGTATTGTATATTTTTAGAGTATTTGAGCATTTGAAGAAACCGTTTGAGGAACTGAATATTACAACGATCTTCTAGAGTTTTGAAAATATTTTCGATAAATATTTCCAAGGATTTAAATCAATTTTTCATTTGAAAGTATGAGGTTATTACTAACGGTTCAAACTTATAAGTTTGATCTTTATCGAAACACTCTATTTATACCAATTATATGTTGAATCCGAATTAAAGGAAAAATTGATTTCAAAATATGCTCAGGAGAGAAAATCTGAAGTTGTTGCGAATGGTAAAGGAACTGATTGATAAGAATGAAATCTGTAAGTATAGTTTTATATTACAATTAATGTACTTTCATTATATAACTCGAATTGCAAAAATAGCAAAATAGTTGTCAAAAACTATATGTGAAACTCATGATGAAGGCATCTAATACGGTAATCTCGAATATTGATGTTACTATTATTCTCTACTGTATTTGCACTATTATTCTCTTCCGTTTATAAAATTATAATCAACTGTTAACTATTGCAACCAGCTGTTATTACATGTATCAACTTTTTTATTCTAATTATCTACTGTTGGTACTATTAGTCTCTACTGATAGTACTACTATTCTGCATTCTTCCTTATTTTTGTTATTTTTAAAGTTCTTAACAATTAAGCATTAATTTTATTCATTGCATTACTTCGATGCTTTATTTTCGTTATTTTTAAAATTCTTAACAATTAAATATTAATGCTATTCATTGCATCATTTCGATGCTTTATTTTCGCTAAAGTTCTTAGCAATTAAGAATTAATTTTATTCATTGCATCACTCTGATGCTTTATTTTCGTTATTTTTAAAATTATCAACAATTAAGAATTAATGCTATTCATTGCATCATTTCGATACTTTATTTTCGTTATTTTTAAAGTTATTAACAATTAATGTTATTCATAGCAGAATTTCGATGTGAATGTCGATCTATTTACAATTCATCATTTAATGAAATAATCTTACTTTTAAACTATAATCAAAATCCATTCTGTTTAATGTTTAGGTAAAAAAATATATTTCCGGAAGTTTTCTACGTCAATTTTAGTTAATTCAGCATATTAACGTTTATAGCCCTTTATTTCTTTACAATGTAACCAACTTACTTCTAGATTATGCTTGAAATTCTTTTTCGTGCAGAAATAAATATTATATTCGTTAACATTTTTAGATCCAACAGTTTTTCATTCTGCATTTTTCAGTTTTAAATCTATCTTCTTTATAATTGACCTAATTTCAGCGCTTGCACTTATTTGGCCATTTTTTCGTTTTATATTTTAAGGCTGTAATTTGGTTTTATACGGATTAAGATGCATATTAACGTTATTGCTTTATTCTTATGGCTTTAAAATTTGTCAATTCATTTAACGGGGGTAATCAATTTTGCCATCTATGTTTGTACCAAAACATTTTTGAAGCAATTTTTTTTAAGATGTTATATATATATAGCTCACACGATGACTGCTATTGGTTATGATTGCTATTAATGGGTTTTGAACCGGAAATCCTTAATTAACCTTAACCCCACAAAATATTTTCGGTCACTATTTTTTTTCCCTTGAAAGTTCTATTTTTAAAGATTGACTATAATTAGACCTTAGATTGGCATTTAGCAGCAAATTCTGGAAGAGGTTGGATGATTCACTAAGAATTTATACTTCCGGTTCCTTTTAAACTTCAGCTTCAAAACATTTTATAAAACCACTATTTATCAGAACTGTAATACATATTAGATGGTGACTAATATGGATTGAGAATTAAATACCAGTGGCTCTAGTTTGTTTGTGTGTGTGTGTGTGGGGGGGGGGGGTGTAATAAGTGTTTCTACTTCCGTATTTTTTCAATTCCAGTTCAAAAATTTCAAATTTATTTTATACTTCTACTTCTCAGACTCGACCATAAACAGAGATTAGATCATGAATGATAAGGGTTTAGCATGAAGTTTTTAAAGGTGCAAAAATATTTTCCAATGATTTCTACTTCCAGTTCAGGAGATTTCAATTCCGGTTTTATCGAAAATTTGTATGACTGTACAAAATAAATGTGCAAAAGTGTATTAAAATTCTTAATTTTTCCATTAAAAATTGAGTCTACATACATCCATGCCATCATCGGTATCATATGAAGACTCGTCGTATATCTCTTGTTCTCTTTGTTCATGATTAAGTAGATAGGTAAAAATGCCTTTTATTTTAAAACGAAGCAAACCATAAACCATTTAGGTTTTTTCTTAAATTGTATCCAATTTTCCCCGTGAATATTGTGTTAACATTTTGAAATTAAAAAATACAAATGCCCTGTACTGTTTCGAAAATTGCAAACACCAAAATGCTAAATTTTTACTTTCTCATGATACTGAATATTCTATGATTAGTTGGGAGTAAAGATAAGGCTCTGAATTTAAAACAATGCAGGTATATATTTCTTATTATCTCGTATAAAGATATTCGTGAATGGGTAGTTCTATGGACAAGTTAACAGATTACGGGTAAAGTATATCACGACAGTGCACATGATATTTTTTAAAATTTATTTTTGCTAACATCGTCTTGGATTAGATAGTGATCTCAAATTTACAAACAAGAGTAATGCATGTACTAGACTTGGTAAAATTCCAGTCTTATTTGTACAAGCTTGAACAACAGCATCCTCCTTCCTCAAGCTCTAAATGTCACCTTGATACACATTTTTTATTAACAAAATGTCTGAATAGAATGTTGCCTCTTCCGTCTGACCAATATTGACTTCATTTTTACGCATTGTATTTGTTCAACCCATATCTTGATTGTTACTTCCATTTTCTGCGATGAATTTGTTCTTTACTATTCTTAACTATCCAGGTATAATGTATTTATGTAGCTTGCATGTTTTATATAGCAAATCTAACTAAATATTGCAAATGGATAAATTTTCAAACAGTAAAGAGTGACGGTAGAACGTTAGATTGCAAGTTGTCGAATTTCTAGCACGAATATGTTTAATTCCAATCGTACCTGCCCAAGAATATTCTATCCATGTATACTGAATATCTTGATTGCCTAAATTCCATATGTAGAAAGCAATGAAACTCTCTATCAACTCGAATTGAGGGTTAAATGTTCAATCTCCTCCTGACAGCTTCCATGTATAATGTGCATTTTAAGGTGCGCCAAGAAGCACGAATGCTTGGCATTAGCGTGCAAAAGTCACGCTATATTGTGATCTTCGCATACAGAGATCTGCTATAACACAAGGATCTATTATAATATGTTTGAAAATTTTCGTTCTGCTGCATGAGGTTAAGAAAAGTATCTTTAAAAAGTAAGATTATTATATAAAGTCACCATTTTCTACTTATAATAAGAAATGGAATAGATACATTGTATCCGTTTTGTTGATAAGCTACACGACATACATAAATTCTTGGTGAATGATGTGTTCCTGAAATATATGTGAGTAATGGCGTCTCAATTGTAACTCTTTTCATAATAAAATATTTTGATGGCATGTCAACTTAAGACCAAATACCGTGATGTGGCAATATAATATGGTAACAAATGTGATACTTATGTATTTTTAATCAAATTACGATTGTTCACTATACTGGATATCATTTTTGTGAATTCATTTGTTTCTTTAGAGTATTTATTAAATTTATAATGAATTCGTGTTTTAGGGTAAACTAACCTGAATATATAACTAACCATACTACGCTCTAGCCTTCGAGCTACGGACTGAATTACCATTTCTTCTATAATTTAATATTTTCTACACCAACTTTCAGATCTATATAACTTTCTAATTCCTGATTTTTTTTATAAATAACTAGAAAATGCAGCCGCAGTTGCTCGGAATTTTAAGCAGGGACTAATTTAGTTTACTTATTTATTTTTTCAAAAGGCGTAGTTACCTGCTGCGCCAGCACACGCGCGGCTTCGACCCATCCGTTAAATACACGCAATACGCCCTAAATAAGTGCTTAAATACGCCTTAACCCATTGCGCAGTCACGGATGATGGACAGATTGAATGTTACTTCCTAACGCAACTGCGTATTACGCCCGAAATACCTCTTTCGCTTTCAACGGGAGTATAATACGCCCTAAAAATGCTCCTTTATACGCTCTAAAAACGCCTTTTGTCTTCCAAGTGGAAGTAATGCATCTTAAATAAAGCTACTTTGATACGCCTTAAATATACAGAGTAATAACATACTCGGTGTTTTAGCAACTGAAAAATTGATATATCAATATATTTTATCAATATATTAAATTCGCAATCATAAATAAAATATTATGATTATGTGATTAATACTTTATTAAAATGTCTGTCTAGAATTATATGAAAATTATGAAAATGAATTGATACATATTAAATATTCATTTATACTTTTAAAATACGCATTCATGAACACAATAATATTTTGATTAAATGATTATTACTTTATTAGGATGTCCGTCTGGAGCAATATGAAAACTATGAAAAAGAATTGATGAATGTCAAATATCCATTTATATTTTGCGCAATCACAAACATAATAATATTATGATTATATGGTTATTGCTTTATTAGAACGTTCGTCTAGAAAAACACATTCCTACACCAAACTATGATAATCCGTGTTAAAACCAAAATCCGTTTAGAAAAAAATATCCTGCATCTGTATTTACAATGAGGTTGAGGCATCGAAAAAAATTTGTAGACAAATTGTGTATACAGTTTTTATAATGCAATTCTAGTTATTGCTCTTTGCCGCATAATTTATGCAGAATGTAATTTTTTAACTTGAGTCTAATGCATAACGTTCATCTAACACTACATCTACGCTTATGGCTTTCATTAGATATCTTTCATATCCCTGCGATAGCTACCATTTAAAGAAAATCATCTTCTATCTGGGTCAAAACCAAATTCATTACACCGATTAATGTGGAAACGGAGAGAATGTATTTCATTGCGGAGGAGGTTAAGGTTGTGCCAGTAGTAGCAAACAAACTGACATATTGGGTGGAGGACCTTATGAAGATGTCAATGGGTGAATATGACTCGAAATGTAAATGCTGACAAGAATAAAATAAATTTATCGTAGTTTTGCATTTTTGTATTTTCGTGCATCCGATGATACGTTACATAAAGATAAACGTCTGATTCCTAGAAATGGAATGTAATTTTATTATTTTAATCCGTAAATAACGTCTATAAAAATAAATTAAAAATAATGTAATGTAGTTTGATAATTATTAAAAAAAATTCTGATGTATAAGGATATCTTACGAAAAGAAAAAATTAATATTGATTGATGAAAATAATATTTTTATTAATTAAAATAGCTATATACAATATTAAACGTCAATGTCAATAACGAAATTAATACAAAATTATGGTATGGATACAGCACAAATTAATATTTTGAAGTCAACTGGTTTCGAAATTGAATGCAGTATTCTTCTTCATAATAAACAAAATATGCAATCTAATTTATTATTCGGTATTCCATAAACTTGAATAAGTGAAGTTGAGCTACTTGCTTGTCATGAAGAAGAATGATATTTGTTTACTTATTTATTTACTTATTTGTTTATTTATTTTTGAATTCGAAAACGGTTGAATGGTACACTTCATTGTGTGTTGTATTTATACGAATATTTTAAATTAATCCAATTTTTACAACAGCACTTTCTGAAAGTTCTTTTATTTATATTAGTTTTTCAGGTGTTCAAAAAAACTTTATAACTATCTAAATCGAAACTACATACTGAATATAACTGTATGCAAGACATAAGTATTTGTGTATCTAGTTCCATCTAATTTCTTTCAGAAATAAAACGCTTGCAAAACGCGTTACCACGTAACTTATAATATAACATTTTATAATCAAATTATAAAATGTAAAAATCTAGCTTTTGGAAAATAGCCCTGGTCAATCAGATATTTTCATCAAACAAACTATAAATCCGAACTATAAATATTTAAACCGCTGATTCATAACATTTTATCTCCTTTTAGCATATATAGTTATTAAAGATCCAGGTGGAAAATGTTGACTATTTCCATAATGTGATCCTATGAAATTTTGGTTATAATAAACATATATGTTTTTTGGTATAATTTTTTGGTATATGTTTTGGTATATGTTTTTTGGTTATAATAAACATAAGTTTATTATAACCAAAAAAACCTTAGCAAAATGAACAGTATATTAAGTCTATCATATTATAAAGTCAATGAAAAGTTGCTTTAATTATTTCCTGAAGCACTTTATGGAAAATGCACACATCCTGTAAAGAGTGGACACTCCCAACACCAGTGCATTTTCAGCTAACTATGTCCAAGGACGCGGACTTTGCGCTGATTATGTGTTTGTTAGAACGGAATAGCCGATACCTACAGTGGCAGCAAGAAAACTAGCTATGTGCTATAATTTTACTGACAATATAAACCATGCAAACGTTGTTTCGTTCAGCATATGCTCAATATTTGCGAAATATGATACTGGTATTTAGTTTTAAGGTATCCATAGAGCTTTGCAAAACTGAGTTTTAGGTATCCATAGCGTTTCGCAAAACTGAGTTTTTAGGTATCCATAGGATTTCGCAAAACTGAGCTTTTAGGTGTCCATAGAGTTCCGCAAAACTGAGTTTTTAGGTATCCATAGCGTTCCGCAAAACTGAGTTTTTAGGTATCCATAGAGTTTCGAAAAACTGAGTTTTTAGGAATCTATAGAGTTCCGCAAAAATGAGTTTTTAGGTATCCATAGTATTCCGCAAAACTGAGTTTTTAGGTATCCATACCGTTCCGCAAAACTGAGATTTTAGGTATCCATAGGGTTTCGCAAAACTGAGCTTTTAGGTGTCCATAGAGTTCCGCAAAACTGTGGTTTTAGGTATCCATAGTGTTCCACAAAACTGAGTTTTTAGGTATCCATAGCGTTCCGCAAAACTGAGTTTTTAGGTATCCATAGGGTACCGCAAAACTGAGTTTTTAGGTATCCATAGTGTTCCGCAAAACTGAGTTTTTAGGTATCCATAGGCTACCGCAAAACTGAATTTTTAGGTATCCATAGTGTTTCGAAAAACTGAGTTTTTAGGTATCCATAGAGTTCCGCAAAACTGAGTTTTTAGGTATCCATAGCGTTCCGCAAAACTGCGTTTTTAGGTATCCATAGCCTCCTAAGGATACCACAAAACTGAGGTTTTTAGGTCTCCTAAGGATACCACAAAACTGAGTTTTTAGGTATCCTTAGAGTTTCGCAAAACTGAGTTTTTAGGTATCCATAGTGTTCCACAAAACTGAGTTTTTAGGTATCCATAGCGTTCCGCAAAACTGAGTTTTTAGGTATCCATAGGGTACCGCAAAACTGAGTTTTTAGGTATCCATAGTGTTTCGAAAAACTGAGTTTTTAGGTATCCATAGAGTTTCGCAAAACTGAGTTTTTAGGTATACATACAGTTCCGCAAAACTGAGTTTTTAAGTATCCATAGAGTTCCGCAAAACTGCGTTTTTAGGTATCCATAGGCTCCTAAGGATACCACAAAACTGAGGTTTTTAGGTATCCTAAGGATACCACAAAATTGAGTTTTTAGGTATCCTTAGAGTTTCGCAAAACTGAGTTTTTAGGTATCCATAGTGTTCCACAAAACTGAGTTTTTATGTATCCTTAGAGTTTCGCAAAACTGAGTTTTTAGGAATCTATAGAGTTCCGCAAAACTGAGGTTTTAGGTATCCATAGTGTTTCGTAAATTTGATACTGGTATGATACTGAAATTTGATACTGAGTCTTTAGGTATCCAGAGTTTCGAAAAATTGGATTTTTAGGTATCCTTACAGTTTCGTAAATTTGATACTGGTATGGTACGGACATTTGATACTGAGTTTTTAGGTATCCATATAGAGTTTCTCAAAATTGTGGCACTTAACAAATATTGTTACTGTGGTTTCAGATATAGGTTTTCAATATTAAGTTGCACAAATTATGCGTGAAACAGGTTTGGGGATGATATTATCTGTAAGTGATGCACGATTTTGTTTCTATAATAGCTGATTAGGATCGAAAACTATTTCGTGATCGCCCAAATATAGTGCATTATATAAAATAGAATTATCGTTTTTTTTAACTTTTGATTTTACCAGAGCTAGTTGTTCAGGTTATCAACATATTAATTTTGCTTTATAAGAATATGTATAAGTACTTGCACACAAAGCAAGCGCTCGATATGTATAGTAATTATTTTAATTTTTTATAAATAACAGATCCCTCCCTGCATGATCGTACTACAAAAATTAAATGTGCTAATAATAGCATTTTTTATCAGTTATATCTGGAGCGCTACCCTTATAGCTTCTTATTTGCGTGTGTATCAAAATCAATTTTTACATTTACTTATTGATTTATATGCACACGATGTATAGAAAATTATATATTTATTTTGGTGTTTAAAATAAGTTATAATATAACAACCAGCGTAATTTAAATGCAATGTTTTTATATAATAAAAACATTAATTAGCAGGTTGCAAGGCACAAAACATTTCAGTGAATTTCGTTATGCCACTCAATATTGAATAATTTTTAGTTCCACAAATGTACCGTAATACCCTTATCTCGAGCACTACACCTTAGATTTTTCCACTATCCCCTATATACAGCCTGATCAAACATCATTCAAAGAAATGTCCATCCATGTAAAAACTGGACACATCACTTCGAAACCTAGAGGAAATGGTGGACATTATATTGCGGAGGAAATAGTGTTCTGCCACATCTTACTAGGGAATGAGCTGCCAGATATTGGATGAGGGTCAATATCAAGGTAGCAGATGGTGCAAATGACTAAATTTCGAATTTACCGAAATGGATAAAATAGAATGGATATGCTTGACTTGCAATAGAATGAATATACTTGTATAGTACAGATCATATAATACTTTACAGTGTATATAAGGCAGTATATGATATGAATATATATATAACAGTTGTCTATCCTGATTTTGCATTTCTATACCCACAAAAGCTTTTTTGTGATCTATGAGGCTGAATTTTCATACAATTATAGTATCGATCACGGTAGAGAACCGAATGTAGTCAGATTTTCGATTCCTAATGATCCCCACCACCCCTACCTGGAAAGTTGGGTCTCTTTAGAAAATATTTACAGACCTTCCAAAGGTTCTCCCAGAAGTGAATATTTTCATAATTATGGTATCGACCCTAAAATAGAAACGATAGAAACGGACATAGTCGAATTTTCGACTTTACCTGAAACATCTCCCCCATCAGGGTATGAAAAATGTAGTTTTTTAGAACTCTTTCCAGACGTCACAGAATTCCTTTGGTGGCATAGAAGACCTAATACTTTGTATTGTCTTTGTATCATCAGCAGAACAAAAACTAATGAAACTGAATGAATTTTTGATATCTTCACGGGATAAAAAAAATGGCGAAGATGATTGAAAAGTCGAAACATCTTTTTAGATCCTCCAGAATCTCCGAGTGACCTAAAAAGTATGAAACTTTGTGCACACTTACAATATCAACCATAAGTGAGTATCTCATTGTGCCAATTTTTGATTAAGATAACTGTTTTGGCGCTAAGCGCCATACATTGTTAAACAAAATAAAACTTATTAAAATATGCTGCAATTAAATTTTTAAAGAGTGTTAGAATCCTTACATGTATTAGTCTGAAAAACTATCATGTATATAAGTGCTATGTATGCATATAAAAGACATTTATGTATATATATATATATAACATTCCGAACATTTACGCATAGTATCATTATAATTCATTTTTCCTAATTTTTCTCCGAATTATAAAGCCGAATCTAAATAATATTTTAACGTGTTTTAAGCCAGTTATCGCATGACATACATTAAAAACCTTTATGAAATCTAAAGCAATTTATTTTAATTGTTTGCCCGTCAAAATAAACAAGAGATTGTCGGTCATAAATAAAATTGAAAACATTTGAAATCATTTCCTAAGGTTAACCAAAAAAATATTTTACACAGCAGCTGTAATTCTATTTTAATTGACGCAGTATGAGAAGCAAAACACTTGATTTGGTAAAAAGTTAAAAAACTGACTTTTAAATAATTAAAGCGAGTAAAGAGAAAATAATTAATTCAATTGCTAGGGAATTTATTTTCATCATCGGAAGGGGGTTTGCAAAACTGTAATTCATTCACTAAATACAGCATTTTTTACTATCCGAAACAATACATTTTTTCTGCCAGATTTCTTTTAACATGTTAGGCTGGTTTTGAAGTGGAAAAAATATTCGAAAACACTGACAGTATAATTACCATCTGAAAATGCGCAGACAGTTTTTTGGATCTTTTTTGTAGCAGGTAATATACAAGAAGCGAAACTTAATTGTTTTAAAAATAGTCAAAACCGAAAGAGTTTATGCTTGAAAAAATAATTGGAAAATATTTAATACATTTTATTACAATCTAGCTTCTTTTGAAAAAGTGGTTTTCTGGATATGAGTTTATTTCTATTTTTAAGCAGCTGCACCATTATTTGTATTTGATGCATTTCGTCGTTGCTTAGTTTTTTCGATTGTTTTAATCTTTTTTTTTTTTGCAAGCATTGTTTAAATTAGTCTCTTTTTAATGACTTTCACAAATAAAAACAAGAAGTTAACGAGTCTTTAAGATTGTAAAAGAAAATTATGGGCTTTTTAAGATATAATTAATTAGAACTTTGTTTTCACAGGGCAGATGATTTCAGCACTATTTTTTGCAGAAAAACAATCTCGTTACAGTAATATATATAATTGTGCATACCAAAACTTATAAACATTTAAGTTAATTGTAAATTTGTGGTATTGTTGTCGGTAAACTTACCACTTGTATTTAAACAATTTACTTTTTCTAAAATACATAAAGGGAAAGTATTGTCATAAGGCACAGATGCCTTTAACTTATCAAGATCAGTTCTCAAGATATTAGAAATTTTATTACAAGGAAACGTGATAAACATTTTGCAATAATTAATTGACTTTCTTGAAACTTAGTGCATTTATGTTATTCAGTAACAGCCAGAAATCTATTGGTTTTATGTAGATTAAGTAGCAATATAATCACACTTTCTGCTGTTGCATTCCCACAAGATCTAAAATTTGCCTATAGGGAAAGATACGTTTTGGATTGTTTTCTTTGTTGAAATGTCCTTGAAGAAGTTTTTCTTCAAACGTTTGTACTCGAATAATAATAAAACTTTTATTATAGAAATTATTAATCAATTCATCATAAAATTAATCATAATTAATCAATTAATCATAAAATTAAAGATCCAATGAAGAAATCCTAACGTAAATGCCTGTGACAATAAATAAAGAAATAAAATCAGTCAATTGCTTCTTAAAATATTGGTTTTAGTCTTTCAGCGCAATACCACAAGAGCTAAATACTAAAGTAGTATCACTTACTTGCCATCGATAGTGATAAACTCTGCTATTGTAGTGCCACCTAGTGTAACAAACGAAAATTGAAATAAGAAAATACTGGGAATTGCAATGATAATCAAAATTGAAAAACGTTGGATGAGACAGAAAAAAAGAATGTGAACGTGGTTATGCTACATCGCATATTAACAATATGATATAGAAAAAAATTCAGTTACGTTCTCGGTATTTATATTGATGTTAAGGGTTCAAAAACAATCAAAATTGAAATTTAGCAATCTGTGTTTAGACCTTGAATCTCAAAATTGTAGAAAAGTATTACTCAAAGTACATTTCTCATGAATGATCCATGAGAATTATGTCTCCAAATTTACAGCATGATATTACATATCAAAAGTAAACATGTTTCTCAACAGTTCCCTTTTCATTTTTTTTTTAATTTATGATATTTTTTGATAAATTTCTTTGGAAAATGCACAATATATCGAGAAAGGTTCATGCTAGCGTTTTAAAGTTTATGTCAATTGTTTCTAAGGAAAAATTACGTAAGAAATGTCTATTTGCATAACTTCATTAAAGGTTTTCTTAACATCCGATTGTGTTTAAAAACAATAGGCTTCCAGTATTCATGGATTGTAATTTTTGTACCAAATTTCATTTGAATCGCTCCATTCGTTCATGAGATATCGTCTCCACAGACTCACTGATACGCACACACACGCATACTTTTACACACACAGATACATCCCTTCAAAAATGTTCGATTCGTGATCAGAGATACTTGAAACGTGCCATCCCGTCGAAAACTTGAATTCGAATTTTCGACCCCGTCACAATATTTTCCTTATGCATTATACTATGTAAAATACATTATACGATAATACATATATTACACATTATACTAGATATATACATTATACTATGTATATAAGGAACGTAATCAGATTTTCACAAAGTGAACTCTAATCATCAATACATCACATAAAAGTATAACTTCAATTTTGGAATAGAGGTATCAGTTATTTGATTATTTAATAAATAGCAATATTTTATTTTGGAACATCAATGATTAAACTTTTTTTATTCACCATGTTTTATTTCAACCAGTTACAATCTTAGACTGTGACTTTAACTGTAAACATTTTTGAGTTGATTCAATGCATAGTCATTCTTTACTTTTCACATCACATGTTTTAAGAGGAAGTGGCAACTTTCTAAGTTATTTTATTCTTTATCACATTATTAATCTTTGGAAATTTTTCTTGTATTATAATAAGGCATATAGCTGGAATATTTATTTTGATGTTTTATTTTCATTGAATTTTGTTAATTCTAAGCCAATTTCTACATTCTTCTACGCCGGGCCATATGCATAATTTCTGTAATACAATTTACAGTTATGCATACAGAAATTTAGTATTTCAGTATTACTGAACCAGGTATGGCCCTTATGGAACGTACGTGGTTTCGAAAACAGTTTTCACTTATTTATCTTATTCATGTGTTATACTCTCAAAATATTTTGGGAGCCATGATAGGCCTAGCTCCATTTGTTGCTTTATCAGTTTGATTCTTTTCATCGATAACAATATTAATACTCCATGTATGTTAATGCAGGGGACAAGGATTTAGTATCTTTAGTACCTGTATTAAATATATGATAATTAAAATGTTTAAATTTTAATTTCATTTTGCTGTAATTATTTTTACATGTGCTCTTCAGACCACTTTCAATAAGGGATAAGACAATGGTACTAAGAACAAGTAAATAAAATTATGGGTCATATAGTTACTGGAGACTTAGCCATTGTAAAAGATAAATCTTTAAGAACTATAATGTCATTTGGTACTAAATTCAGGTTACCTTCATGTAATAATTCTAAACAAGTCTTAAAGTCAATCAATCTGGACCTTGATAAATTTATTTATGGATTAGCTTCTAAATATGCTCAGCCTTTAGAGGCATTTAATATGTGGAAATTTACTATTTTGAGATCTATTAAAAATGCCATTTGTAGTATTAATTTATCTAGATCTATATATAATATGGATAATATAAAGCAATCTGTTAATAATTTACATAGATCTTTTGTTGTTACTTATGTTGATAAAGCCTCCAATAATTATGCTATTATTTGTAAAAAATTCTATATTCAATATCTGCCAGATTATTTAAAAAATAAAAGTCTATTTAAAATTGATTCACACTCTCGTAATAGTATCAAATTGAAAATTATCAATATGTATAGTGATTTAGATATTAATAATAAATTTTTGACATTTCCATATATTGTGCTTATACCTAAATTTCATAAAAATCCTATTAAATTTAGAACTGTAACCAGTGGTCATAATTCATACTCTACTACTGCTAGTAAATTATTACTAAATTATTTAAATGCACTAAATAGTAATTTACGAGATTCTAGTGATAACTACATTATTCTAAATAACAGTAAAGAATTAAAAAATAAATTAAAAACACTTGGTAAAATAATAGGATTTCAAACTTTTGATTTTAAAGATATATTTAATAATATTAAGATCACTGATCTATATGATGTCATTTTAGCTTTATATAATGCTTATATTACTAATCATTCTAATCTTACTAAATTTACCAATTTTCCTAAGCTTCTCCATTCTGTTCTTTTCAATAATTATATCTTTCAAGGTAATAAATTATACTTACAAGTCTCAGGTGTTCCTCAAGGTGGCTGTAGTAGCAGTATGTTAGCTAGTTTATACCTATATCAATATGAAAAATTCTTTACTTCAACAGATTATAAAATTTACAGATATGTAGATGATCTGATTTGTCTTGTATTTACTGATAACTATGTCATAGATATAGATTTCTATCCGGATAATTTGGAATTAATACCTAATGAAACTTCTATTAGTAATAATATTTATTATTTGAATTTAAATCTAATTATAGAACCTGCTCATGGGATAGTTACTAATTTATATGATAAAAAATATTTTTTAAAATTTAATATTAATAAATTATTACCTTTTAATTCCTGCAACTCGATTCAATTGTTTAGAAATATTATACTTAATAAACTTTTTAGAATTTATAGATTATCAGATAAAAAATTTCATGCTTTGCACATTAATAACCTCAAAATTACCAGTAAAATGTATAAATATCCTGCATATTTAGTAAATGGTATAGTTAATAAGTTTCGATTAGCCTAAAATTTTCATATTCTCCCTTTATTATCTTATTTTAGCCGTACTTATTCATTCTCTTGAATTTATATTTTCATCTTTTTATCTTGAAGCTTTAACTGTTGAATATCTCTTTTTATTGCTTTTACGCAGTACAGTTTTTATTACTCTCTTTGGCAACAACAAATCACATCTTTTCATTTCTGCATATGGCAACATTGGTCTAGCCATATTTTGCTTGTCATGGTTGCTCTAATGAAATGTATTTCAAGGTAGTTATGTTTCCTTTATTGTTCCAATCAATATGCTCGTCGTCCATATAACACACGTTTATAGATAAAATCTATCTTGTGTTTCAGAAACAAGTATTTTTGTGTTCATTTCGAAGGGATATATGGACCCGAAGAGAATATTTTCGAAATGAACTTATCGTAAGCCTAAATCTCTTCCATGTGCAAGATTTTTTGCTTGATTTTTTTGTTTTCTTATTTGCATTCCTCATTTTTGAAATTTGTTGATTGTCTTTGTCTTTAGGACCTGCATTACGCTTTATTAATTCCTCTTTATGTCTTAATTTCTTTTATTTCTTTGTATTTTGTAGAAAATTTTGGAATAGTGTATTATGAGTTACTACATACATTCCAACTTTGGATTTACTAATTTATATTTATATATATATATATATATATATATATATATATATATATATATATATATATATATATATATATATATATATATATATATATATATATATATATATATATATATACAAAAATCAATATAGCGGTTTATTTATTTCGGCCCAGACCGTCCGACCTATCCGAAGGTGTAAGGTATATGTTTGAACTGCCGGGACAGTGCCACCAATTTAGACCAGAGGACGACTTTTACAGAGACCGTACTCTCCTACCTTTGTCACCAACCTCTCGAAAGAACTTTCAAACCTACATATTTAGCATTTTCGTACTCTGCGTGAACCAGGGGATAAATTGAGCAAGGCCGGGAATCAAACTCGAGTCCTCTGAGTGCAATCCTCTTGCCTTAACCACTGGGCTGTCCGAGTCAGGGGTTTATTTCTTAAATGCTGATCCTAGTTTCCAGTTTATCTGGCATAATTCTATCAGAAGTTGAAGTTGGATCTGATCTGTATCGAAGACATTACGCCAAAGTCTGTCCTTCATCTTTCCAACTTTTTTTTCTAAAAATTATATTCGAGAACCAATGTGAAGTGACTGGAGTGATAAATTAGTATGTTTTTAATTGTAAAGACAAATAAGAACATCATGAATAAATTGTTGAGTAATCAATTTTAGGATAATTCAAATTTTATTACTTTTATTGTTTAGATGAGGCCATTCAGAACCCTATTCATCCGCTACAAAGAAATAAAGTGGACGAATTCAAACACAAAATGGAATATGCTGAAAAGATGCTCTAGTTCCGTATTTCGTTTATACGCCTTCGTTTGCAGTCATCACCCCTATTTCATCATTGGACTCGTTTAGTTAGCGCATGCGCACTTGCGTTGCTGGTCGCAGCTATAACGGACGGACAATAAGTAAACGGGAGCCTCAAAAATTCTCATGACGGAAAGTTGGAGCTTATTAGTTTATAGAGAAAGTGTTGTGTTGGACACATATTTAAAATAAGCCTTAAAGTTGACACATAAAGTAGCATTAATTAATTCAATCAGAGCAGAACAGAATATTTTCAATTTTACGCATTGTTTCCTTAAAGACAAAAACATAAAAATCACATTTTGAAAGTTGTAAACTGAACCACTGATTAAGAAAATGAGGCACTCTACTTCTCGAAGCATAAGCGGATTTGGCGTTAAAAAACGTAATTTCCGTTCAGCTGTAACAATTAATTACAGCAGTAATGAGATTAAGTGTAGACGTAAACGCTGCGCTAAAAACTGCTTCCGGAAAACGAGTGATGTTATCACATTTAGTATAACGGATTGTAAACGAGTTTTTAACAACCAGGTTTTTGAAAGACAGAAAAAAAATGAATAATAATTTCCTGCTCTTAAGTTGATAAAGAACGCATTTTACTTTCAAAGAGAAAAAAAATATTTCTTTCTTCCAAGTGCTCTTTTTAATCTCAGTAATCAGTTCCCCAATAATTTTATAGTTTTCAGGAACTCGCAGCTGGAAGGAGAATTAAATTTTGAATTATTTCAAACACCATAAATTTAAATATTGCATGGTTCCAAAAGAGGGAAAATATAATTAGGGACCTTACTAATAGGAAATATTTATTCCCTGCTTGAGTAGTTACTGCCTTTTTTTTTCAAGATTTTTATGGTTTGATGCATTATTTAAAAGCGCAATTTTGATAAAAGCTACTGCAGCGTGTTCGATTAAAGCAAATTGAAGAATGCAGATGTGAAACATTGTGTGCAGATATATGACCACGTAACTGCTCAAATTTATCCTTTATTTATTATGCGAAACAATTTCTGTTCTTTTATGTTTTTCCCTTATTTAAGTGAGATAAATTTTTAAATATTTCCAATATACAAAATAAGAGTAAATGCATGAGGAGTTATATTTATTGTTTCTCAGGCATTTTAGTATTTAGTAAGTTTCATTCCTTAAAGTTCATAGAATAATGCCTCACGGGGGAGGGAGAGTTTTAGGGTCATAAAACACCATTGGCAGAACAAATACATTATTTCTCAGTAGGACCCATATTGGAAATCTCTTAATCTCAGCACTCTAACTCTTCCCCATATTTGGTACTTTTTCGTAACCAGAACTTTTCCAAACCCTAAACACCGAGACGTATTTATGAGCCTTCGATCACTCTACAATAATGTTACATGCTGTGGCAGTCAGGCTTGAAGATCAAAGTATACCGATTGGTATTTCCGGCATTTGGTGCAGTGTTCTTTTGCGTTTAGATCAATCCATCATTAGATTGATTGCTCCAGATTCTCAAAATCCATCTCAATTAATCAATCTACTGAACAAATCACGATCTATATGTATCGATCAAGCTCTTAAATCAATCAGTCAAAAATCGAATCAAAACGCATCTGGAATATGAACATTTTCAAAGGAGAATACTATTTTATATTATAAAAATAAATAGTATTTATGTGTATAAAATGTAGGAAATACTCTTGCATTAAAAATGTGTCTTCCAAACCGAACACAGTAATTTTAGGTATATTTAAATGTGTAAGCAATTGTAAGCGATGTGTAATTTAATTTTCTAAACCATAATAATAAAACACCAAATACAAATTATTTATTTTTATTTCTATGTAACATATACACCTATTTCATTTATTTTACTTCTCATTTGGGAGCATTCCAAAATACTACTGTAGACGCCAGTCTCAGAATTATGTACCAATCATCATATTTATTGATTGATTTATGTATGCAAACAAAGTCAGTTAGCGATTCCACATATTAAATAAACCGTGATCAATCTAAATCAATCAATATGTTGAACAACTCTGTCATAAAATAAGTGGTTTATTCAGTTAACAACACAATACAGTTTCAGGAGGAGAGTTTTCATAATGTTAATGGACATTGCTAAACTCCAAACATAATCAGTCTGCAATTTGCAGCAAAAACAATAAAAAATAACTTTATATTTAAAATTGTTAACAATGACTTACACAATTTTCTAGAACAGAAGACTGAAGCACTGAAGGGGGATGTTTCGAAATTAACTCAATTATGCTAATGTATTTATTCTACCATTTCTAAGCTGGAAATTTTACAAAATAACAATTCCAAGAACACTAACCTCTTTCGAAGTATTTACCTATTTCCCAGTCTTTAATCTGTTTATAATAAAGCAACATGCCGTGATAGCCATTTTTAAATATCTACATTAACGGTCTGTACATTAACTATATTCGTGTCTGCTTGTCTAGCTATCTTGATAAGCTGGCCCATTAAAAACCATAATGGATCCAAAACTGCATCCAAAATAATCATATATTATTGTAGAAAATAATAATAGCAACCGCCATTATTAGAATAGTGAAATTAAATGAATTTTATTACAATTAAGATGCGGCAAACTATTCTTATTTCTGTAAAAATTGAACTGAAGCAGATACATGACACTTATCCCGCTAAAAACGGAAAAATTGAAATCATATTTCAAAGTTTAGCTCTTTAATTGCACATTTAAAAAATTAAATTGAAGCATTCAAATAAAATATGTTTTGCAATGTATGATTAGTCATAGAATAAGACCCTAAAAACTGATACACAATCTTGTATAATATTCTTTAAATTGGAATAAAAAAAAATGATTCAGGGAAATTTGTAATACAGTATTTTATCGGGATTCTTTAAATACACTTGGTAAAGTAAAAGCAAATTTAATAGAAAAATTTAACAAAATCTGAACCTTAAAAAGCTTTAAAAGTTTAACATTAGATAAGTTTAATTTGTTTCGTAAGCTATAAATTGCAGGCTAATCAAAATTTGTGATCAATCTGAATCGAACAGTATATGGGTGTCAGACTATCAAGTAGGAGTATCTGAAATTGTACACAGCCAAATTTGCATTTTGAAAGTTTAAGCTGTGTATTAACCATAATTGCAATTTCTCATAAATAATATTTACACTGAAAGAGGAGTATATATTGTTGAGAAGTATCCTATTGAATCGTCGATGTGCATTTGCTGGGTACAAGGAAGAGCTCGAATTTCCGGACAGCTTTGTTAAAGATACCAGTAAGCGAAAAACGTTATTAGAATAATTTAATAACTGGTTAGCTATTTTAGAAAGTCACAAAAGTACCTAAAGGCTCTAATAATACACAGTACAAAAATTTGCATTTTTAAGACACTGACGTATTGACAAATCATTTTTAATCGTATCACTCAAACTAGCCAACTGAGTTAGTTATAAACAGGTTTGAAACAGTACGTGGAAAGTTCTGAACAAGCACATTCGTAATCATTCTACGAAATTCGAAAATTTTCCAGAACTTTACTAAACATGCTAAGGTGCCAATATTTTGTGAAAATTGTTGCCAAGGTTAAGTGACCGGGACTTTCAAATAAAAACGATTGTCTGTAGATGTCATTTTTCTTCGAGTGCAGGCAATATACCGAGGATATATCAGGTATTCGAAATAAAATTTTATGCATTTTGAAACAATATAATTAATGTTCGCAATCACTTGCACAATTCTCTACAATAGAATATTGAAACATTGACAACAAATGTTTAAACTTTATCCCATATATACCAACCCATTCATTTCACAATTTCTGATCTGGAAGCTTTCCAAAACAGCACTTCTACGAACGTCAGCCTCTGAAAAGTGTTTCCCTATTTCCGAGCTTTCAATCTTCCGATAATAATGCTACACTTCGTGCCAACCATGCCTAACTCTGTACGTCCACCGTCTTCCATTTTGTCTGCCATCTTGATAAGCAGGCCCATCCAATATCGTTTTGCGCCTGGAACTGCAGGCAAGGTCATCATATATATTGGTAGAAAATATAAAACGCTCCACTGTCAGAAGAGTAAATCTGAGAATTTCTCTTTACTGCGAGGCGGAAGTGATAAAAGATATCCTTTCCCGTAAAATGTTAAAGTATGTTGAAGGTATAAATATACTTATACTAGGGATAAGGATGAAACCGAAGTAAACTCGAACATTTGAGCAGATTTTATATTTAGAGGTTTAAAATTGTAATTTAAGACTGTTCAATTTTTGTACGTATATTTATGCAATTATATACAATATATATACAATTTTTGTATGTATATATATATTATATATATATATATATATATATATATGTATATATATTATATATATATATATATATATATGTATATATATTATATATATATATATATATATATATACAATATATATATATATATATATATATATACAATATATATATATATATATATATATATATATATATATATTTATTTGAAATGTAATAATAATAATTATGTAAAAATAAAAAAAATACAATTCAAGTAATATTAACATCACCACAGAAGCAAATTCACGGCCACAATGCCGACAATATATATATATATATATATATATATATAGGGTGTCCCAAAAAGATTGAAACGCGCTTTAATTCTTTACCTGTTCCAGATAAGTGGACAATGTAAATTGCAAAAATATTGAAAGTAAGGTAGGAAGTAAGACTACGTTAATGAAATAGTCCTCCCATTAATCATTAATTTTCAATATGTTACACATTTTAAATTTTTATGCGACAAATATGGCCAATCTGGAATTTTTTATTTTTAATGCAACAAGATTATTAAAAAACCGCATA
This sequence comes from Amaurobius ferox, assembly GCA_951213105.1. Classification (NCBI taxonomy): domain Eukaryota; kingdom Metazoa; phylum Arthropoda; class Arachnida; order Araneae; family Amaurobiidae; genus Amaurobius; species Amaurobius ferox. The sequence goes on along the minus strand of OX578146.1, from coordinate 28,791,997 downwards.
TCTGCATGTTTAAAATCAACGGAATTATGATAAAGAAGAAAATCGGACCCCACTTTTCCATACCATGTGGAAGGCTGTTTTATAAGTGAAAATAGGGATCATAAAAAAATCGACGATGGAAATTATTTAGATAAAAAAATACTTAAAAGTACTTAATTATTGAAAAAGTACTTAGTTATTGAAAAGTACTTAAAAATTCGTGATGGCATCGTGAGCCTACGCGGAATTGTCTACGTGAGCCTACGCGGAAAATGTCTCCTATGTATTACCTTCCAGTTTTATCTTTCTTGTGATATGTCGCAAATTCACATTTCTAATTTGATATATGGTCCCCATTCACAATGTTAAATTTTTAATTAAATGTATCTCGCTCAAATTTAAAGATACAGATATGCGTTTTTAACACTTTACAACAAAGTTGAAAAGTGTTTATGACTTTGTTCATTCTGTCTGTCTGTCTGTCCGTTAGCACGATAACTGCCGTAAAAATGACTTAATCAAAATGAAATTTTAGTATGTTGTTCAGACGGTCTGTAGGACCTATGGGAATATAAATAAATAATATCACCCAATTAGTTTTGGAGTGAACCCGGGTTGAAAAAATGAAATACATTGAACCCAATGGGACCAACTTTTTCAAACATTTTTTAAGCGGATTTAAAATTCACAAATTGCTTCGAAAATTTTAGGTAATATTCAAATTGTTCCATAAAATATATAAAAAAAAATTCAGCGAAATATATTCAGCAGTTTTTTAAATAAAAATTAAAATAATAATTACACCTCTTACATGAAGCGATCACGTGACCATGATATGAAACGATCACGTGACCAACTTCAAAATATAATACGGCATCCATCTTGTCTCAAAATCGTGATTTTTAAAGTTCTTTTTAATTCATATTGAGTGTTGTATTCTTCGTAAAACCTCTTTATTTTCGCTTAAATTCTGTGCATCTACATACTGAAACAACGCAATGACAATATATTTGAGTTTAAATGAGCATCCAACTTTGATTATTTCTCTAACGAAGCCTATTTTTCACTTATGTGAAATGTAAACAGCAAAATATGTAGGATGAGTTGTATAGGAATTGCCGTATTTTTTTAATGCAAAAGAATTTAGCTCATGGAGTCTGCATAGCTGATATGAAAGAAATATTCATTGTCTTTACCGAGAGAAGGACGATTTTTTGCGATGAAGTTTTAAGCATAGAGTTAAATTACTTATAGCTCCATGGTCTTAATTTTTAAATAAAATAAATTATTATAGTATTGTGATGAATGACATGAATGGGAAATTATTTATGAATGAAATGCTGCTTTTTTAGAGAGAGCCAGGCGTGTTATTTTTTCTATGACGTCATTTGAATGAATTTCAGTTGTTTTCGATGAAGTTTTTAAATATAATAAATTATCGTGGTATTATGATAATTCTAAAATTGTTACCGAGTAATATATCACATTTTAGAGATGTTTAAACCAGGCAATTTATATTTCAATGCCGTCATTTGAATGAAGTTCATTTTTTTGGATGAATGTTTAAGTTTTCAACTATAATAAATCAATGTATTATTGTGAGAAGTTTTAAAATATTACCGAGGAATGTATTACATTTTAGACATGTTTAAATAAAATTGCATTGAAGTTGGAAAGTGTTTCTTAATCAATTCTTTAAGCATGATTGATATTTCTTGTTATTTTAATGATCTTGTTGCATTAAAAATAAAAAATTTCTGATTTACCAAATTTGTCTGAGGATGTCGTATAAATATTTAAAAAGTGTAACTTTTTAAAAACTAAAGGATTTAAGAAAAAGGCTACGTTAATAAACTATTTAATTAACGTAGCCTTTTTCTTACATTAATTTTAACAACAATCTTGTAGTTTACATTGCCCACTTAACTCCAACAGGTAAAGAATTAAAGCGCGTTTCAATCTTTTAGGGACACCCTGTATGTATGTATATATATATATATATATATATACATATATATATATATATATATATATATATATATATATATATATATATATATATATATATAAAAGTTTGTAGATCCAATGAAAGAAAAGTGAGAAGCTGTAACTCGAAAAACCTAACTTTCTAACAGGCTTACAAAATAAAAGTATAAAGTAGCAAATCTTCAAGCAAATAGAAAAAAATACACATTTCTAATCATCAAGTCAAAGAAAAGTATAAAAAACAATGGTATGGAATCGATAAAAGAAAAACAGACGAAATCCAAGCACAAACGCTATACACGTGGACAAGGTCTAGGCCTAAATCCGGATGTGTTCACTTTTTTAAAACAATTTTTCAAGTCCAAGTGTCTTGTAGAAGCAAACACAAAAATGTATGTTTCTGAAGAAATAGATAGATTATATCAATAAACTATTTCTACTTGGACTACATACATAAAAAATAAAAAATAAAAGGAAAAAAGGATACTAACTTAAAAAATACACTAACCTATCGATCTCGTGATCCCATAATGAAGTGACCAGTGATGCCATTCACAAAGGAATAAGATATGATCTACTGTTGCCATTCGTAAGAAATAAAAAACAGTAATGCGAAAAGACATGTTCAAGAGATAATATACAATCAAGAGAGGCAATAATAGAAAGGATAATGTGTAAGTGGATGTAAAAATAAAATATAATTAAAACAAGAGAATGAAGATGTCAGGCTAATATATAAAACACCATGAAAAGAATTCATGAAAATCCAGCTAATCTATTTTTTTTTTTTAAATATACCATTTACAAAATAAGAGGGATATTTATATAAATTGAGAGTAATTTTTAGATTTCCAATATGTATAGCATGGCACTTTTATTAGATAATCTATAAATTCTAAAAATCTGATTAAGAATAATATTTCTAAACAATAGAATCGAGTTGCAGGAATTAAAGTGTAAGATTTTAATAATGTTAAAATTAAAAGAATCTTTTTTACTTTCCCTGCAATACATGGTAATGTATAGGGAAAGTATTGGAATCATGCCGAAAATCGCAACTCGAGTTTTCGACGGATCTACACGTTTCAAGACCTCTAGAATACGAAAAAACCATTTCTAGCGTGACGTCTGTGTGTGTGTCTGTCTGTGTGTCTGTGTGTCTGTCTGTGCAGATTTTGTATCCACTCTAACTGAAAAACTAATGGACCGAATTTCACAAAATTTGGTAGGTAAGTCACTTGTGGGCGGGGCAGGTGCTGATTAGTTTTGGGTACAATTCGAGATAAAAGAACCCGCCTTTTTGTGCGAAATGGCCCGCAAAAGCTTGTATCCACTCTAGCTAAAAAACTACTGGACCGAATTTCACAAAATTCGGTAGTTGAGTCACTTGTAAGTCATCCTGGTGCTGATTAGATTTTGGTACGATTCGGAAAAAAAATAACCTGCCTTTTCTTACAAAATGGCCCGCAAAAATCATCAAAATCTAAACTAAAGAACTACGCATGCTCAAATATATCCATTAAATGCTTGTTTAATACGTAATTTTTAACGAAGAAAAGAATAAGACCAACCCCATTACACTAGGACTAGCCGTTCTCGAGATATTTCAGTTTTTCGTAATTTCTCTACCCCACCTATGAAATTAAGTCCGGTTACCGAATGAGAAATAAAATTGAATTAAAAGTGAAATAAATTTAATTAAAATAAACAGAACGAGGATATAAAATCTGCAGGGAAAGTCATGTGCTGCCCACATCAGATTTTTATCATATAAATTAGTAAAACTTCTATTAGAAGGTTCAATAAAATATTTAAATCCAAAAAATTGATATTTTTACTAATAGTAGTTTCATTAGGAATTAATTCCAAATTATCAGGATAGAAATCTATATTTATGACACAATATTCGGTATATACTAAGCAAATCAGATCATCAACATATCTGTATAATGTATAATCTATTGGTGTAAAAGACTGTTCAAAATGATAAAGATATAAATTAGCTAACATACTGCTACTGTAGTCACCCTGTGGAACTTCTGAGACTTGTAGGTATGATTTATTATTCCTACAAGTCTCAGGTACAAATCCAATACTTTCGGTGCCCAATGGCTATTTCCTCAATCGTTAGTCACAGAGATATACTTACAATTGCAAAAATGTTTTAAATTTTAAAATCTATTATTTCAGAAACAGTTTAAATCAATAAAAACATTTTTGAAAGAAATACGAAATATAAATTTCTATACGGTTCCCCGGTCCTACCAATTGCATTTAGGAAAATCATCCTCATACAATTTCATGCAAAATAAAAAAAAAACATCCTTTTATGACCAAAATTCACCGAGTTATGAAGCAATTAAACTTTATGACTTAAGTCGCTATTCCACGCATAAAAATGTCCCGTTTCATGCAACCTTTAAGGGACCGAATAAATATTGAAATCCCGTATTCAGAGTATTATGTTTCAACTGCATTTGATGACATAATGTCGAGAATGAAATTCGTTTAGAAGAGTATTATAGTCAGGGCTCGACTAAGATCTTTCTAAGATCTTTATTGTAAATAAGGTAACACATTATTGTTTAAGTCAAGTAGTTTAAGTCAATAAATGCATTTCTGTAAAAATTACGAAATTAAAATTTTTATACGGCAATAGACCAGTAATGACAGCAGATGCAGCGCACCTGCAGACGAAATAAAAAAAAATACGCACATTAAATCTAAAATAATATAGACATATAACACCTAAAAAATAAATTTGTGTATAACCCCCATATCTCAGCACAAAAAGGACTCTAAATTTAAGCAGCTATAAGTCGGTCAATTGTGGTGGTAAAAGGATAATTTTTTTTTTATTTTGCATGAAATTGTATGAGGATGATTTTTCTAAATACAACTGGTAGGACCGGGGAACCGTATAAAAATTCATATTTCTTTCATAAATGCATCTATTGATTTAAACTGTTTCTAAGATAATATATTTTAAAATTTAAAGCATTTTTGCTATTGGATGTATAACTCTGTGACTAACGGTTGAGGAAATAGCCATTGGACACCGATAGCACTGTACACCCGTATATATATATATATATATATATATATATATATATATATATATTTACCCAGAGTCAAAATTAAGTTATTATAAAAATAAATGCAGACTTCATATTTATACGATGAATATAGATTTAAATATTTTACAGATAAAACTTTCCTGCACAACACATCTTAATTCCGGCATACAATTTTCCGAATTCTGCAAATACCGACATATATTTCGCAGACTTCAATCTTCTGAATGTGATGCCAAGTCCTTTGACGAATGTGTTTTAAAATCTGCTTTCAGGAACTATTTTGTATGGCATCTTGATGGGGGAACCCGTTCAATATCATTTGAAACCTGAAATGTTTGCAATGACACGATACATATTCAAGTGTTGAAATACGGACATATGGGGCTATTTATTCTCCATTTACCAAAATAATCGATTTGTTTTTGATAAGGAAAAAACTTTAAATAAATGCACGGAAGATAAAATCATTCGTATCAAATAATTTTAATTTCACTACGTAAGTACATTGTAGGGAAATTCTCCTATGAAAATATCGGATAAGCATATTTAATTGACTGTCTGAGAATGTGACGAGTTTATAGCAATAAAATTATTTTAATTTCATATCTGGAAGATAAAATTATTACATTAACCTCTTTATAGCAATAAAAATATTTTAAGTTCATTTTTGGTAGATAAATTTATTACATTAACCTGTTTGTGTCTAAGTAAATATATCATGTATAGCGAAATTCTGAATTTAATATTAGATGGAGATTAACTATTTTAGTTAGAGAGAAAACGCTATATTACATGGCAATTCAGTTGCTTTTTCTTGTACTGGCAATTAAAAAATGCAAGTGAGTCTATAGATAAAACCTAAAGAAAATTGAAAGCATGAATAAAACACAAGCACCTTCCTGCAATCTGTGCAATTTCTATTCATTTGAAAATTACTTTAGTCCATTTAGACGGTACCAGGGGTTACTGGAGTAAAGTAAGACACATATAAATTAAAGAGGATAAGAGTGTCACCACGTGACAAAAATAATTCACGAAACATGAAACCAAAATAATTAATTACTTAAGATATAACTTATATAAAGTAGCTATTTAAGATAAGCCTTATTATTTACATACACGTATCGTATAAGTCATAACATATCTAATAAGTTTATTACAAATATAATAAGCTTCTTATAAATCTTAACATACAAACTAATTATAAGTTTTAAGATATAAGCTAATTAAAAGTCTCAAATTCTTAACATGCTAGCAAATTGCAAGTTTTAACATACAAGATCTTAAGAATATAAACTACACTGACTGAACGAATAAGAAAGTTAATGCATTGCATACGTAACTATTGTTTCATTTCAATAATTTTTATAATAGCTCGCACTGATACTAAACAAATTTAAGTTAAAATTTGCATACTAAGACGAGTGCGTTTCATACGATACTTCTCACATAAAAATTATACATTTAACTACGTTAAATGTTGTGATTTTTGCGGTTTATGCAAAAGCACATCGAAATTATTCTCATTCTAAACATTGCTTCAATGGCTGCATTTGAATTGATTAAAATATCTTAAGACAGCACTTTTCAAATTTTGTTCCTCGGAATAGTACATTTTTGTTTGTTCAACGCCGAATGTCCGAAGTAAGGTATCTGTTTGTACGGCTGGGATAGTGCGACTTAATTTAGACAGGAAACCATTGGCGGCGGCATCCACAGGCGACGCACCCTACTTTCCCTACCACTAACCTCTCAGAAGGACTTACGGGCCTACATATGTCACATGTCCGTACTCCACGTTAACACGGCACTGGACTGTGTCTATTCATGACCTGAGCCAAGGGCCGACCGGTGGCTGGTGTCGAGCTTGGCGGGTGTTCATCGGCCCCTGCCCGGTGAATGATTTCGCCAAGTCAGCGACCTGGCTGCGGCTCCGCTGGATTAGAGATTTTGTTAACCTGTGGCTGGTCACAATATGGGCAAAAACCTTACGGTTGTCCGGCCAGCTTCTCTAATTCTGTCCACGTTAACACGGGGACAGTTTGACCAAAGACTGGAATCGAATATAACTCGTCAGAATGCAATCCGCGTGCCGAAACCGCTGGGTTGTTCCACGCCGTGGATATTATCTTCTTCTTCTTCGATCCAGACCGTCCGACCTACCTGAAGCTGTAAGGTATCTGTTTGGAGAGCCGGGAAGTGCCACCCGATTTAGACCGGAACCCAGTGGGTGCGGCATCCACATGGACAGTACCTTCCTTTCTCTGCCACCAACCTCTCGGAAGGACTTACGGGCCCGCATATGTAACGTGCCCCCTTGAACAAGAGGACAGTTTGGGTAGGTTTGGAATCGAATTCCTCCGAATGCAATCCCCACGCGTTAACCACTGTGTTGTCCCACTTCCAGTGGAAAGTCCCACTTCCAATCCCACCTCCAATCCCACCTCCAGTGTCCCACCTCTAGTCTCATCTCCAGTGGATCTCTTGTAAATTTTACTAAACATGAGAAAACGCGTAAAATTTCCGTGAATAATTTGGATCAATCAATTGTCTTTTGTCACTTGAGCATTATGTCATCAAATTGAATTTCAATAGCACGACCAAAAACGATTGAAAAACTTTGCCTTAAGAGAGAAAACTACTGTATCAGATAAAACTGTATAAGCCCTCTTCTTTGAAACCCCCAACATGATATCAATGAACAAAATAAAATATATTAGTTCCTGTTTACAGCGGGGAATTTAGTTTTAAAGACAATGCCACAAAAATAGGATTTCTAAGGGGGTTACAACAACATTAGAAAATGACACATCATTAGAAAAGTATTTGCGAATTTCTGATGACAAACAGATTTGATGAAATATGCAAAATGAGCTACTTAAAAATTAAATTCCGGCTGAAGGAACACTCAAACTATAAATAAATTCTTGAAATCGAAAACATGTATAGAATTTTTTTTTATTTAACACTGTTACAATATAAAAATTTGAATCACGACATTTTCGTTTTCAAATAACACTATAGATGGCGCGCCACCGTAGAATCGAAGTCTCGGAAGTCTCAGAATGGACAGTTTTAGCGGGTTTCAAAAATTTATGCTTATTTCCAAATTATAGGACGTTTTAAAATTTAAATATACAATATATCTGTATTTTAAAATGTCCTATAATAATAACTTTAATTTATTTTGAAAGCTATAATATTTGTAAAATTCTAAACTTGTAAACCGATTTGAATTTTAGAAACACATTTCAAAGAGGTTTTTTCCTTTCCGGAATTGAGGTACGTACTTCTGTACCAAATTCTATGGCTGTGGGCTTTTCATATTTTCCAATACGTGACCAATAATCAAATATAAAACATTAAAATAGCTATTTAATATTCATCAATGTGTATCGAAATTCATGTGTAGATCATAGTATGAGATAATTTTAGAGATTTTCAAAGATTAAAGTTGTTTTCTTGAGAAACTTCAGTAATTATTAATGATTTGAAGAATATCCTATTTACGTCTGTCCAACCGTTATTCATCAGAGGAGACATTGTATATATATATATATATATATATATATATATATATACATTGTGTGTGTGTGTTTGTGTTATTTAAATTGTAGTTTCAATTCAGTCATTGCAATATATCTTCACCAGATGCCATCTTAAAATGAATCTTTACACACCATGTTAGATCCTTTTCTGTTTAGCTGGGGTACAACCTTTTTTCCCTCCGTAGCAGAATGCATGTTTCTTTCTAATCTGAGTAATGAATCTAATTCTTCTTCCATGAAAGGGGGATTTTCTTTGAGCGGTATGTGGTCTTGGAGGATGCGGGGTATATTGAAAGGGGAGTGTAGGTGTAGTGTTAGATCGGGAATCAAATAGCTAAATTAACAGTGATATAGCATGATGTGAAGAAATGAAATACTATGGAGTTCAAATACTATGGAGTTCAAATACTATGGAGTTCAAATATATGAAAATTTGTATATCGCCTAACACTTTTGAAGATATCGGAATAGCTTAATTATATATTGTTTTCAAAATATATTTGGTAACTTTATATTTGTAAATTGCCATGTTATATAGTCTAAAATTTACCCAGTAGTTGCCCGTTTCGTTGCTATGGCAACAACATGCGAGTTACACTGATGCTTGCTAAACAAAAGCAATGTGTACAGTTCCATGTGGCAATTCGACGCCATGTTACGTACTTTGCCATGTTTATAATAATTAAACGGCGCTTAATGTTTAAATGTAAAGCATGTATTATGGTAGCAACTGGCAACCGGGATTAATAGGATGTCTTCCAGTCTTGTTTGAAGAAGATGTAAGGTATTATCTAACGAAACTGGAAGACGTAGGGACCGACATAATTAAATTAATCATAAGTCACTTATTTGATTCGCATTTTCAGTAGTTTGCAATGTGGGATATTTAGTGTAACGCTTAACTATTTTAGAAATTCTATGGTATTATATATTATAACTATTTCTTGTTTGCATATTGGCATCATCTCAAATATTATTATTATTTCGTAAAATGGAAGCATTTTAAAATTAGTTTGTGTTTTGAGTCAAACTCCACTATAGAAATAAATTTCAACGTTTCAGTGAACAGTGAAAGCTTTTCAGAACCGTTGGTTGTAGACGCATAATTTCAATTCTAAAAATGCTTTAAATAAGATAAAATGTTATAACATTGTAATTTAAATGATGTGCAACAATATTTTTGCACAGTATATATATATATATATATATATATATATATATATATATATATATATATATATATATATATATATGTATATATATGTATATGTATATATATATATATATATATATATATATATATATATATATACATGTATATATATATATATATATATATATATATGTGTGTGTGTGTGTGGCAGTAGAATAGAATAGGAGAACTTACAGTTAACATTTTAATTGATATTAATTGATTATTATTATTATTAAGCATTAAAGACATGGCCGTTGATCTCATAAAGTGGAATTAACATTTAAACGTGCATTGATCGATGTTGTGCCGCAATTAACCCTCCAATTATTTTTACCTTTTGTGTAAGTCCTGAAAAGAATTATTAATTATTATTAAAAGATTAGACTATTTTAAAACTTAAACAATATAATTTATTAACAACATCAATTTATCAATAACACTAAATTTCATCAATATCAATTTTCAATTATTATCAAATTTCATTTAATTATTTTAGCAAGGGGAGATATGTGACAAGAATTATTAGTTTTACCGTTGTTGTCTAGGATCTGTTATTATGAGCACATACCTTCAAGTTTAGTCTTGGGCTCATCAGCTCGCTTGCATCAGTCTTAAACTGCCATAACTCTGTGGTGTGTGTGGCTCCGAACTCTGATTTCTTTCCTCTTAAGCCATGATAGTGTAAATGCTCGTACTCAAACTGCGACTCCTAAGTCATGTCTGCTAGGTCATATTCACTTCGCTCCTTCTGTAAATCTGTTTTTTACTTGTGGTTCCTTCGGCGGGGGGGGGGGAGCTCCGCCCTTCTTCCCCTTGGCGCTCATTGGTTCCTCTGAACCCAATGGCATCACTTCACAGCCCCTCTCAGCCCCTGTGTCCTGGCACACCTAAATTTATAGCACTATGACCTTAAAGTTCACGTTGTCGTAAACCCCGGCGCCAGCCAAACTCAAGCTTTCTTTTCCTTAACGGACACCATAAATAATCAAATAAACATGTCTCATGTGAGAACAATTTCTGGTCTCACATATGTGTGTGTGTGTGTGTGTGTGTTCTTTTAAAGAGTCCTCCTATTTAAAAACGTCAAACTCTATAATTGGCTAACATTAAAGTGAAGCAAACAAAACATTGTTTGTAATGCCATCCAATTTGACATAGTTATCGATTAAATTGTTCTTTAGAAAATAAGGAAGTTCTTACAACTCAATTTTATTTCAAATATTTACTAAATTTTTCACTATTTATTCGAATTCATTTTAGGCAAACATTACAATTAAGCTTTTATGTCACCATTACGTCGATTCACAGTTTTCACTTAAGTATCCAAGTAACTCAACTACATAACTAAAGTTAAAATTACTTGCTATGCAGCAATGCCAAACTCTGTGAGTTGATTTTCATTTAAAGTGAATGCAATCAATCTCCTAGTTTCGAATACAACCAATCTCCAACCTATTTTAAAAATTAAAAGACATGCTTATTTTTTGATGGATTTTGTTAGAAAGCATCTGTTAGATTAACGGAATTACATTTTTCTTTTTTTCAACTTATTTAAAGGTTAAAATAACTTTTAACTAGAATCTTAACCAGTCAAAAACTAACTACAGAAATACAATCGCTTTAAAACTCAACTAAATGATTTCTGTTAATTCAATTTATTAACGTTTCTGGATTCATGAATTGTGGTGATTACAATCATTTCAAAAAGTCACGATAAAGTGGCGTAAGTATGGAAGTTAACAATTTATGCTGTCTAAAATTTGCACTTTTGAGGCATTTTTTTTCTTTTTTCTGGGGGGGGGGGGGAGGGATGGTTAAACTTAACTTCACTAAATATAATGTGGGAACAATTTTACAATTTAATTTTTTTTGCTAAAAGGTGTTTAATGAAAACTACTTTTTTAAATTTATAATAAAATATATTGCACAGAATTTAAATTACTATTGCATAACTTCCTATCTTATTTAAAGCAATTTTGCAATTGGAACTATTTGTCTACAACCAACGATTCAAAAAAGTTCCCACTGTTTTATTTTTTGATATACTATGTTAATCTCAACTGATAAGGCAAACATCGGTGTTTCAAATCCAAATTGGGAATGAGTTCGGAATTTATTTTAAACGAATTCTTTCACGATTTATTTTATCCAAATTTTACGCATATATTCACGACATATTAGATAAAATAAAGAGTAATGTTTCCTTTTATTTCAGCTGTTTTCACCATTTCCTCTTTTAGAGTTTTCACCATCGGCCATCTTTATACGGATCTACGCTCAATATGCCGGTTTATTTCCTACTAAGATAGGGCAAAATCCTGTTCCCACAGTAATGAAATGTGTGTTCCCCACATTTTCACCTCTAATCTGAGTAATGAATCTTATTTTTCTTCAATGGAGAGGAGATTTTCTTTGAACGGTATTTGATCATTGTGGATAGAAAGAATAATGAAAATGAAAGTTTAGATGTAGTGCTAGATCAACACAATGTGGAGCAATCAAAAATCAAATCGTGAATTTAAAAGTTGCTTGGAACGGTATAGATAAGGTTCCTTTATCACTATAACATATTTGGTGCATTTTATAACAAAAATATAATAATTTTTTAAATATTATACAACATCTTATTTTGAATTTTCATAGCATATATGTTACCGGCAATAGATGATATGCCGGTATTCTGTAGAATACCTAGGCATTTTATAGAACACCGGCCGTTTTTAGGCAAAGTATGAAATATGAGAATTATTATATACTTTCCCTAGGCATTGTATATAATACCTAGGCATTCTATAGAATAATAAATGCTATTTAGGCAAAGTATGAAAAAAGGAATGAATAGGAGATGTATTTCATACTTTGCCGGTTAGTCATTTGGCATTCTATAGAATGCCTAGGAAATGTGTGAAATGTTAATCGTTTCATAGATTGCCGACCAGCGTTCGGTATTCTATAAAATGCCTTTGTATTTTATAGAACGCCGGCTTTCATACATTGCCGGTTATGTTACAGGCAATGTATGAAATGCCGGCATTTATAGAATACCTAGGCATTTTATAGAATACCGGAAGTTTTTAGGTAAAGTATGAAATATGAGAATTATTATATACTTTCCCTAGGTACTGTATATAATACCTAGGTATTCTATAGAATGACAAATGCTATTTAGGCAAAGTACGAGAAAAGGAATGAATCGGAGATGTATTTCATACTTTACCGGTTTGTCATTTGGCATTCTATAGAATGCCTAAGAAATGTGTGAAATTTTAAAAATGTTAATCGTTTCATAGATTGCCGACCAGTTTTCGGTATTCTATAAAATGCCTAGGTATTTTATAAAATGTAGGCTTTCATACATTGCCGGTTATATTACAGACAACGTATGAAATGCCGGCGTTCTATAGAATACCTAGGCATTTTATAGAATACCGCGGCGGTTTTTAGGCAAAGTATGAACTATGAGAATTATTATATACTTTCCCTAGGCATTGTATATAATACCTAGGCATTCTATAGAATGACAAATGCTATTTAGGCAAAGTATGAAAAAAGGAATGAATTGGAGATGTATTTCATACTTTACCGGTTTGTCATTTGGCATTCTAAAGAACGCCTAGGAAATGTGTGAAATATTAATCGTTTCATAGATTGCTGACTAGTTTTCGGTATTCTATAAAATGCCTAGGTATTCTATAGAATGCCGGCTTTCATACATTGCCGGTTATGTTACCGGCAATGTATGAAATGCCGGCATTCTATAGCATACCTAGGCATTTTATAGAATACCTGCCGTTTTAAGGCAAAGTGTGAAATATGAGAATTATTATATATTTTCCTTAGGCATTCTATAGAACGACAAATGCTATTTAGGCAAAGTATGAAAAAATGAATGAATCGGATATGTATTTCATACTTTGCCGGTTCGTCATTTGGCATTCTATAGAATGCCTAGGTAATGTGTGAAATGTTAATCGTTTCATATATTGCGACCAGTTTTCGGTATTCTAAAAAATGCCTAGTTATTCTATAGAATGCCGGCTTTCATACATTGCCGGTAACACACCAATTAATTTTGTGTGATATAATGAGAACATTGGTAGTCTTCCATACAATATTATAAGACAATAGGCTTATGCAAATCATAAATCGCTAATTAGCAGCATATAATAAATTGAGAGAGTTACAAATCTATTTCGGAAACTAAATGCACTTTCTTCCTCTTGGTAGGAGAACCAGAGATGATACACTTATAGAAGTAAATCCGATTATGTGCAAAATCCATGTTATCTGAAGAAGTTTATGGCGGGAACTAATTACTTTCTAATTACTTACTCATTTTGAGGGATAATTTAATTAATTTAATTAATTTTTAGTTTACACATATTTCAAATATCAATCAGTGTAATGGCGTTCTGGATTGTAATACGTTATTGGTGATTCTGTCTGAAGATACAAACTTATTCTCATATAAACAGAACAGCTGGAATGTAGAAATGTTAACCATCTTATGCCATGTCATCAAGTTTACAACGACATGCAATTTTATTTGCAAATATAGTTTATTAAATCTGTAAATGCATTTTTGTTCTAAAACCATACGTATGAATTAAACATGGTAGCTACAACTCCGAGTCAAAAAATTAGAATAATCGAAAAAAATTAATTTTGAAAAAAAGATTTATATGTATCGGTTATATAAAAAGCAATACAGGAGAAAATTTCATAATGCAAAAAACTACATTATTTGTTGAATATTTTAGCATAAAAAGTAACGGAAATAATACAAATTGAAAATGATTATTCATACTTGGAAAAAATCAAAATAGTAGAATAATATTTACCTGGTTCACAATATTAGAATAATGCTTTGTAATAACCTTTTAAAAAATCAAAAACAGTGATTGTTATTATTTTGTAGCATCACCTTTACATTTTATGACAGCACGAACTCTATTTGGCAAGTTAGTTAAGTGGCTCACAATGTTTTCTGCCCAGATATGACCATATCGATTTTACGCTGGAAATAAGATCAACTTTGTTTTTTTCTGACCCAATTTCTTGAACTCTTTTCTTCATTATTCTCCACAAATTCTCGAATGGATTTTAATCCCGCGAATTAGCCACCCAGGGAATTACGTTAATTTTTTGATGAGTAAACCAGTTCGTAGTGGAAAATGACCCGTGGCAAGATGCTAAATCATATTGGAAAAAAATAGGCATCACCTAAACCTTCGGAGGATGGTATCATGAAATTCTCAAAGATGTCTTGATATATCTGAGAGTTAATCATTTCGTAAGTGACACAAAGCCTTCCCGGACCCTTTGCAGTCATGCAACCCCATACAATTACGCTGGCTGAAAATTTCACTGATCCCTTCAGGCGTCCCTTATAATATGCTTCTTGCTTCATTCGCCATACAAGAACACCTTGATCACCATATGATGCACAGAACATACTCTTATCACTAAATAATACCTTTTTCCAATCGTCCACTCCCCATAAAAGCCTTTTTTTTTGCACCACTTCACTCTGTCTCTTTTCTGTTTACTAGTCATGAAAGGCTTTGCCTTTGGTACACTAGAATGAAATTCAAGTTTATGGAGCCGTCTTAGTGTTGCAGATTTACACACATCAACACCGTGTTCTTTCCACTTCCTATGCAAATACCTTACACTTCTAAAACGATTTTTCTTAGCAATAGTCTTTAGCTTCCTATCATCTCTCGGAGTAGTTTTTGGCTTTAGACCACTATTAAAACGATTGTTTTCAAAATAGCCATCGTTAAAATACTGCTTTATTGCTCTACTAACACTTGATTGAGAACATTGTAAGTAACTGGTGATATATTGCTGATTATCGCCTTGTTTATGTAACTCAATAATACGATTCTTTGTAAACGACATTATGTCAGATGAACGACCCATGTTTCACACAAAATGAACAAAAAAACAAACACGAAAGTCCCGCAGAAGCTAATTTTATATTTAATGTGTGCAACTTTCTGAACCATTCAGGAAAATTCATAAGTATTCTGATTTTTGTAACCACCTGTTTTAGTAATCTAATATTTTGAATAATGAGAATCATTCTTAAAAAACTACAATATTCACTCGAAATTATATTTTTTAAAGTTTTAATGTACTCTAATAACATGTACAGTTATTAAAACATCAACCTTTGTTCTGTTTCAAATTTACTACGCTGAAATGAAGCTAAATGCAATGCAAATTCTAAATGAAATGCCTTTTTCTAATATTTTGATTCGGAGTTGTACAAATAGCATTTTTGACAACATGATCTAAACGCTTTGAATATTAAATGAATCCTAATCAAAATAAATTTAATAAATTGGCAACATTCTTGTATGAGAAGCAGGGATATATTAATTGATGGCTTTTACCGTTATATAGTATTTTTTAGTTTAAAGGGAATCTAAAACTCCTACTGCCATAAATATTTTAATTTTTCATTACCACAGGAAATTATCACTATTTATTTAATTATTGGCGATTAAAACCCACATGCAGATTCTAATGAACGTTTAGAGTTTCTGTGCATGATTTCTGTACGTCATATGTTACTTGTATTAGGTGATATAAGCACACTAGTCTAAAAATATTTGATTTCCACGGTTATATTTAGGTAATTCCTCAGAATACAGTATCTATAAATTTCATCGATTTTGACTCTGTCTAAGAAAGTTATTTCTGCAGTTATTTGCTCCATAATTTTTGGTCTATGAATGATTTATCAAATTAGTTTATTCTGGGTTATTTACCATGCTAGTTGCGTCATCATCACGTTGACTTTAGTTACGCCATTTTGTGGAGTGGATTGCTGGATGAGCATACAGGAGATTTGAAAGCTTAAATGTATCTGACAAAATGTCATCGATCTGTCTGGGTTTTATTTAATACAATATATGTTACTACTTTTTTTGTAAGCTGGTCTTTATTGGCACATAAAATGGCTGGCTTTGGAGCCTCATATGAAGTATTTTATTTTATTAAAATCAATCTGAAGATCTAATATCAATTTTTCTTAGAAATACATTTTATTTGTACGAGAAAAACACTTATTAAAAATACTAAGTAAATAGAATAAATATTATAAAGTTTAAAAAGTCAAACTCATTTATTGTCCTTAGATAAAAATAAAGTTCTAAAGTTGTTAATATTTTATTCTGTAGCGATCCAGCTCACGAAAATCCCAATACGCAACTGCGTAACACGAATGTAAGGTTTCGAGGGGGAATAGTTTCCGTCAATCTGGATTTAAATATGCAGCCATGAAGGACAGAGAACAATAAGGGGAATCCGAAACTACTATTTTTCGGAAAATTGGCTTCAGAATCTGTACAGAGCATAGTTTGTATTTGGTGGCGCTGTTGTTCAAAAGGTCCGAGTTTTTAACGATTAAGTCCATTCAATAACGTTAATTCATTTGGTTTTGGAAGTGTATCAGAGATGGAGCCACCATCTTTAAGTTATGTACAGAAACAGTTGACGATTAAATTGCAGCAGTTGACGAAATTTGTGCAGAAGCAGTTTCCCTCCCTACTCTCTACCTTTATGATACAGCACTGAAACCAGAGTTCATTAATATAAGGCTGTGACGTCAGCTCGGCTTCTAATCAAAAAAACATTAAAATTGTATATCATTGAGATATGTTTCGTTGCCAAAATACGCCTTGGGATTAAAAATTAAATTACAGAAATATTTTTGTCAGTTTTTTTTTTTGCAATATTATTGTTTTAATTATTTGTGATGAGGCAAAATCTTCCATTTTTAAATTATTCCTAGGAAATATGCATTTCGTTATACGAACCTTCATTGATACGGGTGAATCCGACTTCAAATTAAGAAATCTAAATTACTTTAAGTATAGAAGAGTGCAATTTGTTAAAAATATATTTGCAATTGATTAATTGTCTTTTCATTATCATTGTTAGAAACTAATATTTATATATGCTCCATCCGCTTCTTTGCATTCTCGTTTTTGAAACAGTTATCTGTGTGGAAAAGTCAACTGAAAGCTCTTGAAAATGGCGAGCATTGTTAACCAGTGGCATCACGAAAACCGAAACTATTGTTATTTTGTCTCGGAGGAAAACACATTGACTAAAACGTGGAAACTCAGATTCGTCTGGTGTTCCAACAAAGTTGGGGATGCCTTTCGGAACATTATGTGAATGATGTGCGTGTACCATTGTAGCATGGTTAAAGTTCAAGTATCGACCATATTTGGTAATAAGAGTTGCCCACTGCACATAACACATTACAGAGAAACATACATTTTCCAAACATGGAATTTGAGAAATTGAATATGGAAACGATTTACCTTTAGTCGGTCTCACTCCATGCTCAATATTCGATTTTGGTATATGAAACGAAGTAGAACACTTACCTAAAATAAAGAAATACATGCATAAGTTACACTATTTTAGGCGATAAATAAGATGTGGCATATGATTATTGTGAGTATTATGACTAATAGCATCATTCAAGTCCTCTTACCCAATAATTACGTTCAATACAAATTTCCAATTTCGAAACAACACTACAATTTAAATATCTGATATGGGTAGCAATTGATTGTCCCTACTAAATAAATTAATGTTTATATATACATCAATTTTAGTGTTGTGAAACAAAATCATACTTGAAATGCATTATGGACTTACATCGAATTTGCAGTTTAAAGTTTTTCTATTTTTATTTGGTTATTTGCCAGATTTTAAAATAGAAACCTAGCCTAGAAAAAAACTCCTTATCACCAGCATTAAGAAAGAAAGTAAAATATCTTGAGAACAGTTTATTGTAGTGTGATGGCAGTGGTTTTATTAACTTTCTTACTCCACATCTACAATAATAAAATAATATGTCTGTTTCTCGTGTTATTGTAGTCTGTCGACTGAAAATCTAAGAAACCCACAGCTACGAAAATTGATACAGAAACAGTTCAACTTATGTTACTACATTCCTTTAAATTTTAATGATTTTATATTAAAACGCAATTTTAAGTGAGCATCACTCAAATTGAGTTCTTGGTGATTAGAAATAATATCACACTGTTTTCATTTTAACACCATTGGAAAGACAGATGAACTCTTTTTTAACGACGAATTTTGAACGTAATTCGTAAGGCAATAAATTCATTTTAAAATTAATTTTCGAAAATGCATCACAAAACAAATTTCTTGGATAAATTTACTTTTGAATTAGTCCATCTGCGATTTAAAAAACGCAGAAATCAAACAGTTTTGCGTAAATATGGAGCATTCTAGTAGAAAAATAATTACTATTTTCCTGACTTTTTATGAATTTTTAAATGGGTGTATAAAAATTTATTTTCGCAATATCGCTTTTTGCCCGGCATTTTATTTTGTTCAATGTTAATATAGTCTGATTGGCTAATTATGCACGAGTTCAGCTTTTATTTCGTTGCTAACAGTACTATGTTTACATTTTGGGATTACAAGCATTTTCATTAATTATTAAGACCATTGGGTTAATTTCGATCATGTTTAGCTTTCCCCAATTCCCAAAATCAATAAATTAAACATATTACAGCACCCCACCTGCTCTATATGTTATTAGCTACCAGTCCCCAATTTTAACATTTCATTAATTTGATCACATATCATCTCCTAGATATAATAGGACTTAGCTTTAAATACTGCACTTCTTAGCTTTATCTAACAAAGACCACAGATCATGATTCATATATTTTGCGCATTTATTTAGGTTGTATTGCGCCCTCGTAGCTGACGTAACCTAGATGTGTATGCCCCTTTGCTAAAGTCGATGGCTTGTTGGTAGATGTACTTATTTGGAACGTATAACACTTGCTCAGTGAGTTTTTATTATATTTTGGTCTAAGCGGACGTATCGCTAAAGCGTTATTTGGTTTCCGAGAATTGCCTATTTATCCTGGTATAATTTTAACCACAGGTTTGCATCTTAAGACCCGGCAACGCCGCGACTGAACTACTAAATGTCATGAAATTTGGTCTGTTGACCTTTCAGCTAGAATAGATACATCCATTCAACAAACAGACAAACATACACAGACGTCATGATAAAGTTGTTGATTCGCATTTCATAATGACCGAAAAGAATAATCCATCAAAAACGTAAGATCGTATTAACCAAGTACGATGCTCCATCTATACATGATACTATTACAGAAAAATTAAAAAGCATTCAAGTATTTAAAAATAATTTGTGAAACACCCATTGAAAAACCGATACAATTTGCAAACTATGCATTAAACATATACACATTTCTGAAACGATGTTTTTATCCTGCATGCGAATAAATGATAAATATTAGAAACTATTTAACTTTGTGGAGAGAATAGAGTAAATACAAAAGAAATACATAAGAATATTTTCAGCGAAAGTTTTCAAAACTTCCACCAAATGTATCCTTGGGTCACTTAAAATGTTTGAGATTAAAGTGCCTTTCTTAACTTATTTTTAGTGCGATCTTTGCAGCACGCGGGCACTCTCACAGTTTTATTATAAACATTTTAACAAGTGTTGTTGACGCTTTGTAGGCGTTCGATATTTTGGGG
Source organism: Amaurobius ferox (assembly GCA_951213105.1). Classification (NCBI taxonomy): domain Eukaryota; kingdom Metazoa; phylum Arthropoda; class Arachnida; order Araneae; family Amaurobiidae; genus Amaurobius; species Amaurobius ferox. The sequence goes on along the minus strand of OX578146.1, from coordinate 28,771,631 downwards.
AAAATCTAGGGGCATAAGCAGCGAAATAAGTTGATCCTTTTAACGTAAGTGCAAAAAACCATAAACACTATCCCCGGTATAAACACAAAGAAACACCGACTGTTAGAATTGTATATATATACAATGTATTGATTTGTCGAAAATTCGATTTGCGATCTTGGATATGATTCCAATAGTTTCCCTATACATCCCCTCCCCATGCATTGCAGGGGAAGTAATAAAAATATGATTTAAGTAGCACCTGACTTTCCCTGCAGACTCCTGTTGTTAATTTAACTTTAATTGCACATAAAATAAACTGAATGTGCATTTTAATTCAATGTTTAGTTAATAGCTGGGTATTTTTTCAAGGGCGGTACAACAAAAATGCAAAAAAACATATATATCTCAAGAACGGTTAGTCTTAAAGTAACAGGGATGGCCTTACTTTTTTCTCGTCAAAAAATACGTAAAAATAATCATTTAATTGATACGTTTGAGCATACGTAGTCTTTTATTTTAGATTTTTGCGGGTCATTTTATAACAAAAATCAGGTTCTGCTCTTCCGAATGGTACGAATCCAATCAACACCAGGGTATCCCACAAGTGACTTATCTATCAAATTTTGGGGGATTTGGTCAATTCGTTTTACACTTAGAGTGGATACATAAAATTTTTTCTGACCTTTTATCAAAAATGACAGGTTCTTTCATCTCGAATCGTACCAAAATCTAATCAGCACCAGGGTCACACACAAGCGACTTATCTACCAAATAACTTACACACAAGTACTTAGCTACAAAAGTTTATGAAATTTGGTTCATTATTTTGGAGATAGAGTTGATACATACATTGTGTAATCACACAAATACACAGACACACCACACATAGAAATCACGCTAAAAATAATTTTTTCGTGTTTTAGTGGCCCCGAAACGTGCCGATCCGTTGAAAACTCGAGTTGCGATTTTTGACACGACTTCAATAATTCTCCTATACATTACTGTTTATTGCAGGGAAAATGAAGATCTGATGTGGGCAGGACATGACTTTCTCTGCAGATTGAAATTAATTTTGTCAATTTTTATTTCATTATGTAAAATTAAATATCTTGAGAAATAACTGAAATGTCTCGAGAACGGATTGTCCTACAGTCATGGTATCATTCGATTAGTTAATTATCAAATTTACCCTGAAGAACAAGTATTTAAGTAATATATTTCAACAATTTCAGTAATTTATTTTAGATTTTTACTATCTTCGAGGGCCATTTCGAAAAACAGAGAGGGTTATGCTTTGTCGAATCATATCAAAACCCAATCAACATCATGAAAATCATCAAGGGTCTTAAATATTAAGATTTAAGAAATTTCGTTACATAGTTTCTTAACTACAGCTAAAAATGTCTTCTATTCCTTAAAATTTAAAAATTTAAATTTCGCGAGAATTGTTAGTCTTAGAATAATGGGTTTTTTTTTAATCCTTACGTTATCAACAATCAAACATCAAACAAGCAAGTAATTGATACATTTGAGCACATGTAGAATTTTATTTTAGATCAGATATTTTAGATGTGCGGACCATTTCGCAAAAAAGGCAGATATTTTTTTCCTAATCGCACAAATATTTAACCAGCACTGCAGTATTCCACAAGAGACTAATATCTTAAATTACATGTAATTTGGTCCATTAGTTTGTCAGCTAGAGTGGATACATACGATTTGGGGGGGGCATTCCGCAAGAAAAGATAGGTTAATTTATCCAAAACAAACCAAAATCAAATCAGCACCAAGTTAACACACAAGTGACTTGTCCATCAAATTTTGTGAAATTGGTCTAACAGTTTTTTAGCTAGAGTGGAAACATGCAGTTTTTGCGAGTCATTTCGCAAAGAAAGGCAAGTTATTTCATCCTGAAAAGTACCAAAATCAAATCAGCACCAAGTAACCTACATGTGACTTAATATTACCAAATTTTATGAAATACGGTCAATTGGTTTTTGAGTTAGAGTGGATACATACACTGCACAGCAAGACACACCACCGGCTCCTTTAGACGTCTGGAGGCGGTGGACACACACACAGACGTAACGCTAAAAATATGTTTTCGTTTTCTAGAAGTCGTGAAACGTGTTGATCCAACAAAATCTAGACTTGTGGTTTTCGGCATCATTTCAATACTTTTCCTATACATACCATGTATAGGAAAGTAATAAAAATCGGATGTGGTCAGCACATAGCTTTCGCTGCAGACACAATTTCATTTTTCTCTTTATTTCGTTAATAATTCATTAAATTGAGTTTAATTGCACTAAGTAACAAGCACAATTAATTGAAATTACACTGAATTTACACTTTTAATACTGCATTTTATAGCAGGATCTTCTTTTTCGAAGCGTGCCAAAATCTAATCAACACCATGGTCACTCACAAGGTACTTACCTACCAAATTTTATGAAATTAGGGGTTTAGTTTTTGAGCTAGTGTGGATACATACATTGCATACACACACACACACACGCAGACACACATACACACACTCACACATACACACACACACACACACACAAACACACACACATACACACACACACACACACACACACACAGACGTGACGCTAAAATAATTTTTCGTTTCTCAAACGTCTCGAAACGTGTAGATTCGCCGAAAACTCGACTTGCGATTTACGGCATGATTCCAATATTTTCTCTATACATTGGGTATTGCAAGGAAAGAGTAATGCAAGTAACCTCATGTATTGTTGGGGAAGTAAAAATATTTCTGTGTCTGTAAGGAAAGAAATGCTCCTTCTCAGATTTGTAATTTCATATTTAGTAGCAAACACTGCACATTTTGTATACCAATTTTTTTTAATTACTTATATAAGAGCTGGATTTGCTATTTATATTACGGTAGAGTGTCGATGTTTCGAGCCTCAGAACTCCAAATTTCATTAAATCTGAGCAAGATCTTATAGAATAAGATATTTTTGTCTACAGTAGATAAATTATTTGTACCTGACACATTTTAAAATATAATGCATAAATAAATATTTTTATTAATATTTCAAATTTAAATGAATTTTTTACTTCATTTATCGTTTAAGACCAAATGTGATTTTTAATATGATAAATTGATCGTTAAAATGATCGATAAATTGATCGTTAAATTGATCGATAAATTGATCGTTAAAACGATATTACACTTTCTTTTTAAATTCACTTGTGTTGAATTTTTGCTATAGTTTCACTCCCATTTATTTACATAGCTATTCCGTATAATACGGAATAGCATGGCTATTCGGCTATTCCGTATAAGACGGAATAGCCATGCTTGAATTTCCGATAATCCGTACTATGTCCGATATCATCAAATTCGTATATTTGAGTCTTGCTATTTTTCCGAGTTTCTGACTTTCTAGAAACTTCATCTAATGGATATTTAGGACTTTTTCTTAAATAAATTATCTTCTAATCATATACGTTATTGTGTCTCCAATGATGATTTCGTCATGAAGAATGTAAAAAAAGTACAGTTTTTTTATTTTAAATTATTCATGTGTGTACCAGTAGCGATGCAGCTTATGAGCTTCGTGTATTTGATTCATTCAAAACTACAATCTATCACCAAGCAACGTAATTGAAAATGTAAATATAACAAAACCTAAACAAACAAACCCATAATCTACCATCTGCTTTTTTATCGAGAGCAAAAATATTGATAAAAAAAACTTTTTATATATATTTAGGGCAGAATATAATTAATAATACATCGCTGCATATACACTGTTGCTAGTTTATAGATGATATGTTTCGAAAAGGCAACAATATTCTTATATTTTGTAACATAGAATAGGTCTCTTTAGTGAAATACTCATTATTATGTTAATGGCACTATTTTCATTTTTAAAAATAAGACAATGGAAAATATTTTTGAAACAGGTATATAAACTGTTCATCTTTTAAAAAATGATTAGTAAAATACTTTTCTACTGTAAATTTCATAAGCTTGTATATAATGCTTTAGAAAATTATAAAATTGTACCACACATGAAGTAGACGAATTTTGGGGTTAATTCATATTTTGCAATACGTCCTAATTAATAAAGATAATAAGTACTTTCTAGTATGTATAAAAATAAAGATAATAAATATTTTCTAATGCGTAAAATAAAAACATAAACTATCAGGTATATAAAATATTAAAGATTTTAATTATTTTCTGGTATGTAAAATAATAAAGTTATAAATACTTTCTAATGTATAAATTAATAAAGATAACTAATTTCTGATTATAAATTAATAAAGATAATACGTAATTTCTGGTATATAAAGTAAGATAATAGTATCTACAAATCCTGTTTTTGCTGGAGCAACAGTTCTTTACATTAGTATCAATCATCTTAATTCTGGAGGTTAGATGCAACGGATCACTGAAACTTAAATAATACCAAATTTCGCGTTTGCAAGGTCCTTACGACTGTTGAATGCGATTTTCAATTTCGTACCATTTCGACAAATAAGAAATGTCACTATATATATGTGAGTCTGCTCTTTTCTTGGCGACAAATTTGGCGTAATATCAGCAACTTTTCGACTTGGAAGAAATGTCAGCCAGTGGGCGATAATTCAATATAACTGTAAATTGCATTCAAATTAATTTCTAGGATGAAGGATTGTGATCGTTATGTCATCGTATTTAATTTATTTGAATAATAAATCTTCTGTCTTTGATAGATTTATTAATTTTATATTTTTTATTCAAAATATACAAGATTCATGGTTCCCGTGATAGATACGCTGTTTCGTAACTGACCGCACGATTAATCGGTTCGAGGGCTACGAGTCGCCAGAAACAGACTTCTAACTCATTTAGAGCTTCCGAAATCCGTTAGTATTTTCTTGAATTTAATTTTACACTTCTGTTCGCAGTTTTACTCTATGAACAAGTGATTTGTAACCCTTGTCGGACGTCCATTTTTCTCTTTGGTATTTTACTATTTATTCATAGTGCACTACACCTCGTTTCTTCCTCCATAGTTTCATTTACTCTTTCTCTCCTATCATCATTAATAACGCACTTTCTCTACTAAAGTCAAGTTTGTTATTATAACAGCATTTGCGGATTTAGCTCTCACGAACGATGATTACACATTATTGTGTATCCTGCCCAAGAAGGTTGTTTCTTGCCTTCAAAACCGGTCAACACTATTAATTTGCGTCGTTATATGTTTTTAACGAAGTTGTTTTACTTTTATTACATTAGCAGCAGTTTAATTTGCATGTAATTGGTCGTAAATTAATCATTGGCATTTATCAACAACGGTGTTTTATAGGAACACATATTTTAGGAACACAAAGGTTGCATTTAGGAATGCAAGATATTGCAAGAATCATTTAAACTTTACATAGTAATATGACGGGATTAACAACTAGTTCTCTATAAAAAATACAAGTATGAGGAAATAAGTTAGATTTGAAGTTTTACTTTTATCAGATATCTAGAAAAGAAAAATGTAAGGTTCATTTAAAATATAGAACATACAAATATCAAAATAAGTCAGTGCGTCAACTAGAATTCGGAAATCCGTAGTGAACCACAGTTGAATCAAAAGTACATTAAGTTCATTCTGTAACTAAAATACCAACAATTCTGCTGAGACGCAAATTAATTTAATGGAACATTTAATTGTTTTAGACATAAATACAAGAATAAAATAAGTTAACTGGAATGTTGCTTAACTCGATTTTTTCATACCAGAATCCAAAATTTAAGTGTATGTTACTTATTTCAACGTGGTGAAGGGACGCCTACGCACCACGTCCACAAGACCCCTGGCCCCATGGCGAAGGGGAGAAAATTTGCAGCTTCACTTTTATAAAGGCTCCCCGAAGGGCGGAAGTCTGACTTGGCCTCGACAAGACAACATACATACCCGCTGGCGGGATTAGAACCCGCAACCCGGCAATCCAGCGAACAGACGGAAACGCATGCCCCTGACCGCTCGACCACCGGATCGGCTCATTTTTAAGTAGATTGTTTAAGCAAATTTTGCGAGAAAATTTTTGAAAAATCTGTACTGCAGGTCCCAAATAACCACAATTAGAGCATTTAATGCTTCATTTTTAAAGAGTTTGATAAAATCTTTCGATTTATATCAATGTGCCGCTTGATAATGTACCAATCCCGGGGAGGGGAGGGTAACTTGTGAATTGGTATAATGACGTCACGAATATAAAAATTAAACCGCTGCAACTTTTCACTACAGTGATAGATGCTGTTAAGTTCCGTGATCATTGATCTATAAATTAACCCTTTTATGTATGATCATATCACATTTTGTCCTATTCTATCATATTAAAAAAATATAAAATATCAAATACATTTTGAAGTTTTTGCTCACATTTCAAACATTCTATGTGTTCTAGATATTTCAATAACAAAGCCAGATATAAAATTTGGTGAAAATCCAATAATATTTGTAACAGCTATTGAGTACACAAGAAATCGATCACAGACAGATATACATCAATCTGAAAATAGTCAAAACATATTCAGGAGGTCTTAAAACATATATTGTCCACAAAATCTCGAAATTGAACATTTTCGTGAAAACAATACATTCTCTGTACTATATTCTATAGCATGAGAACGTCAAAATTTATTAATGAATTACAAGTATCTGTGTGTATAAATATGTCTCTAATATTCCACTACAAATGGAAATCGTATAAACGTGATTATAAATCAAATCATGTAGCGTTATGCATAAGCCATATATTATATCCATTTTAATATGGAGAAGCGAAGTATTTCTTGAAAGGTAATTATATTTCAGGAGACAGCGAGTGACATTTAAATACACATTTATATCTCTTATAAATTTCTCTTAAATTCTATTTGCAGCGTTTAAAATATTGGGGAAATTGTAGATTCTAAGCACATTTTGAAATAGATTAAAGACGGTTTTATCTATTTCGCTATAAATAGAAATAACAGTGTAAACATTATTTAAAATATGTGTACTTCATTGTTTTCTATATCGTATATGTGTATTAAGTAGAAGTCAAAACACAATCGTACTGAATATGAAGTATCTTCAAAACATTTAGAGTCGAATTTCTAGAAATAGTTTTAGTTTAAAAGCGATCAATCGATTTAGATCTGAGGGCATAGAAATAATCTGAAACGTAATTAAATTGTTTTATTATAAGGCATATCCTTTCGTTATAATTTTTTCTAATTTATAGACTCAGTAAAGGACATTTTATCTTATAATTTGTTATAGAAAATTAATGAAGAGTCCAGCATAACAAAAAATCTGATGTGGGCAGCACATGACTTTCCCTGCAGACTTATATCCACGATCTCTTTATCTTAATTAAATTTGAATAAATTTGAATTCAATTTTCGTTCTCATTTGGTAACTGGACTTATTTTCAAAGGTGACGTAGAGAAAATACGAAAAAACTAAAATATCTTGAGAACGGATAGTCCTAGTGTAATGGGTTTGGTCTTATTCTTTTCTTCGTTAAAAATTACGTATAGAACAAGCATTTAATGGATATATTTGAGCATACGTGGTTTCTTATTTTAAATTTTGACGGTTTTTGCGGGCCATGTTGCAAAATAAAGGCAGATTATTTTTTTCCAATCGTGCCAAAATCTAATCAGCGCCAGGGTAACCCACAAGCGACTTATCTACCAAATTTTGTGAAATTCAGTCCATTAATTTTTCAGTTAGAGTGGGTACAGCAATTTTTGCTGGCAATTTCGCAAAAAAAGCGGGTTATTTTATCCCGAATCGTACTCAAAACAAATCAGCACCAGATTCGCCCACAAGTGACTTACCTACCAAATTTTATGAAATGCGGTTGATTAGTTTCTTAGTTAGAGTAGATACAAAATCTGAACAGAGAGACAGACAGACAGACACACACACACAGACGTCACCCTAAAAATAGTTTTTTTGTATTCTAGAGGTCCCGAAACGTGTACATCCGTCAAAAACTCGAGTTGCGATTTTTTCTCATGATTCCAATACTTTCCCTACAACATATTGCAGGGAAAGTAAAAATGACATTTTTTAAAGATGAGAATGTGATGTATATTCTAAAGGCAGAATGAAGAGTACTATAGAAATGGAAGTTTATACCATACTTAAGTACATTAAGCGTATTATAATGCATATGTATATATGGAGATGCTAGGCGAAGCTTACATGATTATATAGAAGATATCTACTTGATGTAATTTACTGTTATCAAAATAATGTTAATTATTTATAATATGTACTATTTAAAAAATATATATATATTCTACATTTCGATTTTAAAAGGGGACGATGTATATTAAAGAATAGGTGTCTAATTTTACTTATATGGTTTTCCGACAAAATTGTACACGTTATATATTCTGTAATGAAACGTAAATTTTACCACACGTGAATCCGCAAAAATATCCTATTATTTTTCTTATGCAGTTTCAAAGCAATATCAAATTAACAAAAAATGGAACAATGCATAAAACAAATCCAGGAAATTTCACTTCATATTATTGTTTCCCACTTCTAACAGAAATCACGAAAACAAGATTATCATTCCAGTTCCGTAATTTAATGCCGAAACCACAACTTAGATTTTAATAAGCAGCTTCGCAGAATATCCCAGAAGATAATGAAATTGCATGTTGCAGCTAAGATGTATAAAGGCATTCAAATACGAATTGAATTCTCTCGCAATTTTCTCGCAACATCCATTTGCAACTCTCGCTTGTTACTAAATCCGCATTAAAGATTGCTTAGCCATTTGTAGGAAATTTTAGATGATTCCAGTTACAGAGATAAATAGATTAAAATGCAGCGTCTATTATTTCGATGTAAAAATAAATGATGTAATTTATTTCCCATTACATAGTGTAAAAAAGTATATTAAAATATGATATTTATTTTATAAATTTAAAATGATTTGTGCATTTCCGCTAATTTGAAAACGAATATAAAATTTATGGATATGTTAAACAAAGAGCATATCTAGAAAGCCTATATATAACCTGTAATAATTCATAAGGGCATTTTTAATTCTAGCTTCCTTTTTCTATTTGAGGCATAATGATGCAAATATATCATCTCCATTTGTCTCATCTCGGAATTGGAGCTCTGATCTACTGAGAACCAATAGACAATCTTATGTACAGATGGAGACCTGGTGCATGTCCTTCAATCTCTGGAGTTTATCCTATACTTAAATCCTATACTTATCCTATACCTTGTCTTCACTCTTATTGTCTAGGAATCGGAGAACTAACTGATCTATGTCTAGCCAATCTTTGGAACCAATCTTTGGAATCAATCTTTGGTATCAATTAACAACAGAGGTACTGAGACTTGGTGTTTGTCCTTCAATATCTGAAATAAATCCTACGCTAAAATATTAACCCATCCCCAATCATATAGTCTAGAAAATCGAAGCACGATCAATGGCTATCTTATCGACAATCTTAACCACAGATATATTGAGACCTGGTCTCTGCCCTGAAATATCTGAAGTTAATACCACACTTAAAAACTCTAACTCATTTCCACTCGTGTAGTTTCGGAATCGCAGCATCAATCAAAGCAAGCTAATCGACAATCTTAACATAGAGATTGTGAGCCTAATCTTCATAATATGGAGTAAATTCTACAAAGTTTATAATTTCTAGCTTTTGCATTTATGGTTCAGGCTGTTTTCTAAGGAAGCTTTTTAGGAATGTGTGTAGAAAGCTTCAGATACAAATAAATGATTTACTCTTCCTTTACATGCGCTAAAGCCGGTGATGTCAGTATTATTATTATAAATTATTCACTAAAATGTGTGGATATAAAAAACATTTAAAAGAAAAAAAAAGCACTTTGCAAATGTAGTGACATAATTCGACTGGTTAATATTATCTGCGGAGCTATTAAAATCCTGTATTAGAATATTTTATTGAAATAAAACCCCATTCTGAATGGAAGTTACGTGATTTCCAAGCTGCTCAAAAAGCAGCGTTCAAAAGTTGAAAAATATACAAGTAAAATTAAAAAAGAAACAGTAATTGTTGGATTAAAGATGTAGATTGTATATAAATGTGTCTTCTTTATTTATAAAATTTCTGAACATATTACTAAATATATATCTGTATCATACTTTAGCCTCAGGTAATTTTTCCAGTTTTTTCTGGCAATATCCCTAATTTTATACCCAATATCCCCCCCCCCCCCCGATAAGCACATATAATCCTGGAGTTTGAATGACATGAGTCAAATATTGCATGATACAAAAAATAATAAATCGCCGCATAAAATATAACAGTACGAAACATTGAAATGCATTACACAGTTATATTAGTACAATCGTTAGTACAATACAATTTACCAGTTTTTAAAAGCACTACCGTCAGTATATGGCAAAGGAATCTTTTAATCCAAATGTACGTTAAAATATATGCAAAAACAATTTTCACATCATTAGTATTTTCTATGCAACATATTTTCTATGCGACGGTATTCTCCATTAGCGACAAAAAGAAAAAATAATGGTAAAGTGACGTTTTGACAAACAGTGTCAACATCCTGCGTCCTTCCAGTTATTTTTTACTTGAGTGAAGTAATTTAAAACATAAACGAGTTCTTTGTGAAATGGTTCTACATATAGTTTCCCGCCGTTCAAGCGCCACCGATGAAACGTTCCATATTTCAGTCCAACTGGGCATATACTAATGCTTAAATCTTTCTACAAATGCAAATATCAGTGACATTTTGAAAACATTCATTGTGGTGAAATCTTATCTTGTATTGTGCAATATTTAAAACAATATAATAGGATTAATATAATATGTACTTTATGTTCTCTAAAACGTAAAAAAATATTTGAATCATATTGTAAAAAAAGGAACTAGCATCGGTGTATCGTCCATGTTAGTTTTCATTAGTACTACACTTAGTTGTTGTATTGGTAGTAGACAATTGTTTAATATGCCAAATCCTTTCAAACTATTGTGGTAACTAGCTAGGTGTCAGCTCAGCAAGTGGTTAAAATCAGTAAATGTTACATAAGATACATCTTTTAATAAAACTTTTATAAATATATAGCATCTTTTGGAATATTTTACATTATTTAAAATAGATATTAGCATCGGTATGTCGTCCATGTTATTTCTCATCAGTTACATATGTTGCTGTATTAGTAGTAAACAATCGTTTAACCTGCAAAGCTTTTCAAACTACTGTGATAACTAACTAGGGTCCACACCTGCAAGTGGTTAAAATCAGTAAGAGTTACACAGGACACATATTTTAATAGGACAATCAAAAATATATTGCCCCTCATGGAATATTTCATTATAGTCTTTCTTATATGAAACCAACGTTGACTAAATTGCTCAAAAAGGGCTTTGTTTGTTGTTGTTGAAACCCAGACCGTCCGACCTACCAGAAAGGTGTAAGGTAACTGTTTTGGACGGTCGGGAAGTGCCACCCAATTCAGACCGGAACCCAGTGGGGGAGGCATCCACAGGGACCGTACCCTCCTTCCCCTACCACCAACCTCTCGGAAGGACTTTCGGACCCACATGTTTAACGTGATCGTACTCCGCATGAACACGGCGGCAGTTTTGGCAGTGGCTGGAATCGAACCCGGGCCTACCGAGTGCAACTCCAGCGCGCTAACCAATGGGCTACCGCGCCCCTAGGGCTTTGTTTGTGAAGCTATTCAATTATAATGTTGTTTACACTTTTTGAGATCAAGAAATTATAGTGTTTCTACCAACTAGCAAATCTTTCCTGGCTGTGAATTTGTAGCTTATCGTTTTCATCAAATGTCTTCCATATTTTTTTTACGTATATCTATCTCTACTGTCGGCAAATAGATACAGAAGTGTTCAGAAGGTTTTAAAAGCAATTTAAGTAATATGCATCCATCTGTCCAGAAAGAAGCAGGATTGTAGCCGCTCAGTAGAAGCATAAATGTATATTATTCTATAAAGAAATTAATAAGACAGCTTTCTTCAGTCAATGCTTGTAAATTTTGGGTGTGACTGGATTGGACTACTTTGTCATTCTTATGTTCTTATTATACCACCAGTTATATGATAGGATCTTAAACAATAAAGAGTGTGAAAATTACGAAAATATAGGTATCAGATCTTTTCACCCGAGCCTTGAATTTAAACCCAGTTTCTACGGATCCGAATATGACTAGAGATTGAACCATTTAGCTACAGGGGGGGGGGGGGGGGTGCTTGCAGTTTAGTCTCTTAAAGACTAAAATATCCGGAGAAAATCCTTCAAGAAACCTGTTATTGCGAACTTTTTGGCTTGAAAATTATTGTGCTTATTAAAAGAAAACGATTTTCTGACTTTTCGAACTTTCTTTTAGCAGTCCAGGAATTTCAATGATATTCTTTATTGAGATATTTAGAGCGGAGCAAAAAATGAAAGTTTTAAAATCAAAATATCTAGAGTTTTGAAAGTTACCGCATGGGCTATAACTAAAAGCTTCAAAATGTTAGATAAAAATATAATATTTACAAGTTGCACATGAAGAATGACGTCATCACACAAAATTCTGTATGCAGCATGAAGAAATCACAAAAAATACAATTTTTCATATTAGATCTTCTGTAAGTATTTTAAGAAATACTCTATTTAATTCCCCAAAAATAACATATATTTAATTAAATAACGATTTTACTTATTTATTTATTTCTATTTTAAATTTGTGAATTTTTGTTTAGAAAACCTGATTTGCCTTCAGCTACGAAACTGATATATTTTTTAAATCTAAGGTACACAAAGAAAAACGCGAGATTCAGTTGCTAGTATTTTTCATTATATAAAATTGTTAAATAAACCCTCACAGTAAAGATCGTCACATGTATGACAGTGACGTTGTAGTCATGTGACACCGACACCTGGGTCACAATGTGACATCATATTTGTGACTTCTATGCGACGTTACGTATTAGTAACTTTGTAACTTCATTATGACTATATTCTGTGTGACGTTTCCACAATTTATTTAATACGTAACAATGGGACGACATTACAATGGCAATTACAATGTGACGTCACAAACAAGTTAATATGCGACGTCACAAACGACCATGAAAATGACCAAAATGACTTCGCTGTGACTTCAATATGACATTGCCGAGACGTACTGCGACGTCCCAAAGTCACAGTGTGACGTAAATCTTATGTTACTGTGAAAAAAATGCTGTTAGGGAATGTACATGTTCCACATAAAGATACATTCAATTCCGTTATTTATTTCTCTTTGTTCGACAATATTTGTTCCTCCTGATAATCTCTAATTTCAAAAGATAATTTGTGCTATATTTTCAATTAGGATTCAAAGTTACATGAAAATACGTATATGAAAATACGTATTTTCGTAATTGTTTGGTTACTAGTTTCTCATCATTTATCAACATTTAACACCCCCAAGCTACAGTATTGTGGCAATTAATTGTGAAATGTCATTTTTTTCGTTTTATCACACGTAAGCTTAGGAAGAAGCACTCCAAATTAGCTCAGAGTTCAAATTGCAATTATTATCAAAGTAACAGGTGTTCGTATGCACCTGGTAAGTAGCAGGTGTTCAAATTCCTCCGCCAGGTGGCAGGTGTTCCGCAGTGGTAGTTTCTCAGTTGTTGCGGGGCTCATTAGCGTCATGGATATCAGCGCGGAAACACGTGCTAAAGTGATTGCGCTTAGAGAACACACTTCTAAGACATTCGAGGAAATAGGTAAAATATGTGGAGTGAGTACAGAAAGTGTCGGGAGGATCTGGAAGCGGTTTCAGGAAACAGGAAATGCTGGAACCAACCGCTCTGGAAGATGCGCTCGAAAAAGATCAACTTCGACTCGTGACGACAAAACTTTACATCGAATGAGTGTTAAAAATCCTCGATTAACCAGTTTTGACCTGACTAAGTCTATGGTGGCATCTGGTGTTGATATTGCACCTTCAACAGTGCGATACAGGCTGTTAGAACGCGGACGGAGAGCACGTCGAACGTACAAGAAGCAGCTTCTGACGCTTCGCATGAAGAAAAAAAGGTTCGAATGGGCACGGAAATACAAAGCATGGACTAAGAAGGACTGGGAGAAAGTTCTCTTTTCTGACGAAACACATTTTGTGGTTCAGGGATTTAGATCTATGTTCGTGAGAAGGAGCCAAGGAGAACCTCTCAATCAGCACCACATCAATCAAGCATCCGCCCAAAAAGATGTTTTGGGGTTGTTTCAGCGTTTTGGGGACAAAATCTCTTGTTCCCGTAGAGGCAATGATGAACAGTGCCGGTTACGAAGTCATATTGACCCGAAAAGTGCTTCCAACCATGGCTAAACTGTGGCCGATCGGAGATTGCGTTTTCCAACAAGACAGCGCGCCATGTCACACTTCGAAGCGAATCAAAAATTTCTGCTCAAAAAAAATATTACCGTACTGGATTGACCCGGGAATTCACCAGACTTGAATCCCATAGAAAATTTGTGGGCTATTGTCAAAAAACGGCTTCACAAATTTGACTGTACGACGATGGACAAGCTAATTTCGGCCGTTATTGACATATGGTTCAGAGACGTTGAAATTAAAACTACATGTGCTAGTCTAGTACATTCCATGCCGAAACGTGTCTGTGATGTTATAAAGTCTCGGGGAGGTCATATCACTTATTAGTTTTAAATGTATCCATAGAAAACTTGAATAAAACTGAATTTTATAAAAAAAAACTGAATTTCTCAATTAATTGCCACAATACTGTATCTTTCACTAAGAAATAAAATTTTGTTCCTCCTTAGTGATCATTCAGTACGTCTACACATATTTGTATCTCAGAATATTTTAATATAAATGCATGTGTGGTGTTACAAAATAATTGTTTAAGACCCATTAACTTTTTTGAGGCTGCTCCAAATGCTGCATCCTTCGGTGAAAGCAAAAAAGAAATAAAGCCAAAATTGCTTTTTGACGTGCAGTTTCAGCACCATGTACTCCTTGTTATTTTTTACTTAAGTGAAGTAATTTAAAACATGAATGCGCTCTTTGTGAGGCGACTCGGTATATAGCTTCCTGTCGCAAAAGGCGTCGCCAGTAAAAATGTTTCATTTTTCAGCTCAACATCTCAGATAGTTTCTGTTTATAGCAGCCGTCAAATATAGCCATCAGTAACTCCTTGAGAACATTTAGAGTGAAATCTTGAACAATTTTTCCTATCGTTTTACATATTATTGTAAATCTGATGTCGAAAATTCAAGATGTTTTGTAAATATGAATAACATATTTTATTTGTGTTACTCTTGTTGGCTGAAATAGAAGATAAGGGTAGATATTTATTCACTATGGTCATATTACCAATTGCGTAATACCTTATGGACGATTATAATTAATCAGTAATATATAATCTATAATAATATAATGTATAATCATTTATAATTAATCAGTATTCAAGATGAACACCTTTATTCAAATTATATCGAAATTCACTGCGATTTCTCGAAAACTTAAAGATCGTTTTCACAATACACCCACTTGTAACAATACAACAAACCCCAATACAACAAACAATGAGAAAAAAAAACACTGTGCGTGAACCCACACTCAGCTACCTCTGCGCGTTATTGAAGCCTCTTAAAAGCAATACCTTGCTTGAAGTAGTTCTCGATCATGCATATGATTGCTGCGTGAGCTTATGTTTACAATCTACATATAAATTTTACGTACGATCACAGAGCAAAAGCAGAGCGCATCAATGCATCTTGATACATGCAAAAACGTTAACTTCACTAATTGAATAACGACATTGCGCGATTGATCTTTGATTCCAATTTTCTTCTCCAGTTAAATATTTCTTTTTAATTTGTCTTTTTGTGTTCAAAAGTCTCTAATGATATATTTTTACTTTCTTTATATACATACTGTATAAGGAAAGTATTGTGATGGGGTCGAAAATTCGAATTCGAGTTTTCGACGGGAGAGCACGTTTCAAGCATGACTGATCACGAATCAAACATTTTTAAAGAAAGTGATGTCTGTGTGTGTGTGTGAAAGTATATATGTGTGTGTTTGCGTATGTGTGCATGTGTGTGCGTGTGTATATATATGTTTGCGTGTGTGTGTGTGTGTGTCAAGTAGCCTGTGGAGACGATAACTGATGAATGAATGGACCGATTCGAACAAAATTTGATACAAAAATTACAATCCATAAACACTGGAAGCGTATTGTTTTTATAAGCAATCGAATGTTCAGAACACCCCTAAATTTTCGAGTGAAATTTTGAAAAAATCGTCAAAAAATCAAAACCTCTAATGAAGTTGCGCAAATAGACATTTTCTTATGTACATTTTCATTAGAAAACGATTGACATAAATTTTAGAACACTAACATGAACCGCTCTCGAGATATTTCACATTTTTCAAAAAAATTATCAAAAAATCATATAAAAAAAAAAAATTCCTATTGAGAAACATGTTCACTTTTCATATGTAATACCATGCGATAAATTTGATGACATCATTTTCGTGGATCTAGCGCGTTCCATTCATGAAAAAAGGCACTTTGAGTAATACTTTTGTATTTGAACGCCAATAGTCATTTATCTGCTATAAGAGTAACTTTTTTTCCGTCCATAACGCTTGGCAAGATTTTGGCGACGAATTTAATAGAATGTTGCCAAATTGGCGACTTTTTTAAATGTTGCCAAATTAACGAAAAACTCGCCAAATGGATAAAAATTACGCTAAATCAATGAAAATGACGACTCACTGACAAAAATTCAATATCTTGGAAAGAATATTATAAGTATCTACAATAAGAATAACCTATTTTCTTTTACCGTAAAAGTAGTAAATTCATTGCATTATATAAGGAAAGTCATAAGCTGCTTACATCAGATTTTTAATTTTAGTATTATATTTATTTTAAATAATTTGATTCGTACAACACTTTTCATTTGTATTTATTTGTATTTGACTTCATTACAAAATGACTAAATGGATACATTTATAGATGGTTTTATTTTGGATATTACAGAATCAACAAAATCAATTTATTGAGACGATAGTTAGGTTAAAAAGAAGCAATCATATAACGAATATGTGAACCACTATATAAACCAGGAATTGGCATGAAACTATTAACTTGTAATTCAGAACAGAACTCGAAATATATTATTTGGGCTATTCAATTGCATTGTAAATTGGAAAATGTTTTGCTGTTCCAACAGAAACAGACTTCTAATGCTACTGCGTGCCCATTAATTTGGAAAAAAATATGCCAAACGTAAAATGATTGTGTTTATGCCCATTATTTTACTAAGTTATTTTACTTGTTTGCCTTAAAGCACGCAAAGAATGTCTTGCGTGTTTAGAAAATGTTTTCCGTAAAAGTTAAAATCGCTTTTAAAAATTTCAGACAAAATAAAAGGAAATCAATTATTACTTGCTTTTCTTATTTATAACAAAGTTTCTTACAATAGCATAACCTTTAAAAAACATTTCAAAAATTAAATAAAAATACTTGAAAATATTTTAGGTGTAAAAATTACAATGAAAGAACTGAATAGTTGAAATACAATTTGAAAATACAAACAATTTCCACTGAATAAAACAAAATGATGTATAATGTCGAAATTTTTTTAATGAAAATGTAGTTTTCAGTTGAATATCCCTATATTAAAATAAAGTTAGATACAGCAGCCGCTGTTGCAACCACAATTATATTCAAAATTTCTGAATACTACCAGACATAAGACATTAAATGGTTGTTAATTCTGCATGATGGTTTAGAACACACTGCCACGTCTAGCCTACTATTTGGTTGCATTCGGATATATATATATATATATATATATTTAGCGATTTTCCTCTGAATGACAACATATAAAGCTATTTCAAAGTACCCAATCGACTTACATATCATACAACTCTATATTTACATTTATCAATATTGATGGATCCTCAATGAGCAATAGTTCCCATATATTAAAGTATTTTAGTAGTTAATTCATCAACTAGGCGTTATTGTTGTTATTTTCAAGATATCTTCGTCAATCTGAGACAAAATATCCTCATGTTGACAATATTTCGCTAGATTAAATGCAAATTTTGCCAAACGTATCGCCAAATGTTGCAGGCAAAAACTGAAAAAAGGGCAATTCTTATACACTAAAAGGTATGCCCGTTATATGACGGAATAAAAAATGTGCAAAACATTTAATCCTATTTAGTGTCATTTTCTCAATTTGGCGATATTTCATCAACTTGGCAACATTTAAAAACATTTCCAAGTTCACGATATCCAGCCAAATATTTTGCCAAGAATGACGGATGGAGAAAGTGCTTATTCTTATAGTCTATTCTTACATTCGTTCCAAGATATTGTATTCTCATTAATTAATCGTCATTTTAATCGATTTAGGGTTATTTTTCTTAAATTGGCGACATTTTCATAAATTGGGCCACATTTCCTTGAATTTCATGTCATATTGAAAAAATCGCCAAGTTAGCAATAATCTGCCAAATTCGTTGCCAAAATTTCGCCATGGCTCATGGACAAATAAATGGTTATTCTTATAGTAGTTAAACGGTTAATGGCGTCCAAATACAAAACTATTACCCAAAGTACCTTCTCTCGTGAATGGAACGAGCTAGATCTACGAGAATGACGTTAAGAAATTTATCATATAATGTCACATAGGAAAAGTGGACATGCATCACAATAGTTAATAATTTCTTTCATTTTATTTGATTTATTGATAAATGCATCCGAAAAATGTTCAATATGTCGAGAACGGTTCATACTAACATTCTAAACTTTATGCCAACCGTTTACTAAGGAAAAATTACATAAACAATGACTATATACGTAAATTTATTGAAAGTTTTGATTTTTTGATGATTTTATTAAAGTTTCATCTAAAAATTTGGGGATGTTCCAAATATTCGATTTATTTTAAAAGCAACAGGCTTCCACTATTCACTGATTGTAATTTTTGTAAAAAATTTCGTTCGAATCTCTCCATTTGTTTGGGAGATATCGTCTCCATAGATTCACGGACGCACACGGATATATTCACGTTCACACAGAAATCACCTCAAAAACGTTCGATTTGTGTTCAGGCATGATTGAAATGTGCTCTCCCGTCGGAAACTCGCATTCTAATTTCCGACCTCCTCACATTGAAATAGCTCGCTAAGCTATTACCACTGATTAATGAGTGTCGCTTAACAAAGCACGGTCCCCAGCGGAAGTATTACGACTGTGTAGCAGGTGACTGAAATTTGCTTGTTAAACAAGTAGGATGCGAAGGTTCTTGAGTTACTTTGGCGAGCGTAGCCTCCTAGTAGATTGCATTGTCATCAAGTACCGATTCCGACAATATATTTTTATTTTATATGGTAAGACTTTCTGCCATTAGACAAAATACAGATAATAGAAACATTTCTTAACGGTGAGTTTGACCATATGATCTATATGATCATACATGATTACAGTGGCGCACCCAGAATATTCCTAAGGGGGGGGCCATTGGTGCACAAAATTTTTATGAAGGAGGATGACTCCTCGATAAATTTTCCGAGAAAAAATGATCAGAGGCCATATCAATTAACAAGGCGGTTGTCTTTTTTTGTACATTTATTTTTATCAAATTACTAACAATTCTTTAGTGCAGTGCAAGAGAATTGAATGATTAGAAGAAGTAGTGGTAGATATTTATACAAAACAACACAAATTAAGAAATAGATGAAGATAAAATTATTTGTTCTGGTCTGCTTATACTGTATACTTGTTTTCAACCACTCTCTCATGATTACATATTGTTATATTATTCAATTATGATCTATACATATTCATAAAACGAAGTCCAGCCTCCTGTTTTTCTTTGTAGCCAGAGCATTAATTATCTGGTCTGGATCAATTTCCACTTCACGGTGAATGTTCATTGACGCCAGTCCATTCAGTCTGGTTTCACTCATACTGTTTCTCAAGTAAGTTTTCAACCTCTTCATTGTGGAGAATGACCTCTCAGCACTGCTTGTTGATACTGGGAGGGTGGCATACACTTTTAAAAGTTCAAACACAGTTGGAAAAGTCCTTTGGTCACAAAAGTTAAGCAGTTCGATTGGGCTTTTAGTTTTCTTGTTCAATGCAAAGACCTTCATGTACCACAGATGTAGTTCAGCTTTTAGAGTATTATCTGATCTGGGTCCTAAATCATCTGCAAATTTCCTTGATAAGGCAACAAATCTCTCGTTTTCTTCCAGTGTCGGCTGCCTTCCATTCGGAATGACAGATGCAAAACTTTGTAGAAATTCCTTATGTTTGAGAAATTTTTCATGGAGGTGAGTGATGAAATTATCAATCCATGGAATGAAAATAGAAAGTCTGTAGTATTCTTCAGGAGTCTGTACGTTGAAATTTGATCTATAAATTTGTCTGGTGGCACGGCGTGGTAGAGTAATGTTTTCTCCATGCTGTTCCAGCTTCTTAACAGCTTATTCAAACAGATGGTGAAACTCGTTCTCTGCGTTCTCTCGAATTATAGATATAGCTTTCAAAACGTCTTCTACGTCACTCACAGCAGTTGCCAGATCAAGGTTAACTTCCTGCAGCTTTTCACTCAGACGAACACTGTAGCTGAGTAATCTGTCAGCTGAAACAAGTGCTATGACAAACTGTGATGTTAACATTGAACATAACAAGGTATGAGCCTCTGTTGATGTCTCCTTGTCATTCCAGGTAGTAATCTCCTCCAGAGCCTCGATTACTTGATCAAACAATGAAACCATAACTGTGACGGCATCATGTCTCTCCACCCAACGAGTAGGGCATAATTTCTTCAGTTTTTTGGCACTGATTTCTGTCTCTCCCTGATTAGCTGCATTAATTTTGCTGGTGAGAACAAGGTTTCGTTTTGGTGTGTTGAAAAAACTAGAGATTTTCCCTATTATT
Source organism: Amaurobius ferox (assembly GCA_951213105.1). Classification (NCBI taxonomy): domain Eukaryota; kingdom Metazoa; phylum Arthropoda; class Arachnida; order Araneae; family Amaurobiidae; genus Amaurobius; species Amaurobius ferox. The sequence continues at coordinate 28,750,672 of OX578146.1, read as the reverse complement.
CCAAAGCTGTTTCGGATATCCGGAACTCTAGATGAATAAGTTATGGCTAAGTTCAAACAGTGTGATGCACAATGAACGTAGGGGGCTTTGGGGTGTTGCTCATATATAATTGCTTGGGCGCCATTGTACTCTCCACTCATTGCAGAAGCTCCATCGAACCCTTGTCCACGGAGGAAAGACGTATCAATGTTGCAGTCTGCAAGGCCTTTAAGAATAGCATCTGCAATTGCTCGACCTGTAGTTTCAGTCAGGGGCACAAACTTAAGGAAGTTCTCCACTATCTTAAATTCAATTTTATACTTATCATTTGTTTCAAACCGTTTCAAGTAACGAACGCAAAGTGTCATTTGCTCTACCGTTGCAATATCTGTGGTTTCGTCACATAAAACCGCAAAACATTTGGCCTCATTCACCTCAGTTGCTATGTGCTTCACAATGGAATCATTGCATGCTGAAATAATCTCATTTTGTATATTCCAACTTATGTAAGTTGCATTTTTTGCACAACCTTGTAGATGAGTTTTCAGTATTTCTTCTCCTGCATCAACTCGGAGTCGCAAAAGGGCTCTAAAATTTCCTTCGCCTTGGCATGGTTCTGACAATACGTCCAAATCCCCACAGTCTCTATGCCCTCTCATGGCCAGCCCTTGCCTTCCACAAAAAATCACTGTTTTGATAATAGGTTTAAGAATAGCCCTATTCTGCAAAACTTGTTTTTGCTTTCCTCTGTCCATTACTTGATCCACAGGAACCGTTTTTCCTTCCGTGACCCTTAAGAACTCATCGGCTTTGAGAACTGAATCCTTATGATAGAAAAAATTTTCATGTTGACTGAACTTCTCCAAGGCCTTCTTCCAATTATTAAATCCTTTTGAAACAAGTTGACCTGTAGCTTGTGTGGATCTTAAACCGACTTCATGGGGTGCAAAGAGAACACAAAATTTGCAATAGGCACTGTCCTCTGCCTTTGAGTAAGCTAGCCAGTTATGCTTACTCAGCCAAGATGAGCAGAACTTCCGAGTGTGGTGAGGTTTTCCTTGACTTGATACAGCACTAGTGACAGTAGCAGGAAAACTGTAATTTGCATATGGTTCCCAAAGATTTTTTAGCGCTGTTATCCTATCTTCATCTGTGAGGTTAGATTTCTTGACATAATTAGAAATATCTGCAGCCAGAATTTCTATTTCAACTGTGTTTGGTATTGTGTTTTGTCCTACCTTTACCTCCTCACAAGAGTTTGAAGACAGCCCGGGGTCACGGCTGTTGCTTGCTTCGACTGCAGCCTCATCAATGTAACAAGAGCTCAGGGAAACGTCGTTGGGAACGTCACTATTTTCAATCTTACTTTTTTTTTTTTAAATAATTTCCCAGTGTCTGTTGGCCTAGCCCTTTTCGTTTTTCACTCATTGTCTTTTTTTTTTACCTTGCTCCTCAGTTATTCAAGAACAAAATTTGCTATATAGCCGAAATACGCACATAAACACACACACTGATCGTTAAAGATGCATTTCACTGTAAGATCAGTTGAAAGTTCAGGACCATTATTAAATTCAGCTATTCACCACGCAGGCCCTCGTTCCGAAACTACCAATTCACTGTTATCACCTTGTGTCGTAACGTCGCACTTTATTTCAACTCACAGCAACACTTAATTCGCGAAGCGTTGGCACGATCTATTTATTCACTTCCACAATTTTCTCACTGGGTAAACGAAATCCTCGAGTTTTCGAGCGAACAGCCGCTTCCCCGCCGTTCACTCTTTATATAGGGCCACGGAGGCGCCTGTGACGTCACTCTACACAGCACTGGTTTAGTACGACTCCAGCGAGAAGGCATTTGGGTCACGTGATTTTGGACGAGTCCATTAGTTAAATTCAATCACAGGTAGAAACGTCTTAAGAAGAACGGGTTTCCAGAATTGGCGCCTTTAGTGCGAATTAATTTATAATTTGTACAGTACGATAAAGAGCTTTATATGTATAATTACATTCAGTGTAAGTGTTGGGATATGTTGGAATTGTTTTCTTCACAATGATTAAAATTATTTATTACAATAATGGTTGTAAATGTTTTTTTTTTATACTTTCTCGAAGGCATACCTAGTTCTCCCTTGTGCTGACAGCGCTCTTCGCGTTTTGCTTTGTCAGCCCAAGGGGGGGGCCAGGGCCCCCTCGGCCCCCCCCGTGGGTGCGCCACTGCATGATTATACAGTGACAACGATTCCAGACAAAGAATATATGAGTCCAGTATACAATCTCCATCTGATACAACCGGGTTAGCAGTTCTCAAACTGCACCGGAACAACGCCTGACAAGTTCTACAATCGACGATTCTGATTGCAGACCCGAATTCTTACAAATAATTAGTACAATTGATATAATTTGGTTTAGATCACTTACCTAAGATCCAAAATGAATTCTAAACGTACATAAATCGCTGTTTCATATGTATACAGTTTTGATCATGTTCAAAAAATTTCTGGTAGTTATATATATATATAGTATACCCTGAATTGTTCACTTTAATTGATTTACTCAAATTACTGTTGAAATAATGTCTAATATCTTACAATGTCACTGAACAACTACAAGGAATACAATAAAACATTACAAGTACAATAAAACAATTATAAGTACAATAAAACAGTAAATAATTGTTGAGTTATTTCACAAAATAACGGATACTATTATTCTCAAACTAATGGCGTATTTCACAATTGAATTTAACTCGTATTTTGTCAAATCTCTCCAACTGAAAGATGACTTTCTTATATACCCTGCATAAAAATTTCTAGAAAGAGGACGGTATCATTGAAATTAGTCGGTATTTTTGGAAAGTTCTAGTGTATTAAAAAGTTCGCCAAAAATTGCCAATTGGACGATATTTCGCTAAATGCAACACCCATAACCGGAAAATTCGCCAAGGTATGGTTTTCTCCCTACTTCCATTATTTCCCCCTTACTCCCTAAGTTGTTTTCCCCTATACCGGGAGATAAATCTCAGTGAAATTTTTTTCAAACCCATAACATTTAAATTCATAACAATCATAAAAATTTTTCAAGGGGGTCCGAGAACTGTCCCTGAAAGTGACATTTCAATCTTAATTATATTAATGTCGGCATGACGTGAAAGGATAAAAAAATTGAAGTGTATGGTAAAGCATTTTTAGTCGCATGTTTCTCAATTCCCAAAGACGGCTGTTTGACACCTTTGAGTGACTCTGCACAAAAGGTTGGTGCCACGACATGCAGTTCTTTTTGCTTTATGCTAAACGAAAAAAAATATGATGTAGGCAGCTCATCATTTTCTTTATATAATATAATGAATGTACTTCTTTCACATTGGAATAATGAAGATCAGTATTTTTCGCGTTAAATTATACATTTGGTGCTTTTCCGGATGACAATATATACTACTATTTCAATGTGATAACATATAAAAGTAATATATAATAGTTCCGAGTGACAACATATAAAACTATTTCAAAGTGACAACATATAAAAGTAATATATAATGGCTACGGGTGACAACATATAAAAGTATTTCAAAGTGACGACATATAAAAGTAACATATAATAGTTCCGGTTGACGACATATAAAACTATTTCAAAGTGACAACATATAAAAGTAATACATAATGGCTACGGGTGACAACATATAAAACTATTTCAAAGTGACGACATATAAAAGTAACATATAATAGTTCCGGTTGACGACATATAAAACTATTTCAAAGTGACAACAAATAAAAGTAACATATAATGGTTCCGGGTGACAACATATAAAACTAATTCATTAACTCATCTTTCACACAACTCTAAATTGACAATTATCAGTATTGATAGTATCCAGATTAAGCCATAGAATCCACATATTAAATTTGCAATCGCCAATTTTGCAATTTGGGCAATATTATACTATTCTATAAGTTCATCGAATTTATCGCCAAGTATTGCAGCAGAGCATTTCTTATATACTAGAAGGTATTATATACTAGAAGGTCTTATATACTAGTAGGCCTGTTAAGAAATTTATCATATAATATTTCATATGAAAAGTGGTCATATTGCACAGTAATTAATACATTTTGTTTTTTTAAATTTAAGTGATTTTGGATAATTTATTTAAAAATGTGCAATATCTCGAGAAGGATTCATGCTAGCGTTTCAAAGTTTGTATCAATCTCTTTTTAATGAAAAATCACTTAAATGATTATTTATATTACATTATTAAAGGTTTCAATTTTTGAGGATTTTTTCAATATTTCATTTAAAAATTCAGTGGTCTTTCAAACATTCAATTGCGTTTAAAAGCAATATGCTTCCAACATTCTCTGATTGTAATTTCTGTACCACATTTCATTGGAATCGCTCCATTCGTTCGTAAGATATCGTCTATACAGACTCACTGACACACACACACACACACACACACACACATACACACACACACGTACACACACACACACACGTAAACACACACGCCTACACACCCAGAGACATCACCTCATAAGTGTTCGTTTCGCGTCCAGGGATACTTGGACGTGTTCTCCCGTCGAAAACTCGAATTCGAATTTTCAACCCGATCACATTACTTTCCTTATACATTGTACTATGTATATAAGAAAAGTAATAATATTTAAATTAGTTAAACGAATAAAAATGAATTAATTATTCAGAGCTCTAATACTGAAGCTGTCGCTGATATGCCCGGTATCTTTGGCTCTCGTTATTATTAGCTATGAAATACCTTACTGCTGTAAATATGTAACTGAAAGGTACATATTTATATATATCACAAGTGAGATAAAACAGCTTCCAAAGAGTGAGTTGGCGTTTGGAGAGCGTCAGCAAACAAAAGGCGAAGCACCAACTGCAGTATCAACGACCGAAGGAAGTAACAAAGACTGAACTTCCGAAGGTGGTTAATGGTGAATAGTGAGTTGAACTGACCATATGTCCTAGGGGTTGCCAAAGATTAGTGGGAAGAATGTACGAGGAGGGCAGTGATCCTCGGCTGGGTTGAAAGTGCTTGCAGAGCGAAATCCAGGGGTTAGTTAGTACCATCGAACAAGAGGTGGGTACGCAATAGACGTGTATAGGCGATAAGATCAGCAATCATCAGCGAGTAGGGATGAAGTTCAACTCAAAAACAAATTAGGGGTTGACAAACGTCAGCAAGAAGAGGAAGGTACACTAGAGTATGTTAAATAATTACACCATTCCTACATGTGTAATAAAGAAAATAAATATTGTTCGATATTTTATGCTATCTGATTTCATCGATGACATTGGTGTTTATCTTACTATCTTTCGCTTGATTTTTTTTTATATAATGGCAAAAGGAAGGAAAATACTTAGTCTCTTTCGCTTGATATATCATTGGCTGTGAAAACGTAATCATCATCATCGTTTGAGCAGTCCGTTACAGATCCGACCATACATTTTCACTCCATCTGACTCAACTCATAGCCATCATCCTAAAATTCCTTTTGCGTATGGTCATAATATCTATATCCATATTATCCTCTTATATCGTTTTAAATCCTCCATTTCCTTTATATTTTTATCAGTATTTGAGAATATTTCTTGGTATTGTGTTTCATTCACACATGACTAACCTAGATTCATGTCTTTATTTTGATAGCGTTCAGGGGATATGGTTCTCAATATAAATGGCATTTCTCATAAAGGTATTTTCATCTCCAATGACTTACTTCACATGTGTAGGGGGGAAATATGATTCCAGTCAATACTGTAAACAAATATTAGAAATGTTCAAAAGTGACATTATTACCAACAATATATCACAATAATATTTTTTTTACTATTCTGTTTACAATTGAACATTATTCTTTCAGTTAAGATTTTATGGAATGTAGGTTTTATCAACATTGCATAAAATACCAAGGATATAATATTACCAAGGATGTAATATTTTATCATTTGTATATAAATCATAGCTAGATATATTGATATTTATTTATAACGCCAAGATCAACGATATATTTAATGTTCAAAATGATTTTTCGGTTCTACATCAATTAATAAGCTAATTGCACTCTCAATCCACTTCTGATGTGTAATGTTAATGATCTAACACGTTGTACGATTGCTTTGTAGGGTCTGGCCGTGATAGAATACTGCAGTGTATAAGGAGTAATGTATTTAAGCACAGATAGACAATTAATGCAGCATACAGTACGCTGGGTCCTCTTCGGCATTGCTAGAGAACCCACAAACCCAAAGTCAAAAAGACGTTTGGCAGTAATCTGTGTTTTTGACTTCAGATTTGTTGGCTGAAACCTTGCTATATCACCTGTTGCCATTGTTTATTTTTAATTTCTAAAATTGATAGAATTTGTAAATAGGATATAATATCATGCTTGTCAAGTTCGCTATTTATCCCATACAGTTGCAGAAAAAATCACAGATTTTAGACGATTGATAGAACATAAAGTGATTTTAGAAAAAAAACATTTAAAGGTTTCTATTTTCCCTGCAATACATAGTAGTGTATAAGGAAGATATTGGAATCATGCCGAAAATCGCAACTCGAGTTTTCGATGGATCTACACATTTTGAGACCTTTAGAATACGAAATCACTATTTTTAGAGTGACGTATGCATGTGTGTCTGTGCGCGTGTCTGTCTGCGTGTCTGTATATCACTATAATGTATGTATCCACTCTAATTCAAACACTAACGAACCAAATTTCATAAAATTTTATAGGTAAATAACTTTGATGTGACAATGGTGCTGATTAGATTTTGCTACAATTCGGGATAAAATGACCTGCTTTTTTTTGCAGAATGGCCCCTAAAAGTCTCATGTCCCGACTCTAGTTTAGAAACTAAATGACCAAATTGCACAAAATTTAGTATATAAGTCACTTGTGGGATACCCTGGAGCTGACTAGAATTTGGTACCAATGGGGAAATAAAAACCTGCCTTTTTTAACGGAATGGCCCTCAAAAATCGCTAAAATTTAAATAAAAGATGATGTATGCTCAAATGTATCAAATAAATGCTTGTTTTATAAGTAATTTTTGACAAGGAAAATAATAAGACTAATCTAATTAATCTAGGACTAACCGTCTTATAGATATTTTACTTTTTCGAATTTTTGTTACGCAGTCTTTAAAAGTGGAAAGTTAAAAATAAAATCGAAAAGTCAATTAAATATGCACATTCAGTGTTATTTTGTGCAATTAAACTCAATTAAATGAATTGCTAATGAAATAAATGGAAAATAATTTAAGCCTGCAGGGAAGTCATGTACTGCCCACATCAGATATTTTGGAATTGGTATAAATAAAGTTTTGAACATGTATATAATAATTAAGTATTTTTTTATTTTTATTTTTAAAGTAATGTTAAAGTTTTCACGTGTAGAGACTGACCTAATGACCAGAAACTCTTTCGGAGATCTTGACCAATATTAATTTTTAACTGAAACTCGATCTAACCCGGTGTCCGATCTCGAATATATTGTGGTAGAACCGCAGGGGATTTAGGTTCTCCGGCCGTATTTTGAGGAGGGAATAAGGGATTTCGAAGAAGGCAATAAGAAATGGAAGAATGGATTTATAATACATATTTATGTTCCGCCAGGCAAGTAAGATTCACACAAAGATAATGTATACGGTTAGTTTATATGCCGCCAAACAAGATAGTAAAATAACAGTTGTGGATTGAATACTAAAATAATAGATTTTATGGCATTGGTATGAACAAAGTTTTGAACATGTATATGATAATTAAATTATTTGTTTTATATTTTTAGAGTAATGTTAAAGTTTGCACGTCTGAAGACAGACCTAATGACCAGAAACTCCTTCCGAGAACTGGACCGATGTTATTTTTTAACTGAAACTCGATCTAACCAGGTGTCCGATCTCGAATATATGGTGGTAGAACCGCGGGGGATTTTGGTTCTCCGGCTGTATTTTGAGGAGGGAATAAGGGATTTCGAAGAGGACGATAAGAAATGGAAGAATGGATTTGTAATACATATTTATGTTCCGGCAGGCAAGTAGGATTCACACAATACTGTTAGTATATATGCCGCCAAACAAGATTGTAAAATAACAGTTGTGAATTGAATAGTAAAATAATAGATTTTTTGGAATTGGTATGAACAAAGTTTTGAACATGTATATGAAAATTAAATTATTTGTTTCATATTTTTAGAGTGATGTTAAAGTTTACACGTCTGGGGACAGACCTAATGGCCAGTAACTCCTTCCGAGATCTTGACCAATGTTATTTTTTAACTGACACTCGATCTAACCCGATGCCCGATTTCGAGTATAATGTGGTAGAATCGCGAGGGATTTAGGTTCTCCAGCAGTACTTTGAGGAGGGAATAGGGGATTTCGAAAAGGACGATAAGAAATGGAAGAATGGATTTGAAATACATATTCATGTTCAGCAGGCAAGTAAGATTCATACAATACTGTTAGTTCATATACCGCCAAATAAGATTGTAAAATAGTAGTTGTGGATTGAATAGTGAAATAATAGATTTTTTGGAATTGGTATGAAAAAAGTTTTGAACATGTATAGGATAATTAAATCATCTGTTTTATATTTTTAGAGTAATGTTAAAGTTTACACGTCTGGGGACAGACATAATGGCCAGAAACCCCTTCCGAGATTTTGACCGATGTTATTTTTTAACTGAAACTCGATCTAACCCGGTGTCCGATCTCGAACAATGGAGAGGGTTTAGGTTTGGCAGCGTTTTGAGGACGGAATAAGGGATTTCGAAAAGGACGATAAGGATTGGAAGAATGGATTTCTAATACATATTTATGTTCCGCAAGGCAAGTAAGATTCACACAAAGGTAATGTATACTGTTAGTTTATATGCAATATAGTTTATATACTGTTATTTTATAAACAAGTTAGTAAAATAATAGTTTTGAAGTGCACACATTTTATGATGGGGTGTTATGATGAAATCGGAGTGAAATCTAATATTTTTTTAACTCGGTTTGCGAGTAATTTATATATATATATATATATATATATATATATATATATATATATATATATATATATATATATATATATATATATATATATATATATATATATATATATATATATATATATATATATATATATATATATATATATATATATAAAAAAAAGTTTTTTGCAAGTATGAAAATCAAAAGATAGATGTTTGAATTCAGAAGTAAATAATAAATATAAATGTACAATTAAAAGATGTAATAGAAGTCAGTATGTATAAAACACAAAATAATACAGAATATAAAACTTTCATCATGATATTGCGCAAAGCAGCTAATAACATAATGGATTTATAAATAAAAATTAAATGATTTTAATCGAAAAATTTTTGCATAAACTACTGTATGTACAAAAAAACCCATCTCTAGCATATCTGTTACAAATGAGTAACTATAAGCCAAGTCTAAGGATAAAGATAGAAGGTTACATATCACTACATTGGAAAGGGGGATGAGAAGAATATTAGGATTCAAAAATCACAATTAAAAGTATATAAAAGTAAATAAAAATAAAACTCTGCAAAAATGAGAATAGGCAATAATAATCAGCTCAAGACAAGAGATCAAGAATAGAGAACAAATCATTTTGAACAATAGTTTTGATTTAGTTAATCACCTTAGCAAGTTACCACAAATTCTTGGTTTCCAAACCTTTGATTTTAAAGACCTATTTAATAATATTGTCATTAAAGATTTACATAAAGTTATTATCTCTCTTTATCATGACTATATATCTTCCAATCATGATGCTTTTAATGTCAAAAATTTTCCTATGCTCTTGCACTTTGTGTTATACAACAATTATATTATCCAAGGTGATAACATTTATTTACAAACATCTGGTGTACCACAAGGTGGCTGTAGTAGTAGTATACTCGCTAACTTATATCTTTATTATTATGAATGTCATTTTAACTCTAATTCATATATTATATATAGATATGTTGACGACTTAATTTGTATTATCATTGATGATTCCTATCCCATTAATATTGATTTTTACCCGTCTAACCTAGAATTAATTCCTAATGAGCCTTGCGTTAGTCAAACTGTTAATTTTTTAGACCTCAATTTAGATACCCTCAATAATCATGTAATCACCAATCTATATGATAAAAAAGATTCTTACAACTTCACTATCATAAAGCTGGTATCATATCAATCTTGTAATTCTATTCAATTGTTTAGAAACATCATTTTAAACCAGCTATTTCGAATACATCGACTTTCTGATCCACAGTTTCACTTTCTCCACATCAATAAACTTAAACGCATTTGTCAAAACTACCTATATCCGGAAGTATTTGTAAATAATATTATTAATAATTTCAAATATACCACGTAATAATTTTACACATGCATTATTTATCTATGATTGGTTAACTCATTTTTGAAAATTCACCCATTCTTATCACCTTACTTACCACTTGGCCTGAGTCTAATACTGTTTACTATTTTAGAATATCTATTTTCCACTTGTCCTGAGTCCTATACTGTTTACTATTTTCGAAAGTCTCCATACTTATTATGTATCGTTCAATTGTATTCATTCCCACTCGCATTGACGAAGTGAGGTGAAATGCTCGCCCACTCGCATTGACGAAGTGAGGTGAAATGCTCAGTTACTAGTTTATCTTACACGTGCTGCTATTATTTCACATTACAGTTCGTGGAGGTATTGTTTTTCAGCTTTTGTATAATTCAATTGATTTAATTTTCTAATTCCACTAGCCAGTAGACAGCTCCAATGGTGTCTATAGTTAAATACTATCGCCATTGTCAGAAACTGGCTATTCTATCGGTTTTAATTCGAATTGTATGGCTGTCCTGATGAGAATGCAATTTCGAACTGACCGCCATTTTTTGTGTGGTTTCGATTGATTGTTCTCTATTCTTGATCTCTTGTCTTGAGCTGATTATTATTGCCTATTCTCATTTTTGCAGAGTTTTATTTTTATTTACTTTTATATACTTTTAATTGTGATTTTTGAATCATAATATTCTTCTCATCCCCCTTTCCAATGTAGTGATATGTAACCTTCTATCTTTATCCTTAGACTTGGCTTATAGTTACTCATTTGTAACAGATATGCTAGAGATGGGTTTTTTTGTACATACAGTAGTTTATGCAAAAAATTTTCGATTAAAATCATTTAATTTTTATATATATATATATATATATATATATATATAAATGAAACATTAGCCATTCACTATTTTTTTCAAACAATTCCCAAATAAATGTATGTTTAATATATTTTCTCAAGCTGACAATTAGGGATTAAACAGTGTAAGTAAAATCATTTATCCATTGCGACATAAATATTTTAATCGGTTTAAAAAATGATATCCACAATCAGAAGAACTTTATAAGTGTTTCTTAAAAGTCCCTTTCTCGACAAAAAATGTCAAAACAGTTGAAATACTCTCCATTAAATAATTAAATAAAATACATTGTTTTCCGCTCATCATATACGGACGCTGACTGATTAAGGGACGTTTTCACAGCTGAAACACAAAAAAGAACACATAGAAGGTATAGAAGAGTACAGAATAATGCAGCGCAATATACAGAATATTGCAGTAAAACTCCATGACCGTTGAAATGCTCTTCATTAAGTAATTAAATAAAATACATTGTTTTCAACTCATCATATACTGACACTGACTGAATAAGGGACATTTTCACAGCTGAAACACAAAAAAGAACACCCAGAAGGTATAGAAGAGTACAGAATAATGCAGAATAATGCAGTTAAACGCCATGACCGTTGAGATTGTCTTCATTAAATAATTAAAATACATTGTTTTCAGCTCAACATATGCTGACACTGACTGATTAAGGGACATTTTTACAGCAGAAACACAAAGGAACACACAGAAGGTAGCACAAAATATGCAATAATGCAGAATAATGTAGAACAAAATACAGAATGGTGCAGTAAAATACAGGTAGTATTGGACAAAATATTACAGGTAAAAACTTTGAACTTTACATACACATGGGACTCGGACTATAAATAATGAGAAAAATCTAAAATCGTAGAATTTTGCTCGATATATTTATAAACCGCGATTTTTTTTTTCTAATATTCTTTTCGTTATATTTCTAGAATGTTTGGTTATACATACAAAATTCATTTTTATACACGGATTTGCAAAAATAATAAATATAGCTTAAATTTTCTTAACAAATTCTGTGAATAATCAGATTTTGAGTTATTTTGAATTATAATTACAGTAGATTTTGCTATATTTTATCAAAAAATACATTATAGTTTTTGATTCGAAAGTGGTAATTGTAGTAACTGAGTTGCATTTTAAATACTGAATTCATTCGTTGACTATTCTTTAGATCAAATAAATTAAAATAATTGCTATGATTAGTTGATATGACTGAAGATGCTGAAAAAATTAGTAAAGTTCAATTATAGGAGATGAAATATTGTTTCACATACAGTAATTTCCATGTTAATGCAAGTATAATATCTTCTCTATTTTTATGCGTAAATGTGGAACGGTTTATGGTATTCATAATTTACGTGCGAAGGTGCCATATGTATTATATTGATCACTATCCATTTGGGCATGTGAGAAGTGTGGGTGTTAATGGCTAGTTCAATACATACATCAATATTTAACTCTTTAGCACGTTACTCAGGTATTCGTTAAAACAATTCCCTTCCTTTCATTATCGAAAGGTACCGTATTATTTGTAATAAAAGCAGAATACTCTCAGATCTAGTATTGATTTGGGTTTTTTTTCCCCTCTCTCTCTAACTTAGAGACACGATTTGCTACTTTACTTACCAACGCTCTGACTACTCAGTACGTTACGCCCCACTGCCCGCCGGTCAGAACACAACCAAAAACGTCTAGTGGGTTGATGGTTTTAGATCGTCCTACTTTTATTTCGGTTGTTTGGCTGATTCGTGGAAGATATTTTTTTTTTCGTGATACTTTCAATAGGGAAAAAAAAATAGTTGGGAAATCTGCGTGACAGATTCGATTTCTGCATAGCTTCGGGGTTGGAAAGTATGCATAGTGGAGAATATAGGAATAAATTGATGGTCTTTGGGAACAATTGAATGAAATACGGGATGTTTAAAAATATTGCACGAGTGAACATATTTTGACCGATTGGTCACATATCCATGGTTTTAATTTAAGGAACGCTTCAAATACGGTAGACTTTTAGATTAAGACATTTTTGATTAAGTGAAACGTTTTAGTAAGAAGTACCAAATTTAACTTTTTACGCCCCCATTCCCCAACAAAAGAAGTTCTCATTAGAACATTATTCTTTATTTATTTAAAAAAGTATTAAAGTATTTTTGAAAACAAATTCGGTACTTTAAAATGCAAAATTGGAAATAAAAATTTAAACCACTTATCAGTTGACTTAAATCAGTCTTCAAAGTTATAGAATTTAAATCACTTATTAGATGACTGAATCAGTTGTCAAAATTATAGAATTTAAACCACATATCAAAGGACTTAAATCAGTTGTGAAAGTTACAAATTTTAAATTGCTTATCAAAGGACTTAATCTGTTGTCAATGTTGTAGTACTTTACCAATCTTACCACTTTTACCAATCAAAATAATCAGCAAAAATGAAGATTTCAGGACTCGTACAAAAATATAATTTCGTTAGGTGAAACTTTTGCATACGAAAAGAATTCGCTTACCTATCTTTAGGAAATTGTTTTAGCAGTTCCCAATTAGACGTCAAAAATTTTAATTATATCTCCGTTAAGTATGATCTTTTGATAATGGATTTTTAATTGATCAACTGTTTTTTTCCCAATAATATTATGATTGGAATTTATTTTCTAGGGTACCCAATTAAAGAGTTACATTTAATGCTAAAATATCTCACAGGATCGTCATTTGCATACAATGAATTAATTAAATATTTTATTAAATTGGAACCATAGGTTGACGGCAACTCATTAAAGATATATGCAGTTGTGCAATATTTTAAAAATGCTATGTATAGTAAACTTAGTTAAAATGTAGATAGATAGTGGAAAACGTGTTTGATGTCTAACTTGGATACTGCAAGTTCTAAGCAGAAGATAATTTAGTCTTCGTAACATATCATTAAATTTGAAGAGTAGAATTTTGAATAACTAAGGTTAAAGTCAGCGGCGTATTTAGTTTTCACGGATCAGACGGATTGCCATCCAGAACGAATTCCTCATAAATATTATTAACGTATTCGTCGACTTATCCACCACATCGAACTTTTTAGAGATTTGAAATAGTGCCAGCTGGAGGTATGAATAAGGTAGAGGCTGTACCGGTGCGGCCTTGATCAAGTGCCGGATTAGACTGGATATATATTTTGGTAAGTTATAAATGAATAGAATATTAAAAATTATAAAAAGCATTGTTGATTTCAGAAATGTGGGGAGGAACCCTTGATAAACACCTTTTCACACAAATCTGGGTAGGCAGATGTATAATTTCAGATGTATCTGAAAAGATAAGTTGGAACGTTTCGGAACTTCGGTATTTTCACGCTGAATATCGGTTGGATTTTAGATTTCAAAATTTATTCCCACTTGACTTTGGGTTATGTTCCTGTCAACTGGGCCATTTACAAGATTTTACAATCGTAGGGTCAATCTATAGAGGGCAATCATATAGTTGAGCAACAGATTATTTTATGTTTGCAGTAGTTAGCCCTTCTATCGATCGATTTGAAACTACTATCAACAAACTTTGAATAGGCCCACCAGCTAAGGGTCTAATATTTTGGATTGGGCAGATCCTATCATTCGCATCAGCTGCATATCCTTACGTCCCTATCTTATGAAACAAAATTCACTCGCATATTGGACACATACTTTAAAAATGCAAGTACATTTATACCTCTTAAAATCGAGTTTTATATAATATATATCCACACAAACAATGAAGTTCCATTTTATACAGACAGCCGGTTTCATTTAATTAAGTGGCTATGGGCACCGTGCCAGAGGCGCTTATGAAATATTATTTTCATTTTTGGTATTAGATTTCCCTGGAAACTTAGAAGAACACTTTTGATCTTCACATACCAACATACAAAACTGTTTGTTTGGGCTCTATACTAGCATCACAGCGACCGATATTGAATACATGTGTTCGATTGCCCTATTCCAAGTCAAATTATACTGCTTCCTTTCAGAATATTTTTATGGAACTTATTATAGAAAATATATATGATGTAGTCAGCACATGACTTCCCCTGCATAATGCAAGTACTTGCCTTCTTTCAATGCGAAATAATGATGGACCCTAACCACAACAAAATTTTTTTAGCGTTGAAAAGTGCACTGACATTAGGCTATTTTCTGGACGGAAACGTGTAAAATTATTTAAAGTTCCTAAAGAAATTGCATTTCGAGAACATATAACTTGAAATTTAGAAATATTTTAATGTCTTCTAAGCAGTATACTTCATTCTATTAAAATATCTTTATTAATCTATTAATTTGGCATAAGTTTTGTAACTTTAGTGTTATATTTGTCAATTTATCGGCGTTTTCGTCAATTTAGCAGAACACCAAAAAAGCCGTCAAGTTGGCGATATTTCGCCAAATTATTTGTCAAGGTCTCCAAAGTTATAGCCAAATGTTACATGTCTGATGATACTTATTACTGTTAATTTTATGTAATTTTGTTTATGAAATCATTTGAATAACGTGCAATATCTCTAAAACGGTTTAAGCTAGAGTTCTATGGTTTTTGGCATTCGTTTTAGAATAAACAGCATGCAAAAATGAATATTTATTCAACAATATTGAACGCTTTGTATTTTGTGATTTTGTTTCAACCATTTATTCGAAAATTTAGGACTGTCCCAAAAATTCTATAGCGTTTGAAATCAATAATATGGGATAATTCACTGATTGTAATAATCGTACAAAATGTCGTTCAAAACGCTTCGTGAGATATCACATCCACAGACTCAGGGACATACAAACATACACACACAGACTCATGAACATACACACACATACAGATATCACTTCAAAATCTTTATTTCGACTTGAGACCTGCTTGAAAAGTTCTCTTTCGTCGAAAACTCGAATTTGTGTGTCCCAACCTGTCACAATTCTTTTCTTTATTATATTATGTATGTAAGGAAAATAAAAATTCTTGGGATTTGTTTGATACATTGATTATATTTCTGAATCTAGGGGAGGCTTGTCAAGAAATCTTGAAAAAGCAAAATAGGTGTTGTAGGCCTTGTTGTGTTTTCTGAAATGCAGAATTTTCTGATTATCTGCTGTCATCAATTCTTCAAGGTATGTTGGGTATTCATGTAACAGAGGAATTTGCACTGTACCTTAGAAATCCAAAAATACGCTGCCTTCAATTAATAAGCTATTTTCACCATATTTTAGAAAACAGAAACTAGATTATTTCTTGTATTATTGACATGGTTATTTCTAGTAATTCAAACTAATATTTACCATTTTCCACATTTATTTATTTCTACATTTCTCATTTTTTGACGACTCACTGGCCACTGGAGAAACTTAAAGATCAATAATGTGAATGGATGGTTTGATTGACCTAAATCCAATGTGATTATACGTATTATTGAACAGAGGAATTTGCACAGCATCTTAGAAATCCAAAAAACGCTGCCTTCAATAAATAAGCTATTTTCACCATATTTTAGAAAACAGAAACTAGATTATTTCTTGTATTATTGACATGGTTGTTTCTGGTAATTCAAACTAACATTTACCATTTTCCACATTTATTTATTTCTACATTTCTCATTTTTTGACGACTCACTGGCCACTGGAGAAACTTAAAGATCAATAATGTGAATGGATAGTTTGATTGACCTAAATCCAATGTGATTATACGTATTATTGAAATCTGGTACATTTTTTATACATCCAAAAGGAAAAACAAAGTACCGAACTGTGCGTGATGCATTGTATTTGTCATATATTATGTGTGGGTTGGCAGTCTTCACGACAGAAAGGAGAAAGAAAAACAAATCAGATGATAGCAAATCAATATCTTCTATCAGAAGAATTCGAAAACTCTCTCATGAAATACAACGACAAATCACTCTAAAGAGAGATTTATTACTGCTTCAGTATCAATATTGCTAATCGTTAGACACATTTTTAAAGTACAAAACCAAGCATAATAAAACGCAATTTTTAAGAGAAATCCCATTACAGTTATTCTATTTGGAATTTTAATATTAATCATTTCTTCAAATGAACAACTTCAGTTTTCAATAAAACCATTGATTTCCTTTTATTATTTAGCCAATGCAACTGTGCTATAGAAAAATTAATATAAATCTAATTTGCCTAATACAAAATTTTACAATACATGGTAATGTATAGGGAAAGTATTGGAAAGCAAAAACCAATTTTAACGTTGCATCTGCGTGTGTGTATGTGCAATATATGTATCTACTTTTGCTGAAAAACTAATTGACCAGATTTCAAAAAGTCGCTAGATAAGTCATTTGTGGGGTTCCATGTAGTTGATTTGATTTTGGTGCATTTCGGGAAATAAAAAACTTAAATTTTTTTTTCGAAATGATCAGCAAAAATTGTAAAAAAAAATCTAAAAAAGGAAACTACATATGACAAATGTATCAATTAAATGCTTATTTTGTAAGTATTTTTTGATGATGAAAAGAACAAACCCCATTATATTAGAACTAACCTTTCTCGGGATATTTTAGTGTGTTACCATTTTGCCAAAATAAATTTCAAATAACTATCCGTGTTGTTTTGTGCAATTAAATTCAATGTAATGATTTATGAGTGATGAAATGAGAATTTGAGTCTGTAGAGAAATTCATGGGCTGGACACATTAAATATTTTTGAAACCTCGTGTTTGTTTGTTAGTTTGAGTCAAATTTTTGACGCCCTAACTAATCAAGGTCCATAGATAACAGTAACATGTAATTTGATTTGTCATTGTATCTTGTAGTACATTTTAACTCATTTAATTTTGAACTTTACTGGCCTAGATCATCCTGGGTCAGTTATATGAATGAACACATTTTTTTAGATAAATTCGAAAACCGGAAAAACTGGAAACTAGTAAATTTAGTATACCATTATCTTTGTTGTGACTTTTATTTCTCTGGATTTTGAATTTTTTGTAACAGCCCAGTAATCGTAGGAACATGAGTAATTTGAGAATAGAAGCAGTTAGAAAGTCCAAATTAGTTATATCGGTGTCTTTCATACATTTAAGTTGAATTTTTTAATATATACATTTTATTGGGACATAATTTTACTTAAGCTAACTGAAAATTAATCCTGATAAAACTGTAACTGTGAACCGTAACTGGAGTAAGTGTCGAGGAGAAAAGAGGATGCGTTGGATGCATGGAGTTAGAAAGGAGGAGATAAAACTCCTATGGATGAAACGGTTGAAAGTGCTATAATGCTTTGAGAATTATATCTAGGGGTCTCTAGTGTTTGTAAAGTAGTTGCTATTATTAGTTGATAATTTAGAAAGGCGTAGTATTTAGGATATGTATGTTTAATAATTTTTAAATTAAGGATTCCTTCATTATGAGTACAATTAACCAGTATTTTTTCATAGTTATAGGATAGAGAACAGAATATGTGGAGATAAAAATGAATTGGGAAGGGAAATAATTTTAAATACGTAGGAATATTCTTTATTGCTTCAGTTATTCTTTGCGTTGTACTAATAATTAATTTTTACAAAATTGACAGTTTAAATAAATATTTTAGGTCTTTCGCCATAGAAATGCATACAATACAGAACTACTTATCTTATCCCAGTGCCACCTGTGTTATTGTCTCAAACGATATTGGCGTTTTCTTAA
Organism: Amaurobius ferox; assembly: GCA_951213105.1. NCBI lineage: Eukaryota > Metazoa > Arthropoda > Arachnida > Araneae > Amaurobiidae > Amaurobius > Amaurobius ferox. Next base: position 28,731,787 of record OX578146.1, on the reverse strand, counting down.
TATGAAGATTTAACTCCTTACTTTTACTTCCATGGTTGGATGGTTAAGGAAAAACAAGCACCATGAAAGTGTGCATAGGTACAATGGATTGTTATTTCGCAGGACATGATTTTCACTTTATTATGTAATCTAAGATAGGTGTTTTAATTTGTTAATAAATAATTTATGTTGTTAAAGATGTCTCTTCATATCTGAGTAAGCACTATTCAAAAAACGCTACACCTTTTCATACATTTAATTTACATGCAAATATATAAAATGGATACTTTAAAAACTATGTATTTTGCTTTTACTTGTTCCTGACGTAGACTAAAATTGTATTTTAATTTTTGTGTAAATTTAGAAACAGGGAGCACTACTTTTCTTACATCATCTACATTTCTTATTTAGCCACGCCCCATTGCCCTTGGAAACGAAAAACGAAATTCTATTGGAAAGATGCTTCTTACGCCCTACTTCCTATCAAGTTATTTCGATGGATTTGGATTCACTTTCTTCCTTTCCAATATGGAATAATGCTCAGAGCGTTGTACGTTTTTTTTTTGACATATTTTATGAATAGGTTGGTTAATCTGTTAGGTAGAAAGTTGAGTTTGCAAATTATGAGAATATTATCAGTTCATTAGCTACGCCCCATTACCAACGACACCAAAAAAAAATTCTAGTGGAAATACGCTTCTAGCACCCTACTTCCTATTAAGTTATTTCGATGAATTTGGGGCACTTTCTACATTTCCAATAGGGAAAAATGCTCAGAATGCTGCATGTTTTTTTTTCCTTCTTTATATATTTTATGAGTGGTTTGGATAGTCTGCTAGGTAGAAAGTTGAGTTTGCAAATCACAGTGAGTAATAACATTATCAGTATCCTAAAATATATAAAAATATTATAAAAACTACATAAATTAAAGTCTTCGGTCAACACCATTCTATATATTACGATCCTAAATGGGTTATGCAAATATGTTATGTAATTGCATGCTGCTGAAACTGAAAAATCAAACTGTTTAAATCAACAACCAAAGAGAATTAATAGTGAAGACCCATTTTGAAGGAGCAGTACTACAACATTATTCGTTAGGATAAGCAAGAAGCCCAAATTTCACTTGTCACAGCAAGTTATCATTGTAGTAGGGCATTGGAACAAACGGTAAAATACAAAAAAAAAAGTGAATGTCTTCTAAAAGAATTTAAAACAAAACTACGAATATATGTGCCCTATTAAATGAAAAAAAAAGGCAACAACCCAATTTCGGTAATTACATGAGCTGTTTTACCCAGCTGTGAAAAGGCAGTTTCTAAACAAATACTAAAAATAAGTACTAATAAAACAAATACTAATAAAATAGTAATACTAATAAAACAAATACTAATAAAATAGTAATACTAATAAAACAAATACTAACTAGTTTTAGAAGTTAGAAAACCTAACATCGTCAGCAAATAATTCGGAAAAATTTAGAAAATGGATAGAAAATTACCGGAAAAAGAAGAAGGGAGCAAATTAGCCATGTTTATGCTCAAATATGAAAGTTGTTTTGACATTCAGAAAAGCTATCAACAGCATTCATTAATTTCGTTAGTGTTACATTTAATGACAACGATCCTTTTTGAACACATGAAGCGCGGATAAGAATGACTAGTTTCAGATAACTAAATTCGCTGTAATTTGACAAACGATGATTACGTTTATTTTTTGCACAACTAACCTAAACAAAGTATCTGATATTACACCAGTTCAAAACTTCCGAAGCCAAGCAGCATCGGGCGCGGTTAGTACTTGGGACACACGGTAGCCCGGTGGTTTGCGCGCTGGATTTGTACTGGATTTGTCTGGGTATCAACAACAACCAGTTCAAAACTTGATTTCCAGATATTATTTTTTTTTTCATTTGTACTTCAAACTTGTTCTTTTAAATGAAATTGACCCCATGCCGTTATCTTCCACATTCCTGCTGCTACGCACATTTAAAGATAACAAATCTGTTATAGCCTTAGTCAAAGCATTTATAGCTATTACATCTTGAAATGTGTCGATTGCTAGACTTTGCGCACTTTAATGTATGTAGACTCAATATGCGATAAGGACAGACTTTGTATGGCCTTCTAATAAAAATGTTAGTGATATTTATTACGCATATGTGTTATCTATAATTCCAATATAAATAGCTTACTTTAATTGCACTTTAATTGCGTTTTCCCCATAACTAGTATTGGATCCTTAACAGCATTTTTTGTTGCATGGTTACATATACACTCTATAACAAAAAAATCGATGCACCAAGAAGGAGTTGTCCGATTGTGATAAAAATTGGTGGATGTACATAGAAATGGATGAACATACATAGGATGAACATACATAGAAAAAGAAACGATTAAAATTTCAGAACAATTTAATGATTTAGAGTTTGACCGAATGCAAAATGAGGAAGCCAATAAAGCGTTGGTCCACCTCTGGCCTGGATGCAAGATGTCACCCGGCGTTGCATAGACTGATAAAGTTCACGGATGGTGTCCTGCGGAAAGTCTTGCCAAATTGTCTCCAACTGTCGGGTTAAATCCACAACATTCCGGGATGGTTTCAATAGCTTTCCCATAACGTCCCAAATGTTCTCTATGGGAGAGAGATCAGGAGACCTAGCTGGCCAAGGAAGTGTTGAGCAAGCTTGAAGACAATTCATAGCAGCACGTGCCGTTTGCGGTCGGGCATTATCTTGTTGAACAATAAGTTATGGGTGTCGCAAAGGAAACGATAACACAACCGGTCGTAGAATGTTGTCTACGTACCGCTGTGCTGTCACTGTGCCAGAAATGACTACCAAAGACGTAAGATATTCGCGGTCGAAATGCCACAGAAATTTTGACCTCATATTCAGAATCGCTCCTTATATACACCTGATGAATGCGTAGTTCCGATGCGCTGGAGCTCCCAGTATTTATTCATTGGACACCAAATTTTATTCGTTTGCATGTTCGCTCAAAATGTTTTTGCATACGAAATTTTATTACAATCGGACAACTCCTTCTTGGTGCGTCGATTTTTTTGTTATAGAGTATATAAATACAAAAGAATTGCCAAGCATATGTCAACATACTTTCATACTACAATGTATAGTTTATTCTCCACTATCCTGCAAATCATAATTTTTATTTTCGACAAATCAATAGGATTTCCCATCCAGTAAGTCAATATTTCTATTGGTTAAGTTGAATTAAACTTTGAACGAATTTTATTCTTTTCAGTGTTCAATTCTGCAAATAAGTCTCGTTTTTATCAAAATCACCTGTTAACTTACATTAATTAGAATTCACCAAATTGTAAAAAATATCCTAGTATTAATTCTGATATTGATTAGAATTTAATTTCTTTTCTGTTTCTTAGAGTCACGATCTACTACTTTACTTACTAACGTCTGAATTTCTTAGTCACGCCCCACTGCCCCTGGGCAGAAAACAACAAAACTTCTAGTGGAAAAATGATTCGAATGCCCTACTTCTTATCAAGTTATCTTGGTGATTTTTTGGGGGTTTTATACTTCCAGAAGAAACAAATATGCTCAGAACGTTGGATGATGGATACTTTTTTGTCTTATTTATGAGTGGCTTGGATAGTATACATGAAATGAGTGATAGAAAGAAAATAATGGTATGAAAATAATTTTATAAATTATAATGGTTTCAGGTGACATGAATAAATACAAAAAACGCTTTATTTTATTTTCCATACTACTATATGGAGAAAATAATGTTATTCTCGTTTGAATTTGATATTTTGATGGATAGGCACAGTTTCCAATTCGAATACTTTGCGCGTTAGTGTATATGTTGAGTTGTGAAAAAGAAAATTGAAGAAAAAATAATCATATCATTCTGAAAATTTAATTATGGTAGCATCATATAAAAATGGGAATTAAATAAATTTACCTGCTATTCGCGCGATTATATTACGGTTCATTCAAAATTTAAGATTATTACAACACTTTTCCTTGTGAGAGCTAATCATATTTATCCGACAAAATAGCTGTAAGTATCAATATAGGAAATGATAAAGAAACAAAATTTATTTTCAAAATATTTCAGACGCATATTAAAGTATTATAAGGATTAAGCATTTTCGAGCAGATTGAACATATCACGGGAAGGTAGTAAAATATTGACATAAGTGCGTGGTTAAATAGAAGAACACTTTATTCGCTTTTGCAATCAAAAGAGAAATATGCACATTAATGTTCTCTTGTGATATAATTTTCATTTATTTCTATTGATATGTTATTTATAACATGGATCCTGTCAAACCTTTAGTTTCACAACAAAGAAATGTTCAAGTAATCATTCGTTACCACTGGTGGATCATGGTTTCTCTATCGTTGACGTTCATCATCACAGTGCAGTTAATGAGATGATCAGATAGCACAACACTCCTTAAAGCAAGAAAAAAAATCTGATGTGGACAGCACATGACTTAAAAGGCACTAATGGAATGAATTTACCCCTTTTATAGTTGAAAGAATAATGTATAAGATCCACGGTACTGTGTTTCTAACGTTGAATTGTCCATTTGGTGATTTTCGGGATGAGAACATGTGAAATTATGTCAAAGTACCCAAAAAACTTATATTTAGAGTCACTCTAAATAACCAATTATTAATATTGATTGCGTCCTCAATAAGCAATATAGTCCATATATTAAAATATTTTAATAGTTAATTTCAAAAATTGGATGTCATTTTAATTAATTAAGCGCCATTTTTGAAATTTTGACGATATTTTTGTCAGTCTGGGGTGAAATATCGCCAAGTTAGTGATATTTTGCAAGATTATTTGCCAAAATGCATCACCAGACAATTTGAGAAAAGAAGAATGGAGAGAAGAATGGAGAGAAGTGTTACAGACAAATGGAGAGAAGAGCATTTCTTTTATACTTGAAGGTATTCCCGTCATATGACGGAAATCATAATTCGCGAAACGTTACTTCCCATTTAGAGTCATTTTTATCAATTTGCCAACACTTTTGTCACTTTGGCTACATTTAAAATAGTCTTCCAGTTGGTGACGTCACCCTAACACTTCTCGTCAAGCGTTACGGATGGAGAAATGGGTTATTGTTGTAGTCTACGCTTATGTTCTTTCCAAGATATTGAACTTGTTGAATGTTGCTAATTAGTTTCATTTTGATTGATTTAGCGTCATTTTTATCAATTTGACGAAAATTTTGTTAATTTGGCAACATTTAAAAAGTCGCTAAGTTGGCGACATTCCATCAAATTCGTCGACAAAATTTCTCCAAGCGTTATGAACGGAGAAATAAGTTATTCTTATAGCATATAAATGACTACTGGCGTCCAAATACAAAAGTATTACCAAAAGTATGTTTTTTCTTGAATGGAATGAGCTAGATATAGCGTAATGATGTTACCAAATTCATCGCATGATATTACGTATGAAAAGTGAACATATTTCACAATAGTTAATTTATTTTTATTTTTATGTGATTTTTTGATACATTTATTTGCAAAATGTGCAACATCTCGATAAATGCTCATGCTAGCATTCTAAAATTTGTGTCAATCGTTTTCTAATGAAAAATTACACAAGAAATGATTATTTGCGTAAATTTATTAAAGGTTCTGATTTTATTATGATTTTTTCAAAATTTCACTCGAAAATTTAGGAGTGTTCTGAAAATTCGATTGCGTTTAAAGCTTCCAGTATTCACGGATTCTAATTTTGTACCAAATTTCGTTCCAATCGCACCATTCCTTCGTGGAATATCGTCTCTATAGACTCATTGAAAAACACAGACAGAAAAAGCGTTTGATTCTTATTGAGGGATGCTTGAAACGTGCTCTCCCGTCAAAAACTCATTCGAATTTTCGACCCCGTCACAATACTTTCCTTATACATTATACTATGTATATAAGGGAAGTAAAAATAATATTTGGTAAAATGTTCTTCGATCCAAGTGCTATCCCCATTACTGGGCAAAAGATACTTTATTGTAATTCTGTGCAATTAAACTTTTGTGAATGGCGAAAATATCTTAATGATCTGCAGCCTTATTGGATTCAAAGAAATTTTTACCACAAAATAATTTAAAATTATTGCTTTATGTTTTGTACCCTTTAACCTTTGCCTGAAATCTTCTGGTAGTTAATAACAATGGACATGAAATTATGACGCCCAGATGATAAGTGCTGATCTGTAAAGTATTTTCTTGCCCCGAACAGCACCCAAATGAAAGCTGGCATCACAGTGATCCTCAGTTATACCTGGCAATTAATACTCGACTTTAAAATAATCAAGATATCGTCCATGTACTTAAAAGTTGAAATATTTGTTGATCATTAGTTCAATTCATCCTACTAAATATGTTCAACTTTCCTACGGAATTATTTGAGTTTTAAAATCATATTTATTTCAATATATGTTGTTTTCTAATGTTCGGTCATTTTCTACATTTGATGTAATTTGCAAAGTATTATGCAAACTTCTCCTGTTTAGCTGTAACTGCATACAAAATTTTGCTCTATTTAAACTCAAACTGATGGAAACTCACTACTCTGAATGGATGATGGAAGGGATGTACCCGGAAGATTTTAAGAATTTTAATATTCGAATATATAAAGAGATCTTGCCTTTGGTACTGGTGCGGTATCTCGTTTAACCTGACAAAGTTCCATAAACAATACGGCGATTTTTATGGCGGATATCTTTGAAATTGGCAGATTATTTTTTATAATCTTTATACGCTGTGCTCCAAAGAAGTTCTCATTTTCAGCTATTTAATATTCGTCTGTAAAGCAATCCTGACGCGTTCCACAACCAAGTCTTTTAGTAAATACAGAATTCTGATAGTTTAAAAAAACACCTCAACTTTTACAGAATCAAGAATCTAAGAATACTGACCTACTCAATATATTCTGTTACTTAGCGACACTCTTTACACCTGGAATTACCACGCTTACCCTTGCTTTTCAATTGATCACGACCCAATGCTTGCAAGCGCAATGCAACAAAATGTATAACTTACACATTTACTTACATTAATTTAAATTACTTACTAAGTTAACCTAATTAATTTACTTAATTTCTTACTTAGGTTACATTAACTTACACATAACTTACACACTAACTTTTTACACGCATATATTTCGCACGCTCTATCAGTTATTTTGCTGAATCTTGGTGATTTTTTATAGTCACAAGAGGGGAAAAATGCTGAAAATGTCGTGTCTAATTTTTTGGATATGAACGAGTTGATTAGTATATATGACGAGAATAGAGGGGGGAGAACAATGATATTAAAATTATTACAGGGTAAAAGTTTCTATTCTGATACTGATTTTAATTATGTTTCTTCTTTACTGTTCCTCAGAGACACGATTTACTTCGCTACTTACAAACGTCTGCACTTCTCAGTCAATCACTTCCCACTGACCCTGAGCGCAGAAAAGCAAAACAAGTAAGTACATAGATTATATGAATGTCCTTATCAAACGATCTAACTGACGCTTACGACTTTTTACACTTATAGCTGAGGAGTGTTCAACTTTGGGTGAAGAATCCATTTTTGGCATATTTATAAACAAGTTGGTTAGGACATGACAGGAATAGAGGGAGAATAATAATGGTATTAAAATTATTGTAGGACAAAAGTTTTCATTCTGATATTGATTTTAATTCTATTTCCTCTTTACTGTTCCTCAGAGACACGATTTACTTTGCTATTTACAACCGTCTGCACTACTCAATCAGTCACGTCCTACTGACCCTGGGCGCAAAAAAGCAAATAATTCTACCGCATAGATTATATGAATGGCCTAGCTCTTATCAAACGATTTTACTGACCCTTTTGGCTTTTTACACGTATAGCTGAGGAGTGTTGAAGGCCCAGACCACACGACCAACCCAGGGGTTTATGGTAACAAGTTGTGTGGCCGGGAACAGCTGAGGAGTGTGAAACTTTGGGTGATGGATCCCGTTTTGGCATATTTATAAACAAGTTGGTTAGCATGCATGACGAGAATAGAGGGAGAAGAATAATAATATTAAAATTATTGTAGGGCAAATGTTTTCATTCTGATATTGATTTGAATTCTATATCTCATTTACTGTTCCTCAGAGACAAGATTTACTTTGCTACTGACAATCGTCTGCATATCTTAGTGAGTCACGTTCCACTGACCCTGGGCGCAAAAAAACCAGTAAATTCTATTGCATAGATTATATAAATGGCCTAGTTCTTATCAAGCGATCTTACTGACGCTTTTGGCTTTTTACACGTATAGCTGAGGAGTGTGAAACTTTGGGTGATGGATCCCGTTTTGGCATATTTATAAACAAGTTGGTTAGCATGCATGACGAGAATAGAGGGAGAAGAATAATAATATTAAAATTATTGTAGGGCAAATGTTTTCATTCTGATATTGATTTGAATTCTATATCTCATTTACTGTTCCTCAGAGACAAGATTTACTTTGCTACTGACAATCGTCTGCATTTCTTAGTGAGTCACGTTCCACTGACCCTGGGCGCAAAAAAACCAGTAAATTCTATTGCATAGATTATATAAATGGCCTAGTTCTTATCAAGCGATCTTACAGACGCTTTTGGCTTTTTATACTTATAGCTGAGGGGGTGCGAACCTTCTTGTGATGAATTATTTTTTGGCATATTTAAGATTAGGTTAGATGCTATGTGCAGAGAGTCAGAAAAGAAGAAAAACATGACATGTTATTAATTCGATAAAGTGAATATTTATAAACGGCATATAATATGGCACTATTTCAGAGAAAATATTGTTTCTTCTAAAATTTTTGAATTGGGGATTTCAACCGATAATCAATACAGAAAGAATTCACATATTGAACCGAAAATTTAATTGCGGATACATTACCTGAAAAACGCGAACTGAATAAGCGTTATTCTATCCCGACTATTACAATAACATCGTAACATATGAACTATCGTAATATTTGACACACCATTTATTCAACCAGTTGCCTTACACCTTTCTGGTAGGTCGGACGGTCTGGGTCTCAACACCATTTATTCAAAATTTAATATTTTCACAACACTTATTTCTTGTGGAGAACAAACATATTTCCCTAAACGAAACCTACTTTTTCATACCCTGGGCGCAAAAACACAGTAAATTCTATTGCATAGTTTATATAAATGGCCTAGTTCTTATCAAGCGATCTTACTGACGCTGTTGGCTTTTCATACTTATAGCTGAAGGGGTGCGAACCTTCTTGTGATGAATTATTTTTTGGCATATTTAAGATTAGGTTAGATGCTATGTGCAGAGAGTCAGAAAAGAAGAAAAACATGACATGTTATTAATTCGATAAAGTGAATATTTATAAACGGCATATAATATGGCACTATTTCAGAGAAAATATTGTTTCTTCTAAAATTTTTGAATTGGGGATTTCAACCGATAATCAATACAGAAAGAATTCGCATATTGAACCGAAAATTTAATTGCGGATACATTACCTGAAAAACGCGAACTGAATAAGCGTTATTCTATCCCGACTATTACAATAACATCGTAACATATGAACTATCGTAATATTTGACACACCATTTATTCAAAATTTAATATTTTCACAACACTTATTTCTTGTGGAGAACAAACATATTTCCCTAAACGAAACCTACTTTTTCATTCTCATATTGATTAGAATGAAAAAAAAAAAATGTTACTTAGAGGCACGTATACTTTTTTACTTACCAACGTCTACACTTCTTGGGCTGTCACGCCTCAGTGAATGCAGACGGAAAGCAACAAAAAAAGTCTAGTGGATAGATGCTTCAAACGCCCTACTTCTTATCAGGTTATTTTGCTGAATATTGGTGACTTTTTTATACTTCTTACGAGTAAAGATGTTTAAAGCTTTGATGGATTAATTTTTGGCATATTGATGAGTGGGTAGGATCGTGTGCATGCAGAACATGAAGGAAAATAATTTAGTATATGACACTATTTTAATATAATATGATGCTTTAAGTTTATATAAAAAATGAAAAAAAAATGAAAACCATTTTTTTTTTCTGACACTTTTGTGTAGAGTACTTTTGTGTAAATACTTTTTTTCTCAAAAATTTTCGAGTTCGAAATTTTGGCGGATAAACCCGTTTCTAACCCGCTGAACATATTTTCATCACTTTTAAAAATATCAGTCTGTATGTGCAAGTGCATAAGTCAATGAAGTGATTGTACAAAATGACAAGAGGAAATGTATGCGCCGAACTGACACACACACATTTTAATTATAAATGTATCACGCGTAATAATGTAGTCTTGTAAACTTAATTTTACCAGGGTAAAATGTGCAGTATCAAAATTATATCTATAAAGTTGCAATGCAATGTATGTTTCTATCTTTACTCTGGCAATCCGTCTACTATCCAACTCTTCCTGGGTAAAATTAATCTGACGAAAACGAAGACAATTTTATTTTTCATTGCTTCCTTCACCTGGATATTCGCCAGGCTTTCTAATCCAGATAAGTATAAAAATTAATAAGTAGTAAAATAAATGATGCAATTTTATCAGAAATAAATGAATTTTGAAAATTTATGCCATTTTATAATATAAAATGATTATACATATATTTAAATTAACTAATACAATAATTTATCCGACAAGACACTTAATACTTTTTCTCCGTTAACTACAGGATAATTCTTTATCAATTAGATCTCGTTTCTGTAATTTGAAAACTAGCTCTTAATTTTATACACATAATTTAAAATCATGACGCTTGAATCTAAATATATCTAGAAGATTGGTGAAAATATATTCAATAAATACTGACAACCAGTAAGAAATTCCATATAAAGAATTTACCAACATAAAGTTAAAGTCGATAAATGAAGTTCAAAGAAATTACCAAAGTAAAGTTAAGGTCGATTGCTTTATTTTAAAAAATACAAATTCACACCAAGCCGCATTGTTTCAAGATATTTTAAGACAAATAAAACACGGACAGATTATCTATAGGTACCATTCGTGACCTGAAACGTTCATCTTTGGCTAAACAGTTCATTATGTGTCATTCAGTTCATTAGAAAAAGGTTTGAATTCGGTGCATATTAGAGGAATATTATTCATATTTGCAATGGCTTGGGACTCATTTTCACACTTATCGCATTCTCAGAGCAGTATTTATGATTAAAAAAAGAGTAGTCAAGCGCCAAAAATTACATTCCGTTACTAACTGAAAGCTGAAACAGTTCTTCCAACTCTTGATGAACCTTATAGATATAGAATCATAGCAAAAAATGGCTAGACGTCTGACTTCCACAGGTAGTTTTTATAAGTAGCGTTGCAAAATTTTATGGTTACAGTTGGACAGTTTTGGATGCTAAACGGTCCAAATAGTAGTTAAACTATCCATAAAATTGATGTTGACAACGCTGAACTGATATCAATGACCGAAGACCTATTGTTTTTCCTTTATTCAACAAGATAGTTCTGTGGGACGTGGAATTAAAATGATGAAGTTTAAGATTAATATTAATATTAATTGTTTATTTATCATTGAAAACATGGCCGTTGATCTCATAAAGTGGAATTAACATTTAAACGTACATCGCTGGTTGTTGTGCCTCACTAACCCTCCAATTATTTTTACCTTTTGTGTAAGTCCTGAAAAGAATTATTAATTAATATCAAAAGATTAGACTATTTAAAACTTAAACAATATAATTTATTAACCACATCAATTTATCATCAACAACAATTTATCATTTATATCATTTCTCATTTATTATCAATTTTCATTTAACTATTTTAGCTAGGGGAGATACGACCAGAAATATATTAATTTTGCGAAGGTGTCTAGGACCGGTAACGTCTGAGCACATACCTTCCAGTTTAGACTTGGGCTCATCATCTCGCTTGCATCAGTCTTATACTGCCATAACTCTGCGGTGTGTGGCTCCTCCTCGTATATCTCACTTCGACTGATACTTTATATCTGCATACTATAAATGCAACTCCTAAGTCATCTCTGCTAGGTCATGTTCGCTTCGCTCCTTTTGTCAAACTCCTTTCAACAACACTTCGTATGAAACCTCTTGCAACCACATTTCGTGTCAGACTGACTTCTGCAACATTTTGTATCAAAGTTACTTCTGCAACATTTCGTATCCGAGTGACTTCTCCAACATTTCGTATCAAAGTTCTTTCAACAACACTTCGTATCCAAGTGACTTGTGGTTCCTTCGGCGGGGGGGGGGGGGGGGGTAGCTCCGCCCTTCTTCTCCCTGGCGCTCATTGGTTCTTCTGAACCCAATGGAATCACTTGACATTTATCAAGGCCCCTCTCAGCCCCTTTGGTCTGGGACACCCACATTTATTGTATTTGACCTAAAAGTTCACGGTGTTGTAAACACCGGCGCCAGCCAGACTCGAGCTTTGTTAGCCGTTCTAGGCACCATAAATATTGAAATAGAATGCCTCATGTGAGGACATATTCTGGCCTCACAAGTTCATTTACCATACACGGCAGTTGGAATTCATCATCTTGACTCATTTTAAAATCCTCATCATCCAGTTCATTTAAAAAATAACTGGGCTAATTTAGAAAAAAAGTATCGTGCAATTTTTTGTACGTAGCGTTGCAAAATTTAATCTCTTTATGGCTACTTTTAGACAGTTTTGGGTGCTAAGCGGTCCAAAAAATGGTGAAATAGCCATAAAATTACTGTTGGCAAAGCAGAGATGGTATCAATGACCTAAAATATATTGATTTTCCTTTATTCAACAAGATGGTTCATTTACCACACGCGGCAGTTGGAATTCCTCATCTTGGCTCATTTAAAAATCATCACCATCCAGCTCATTTAAAAAAACAACGGTACTCATTTTAAAAATAAGTATCGTACAATTATTTGTGCGTGGCGCTGCAAAATTTAGTCATTTTAATAGCTATATTTAGACAGTTTTGGGTGTTAAACGGTCCAAAAAATTTTTTGAAATAGCTATAAAATTACTGTCGGCAATGCTGGGCTGATATCAAAGAACGAAGGCTATTTTTTCTTTCATTCAACGAGATAATTTTGTGCCGTACACGGCAGTTAGAATTCTTCCCCTTCCAAAATAATTGGGCTCATTTTAAAGAAAAGTGTTGTACAATTTTTGTACGTAGCGTTACAAAACTTAGTTCCACTTTAAAGCTACATTTATACAGTTTTGGGTGCCAAATGATCTAAAAAGTAGTTAAAAATTAGTGATAAAATTACTTTTGATAACCCTGAGCTGATATCAACGACAGAAGAAATGTCATTCTTCCTTTATTTAATAAGGCAATTCCTTTACCGTGCACGGTAATTGGAATTATTCATCTTTCAAAACGACTGTGTTCATTTTAAAGAAAAGCATCGTACACTTTTTTTAAAAATATTGAACATAAAAACTGATGAAAAAAATAAATAAGTACGCAGTTTTACTAAAACTTTCCCAAAACTATTTTCTTCAAATTTGCGCAAACTTACTGCACTTAAAATACCCGTGAATCCAAGCAAGAATAAAAAACAGCCTGAAAACACTGCAGTATAAAAACAGTTTAAAGACGCCACGCAAAAAGAAATTTCTTATATACGGAAATCTATAAACCATCCGTCCAGAGATTTATAATTTCCTTAACTTCGATTGTATATCCTTATAAGCCTTTTTCTGAAATACAAAATAATGCCCAAGTATATTAAATCTGCTTAAAAAAAAGGCAATACTTCGAGTTCTTTCAATCAATATTTTAATATTTACTATTCTTGCAAATGAAAAACTCCGGTTTTCGATAAAACGCCATTGATTTCCTTTCATTAATAAGTTACTGTGACCATATTATAGTAAATAGAAACCGTCCGTTTCCCGTTCTGGTATCGATTTGATTTTTTTCCCTGCTTCTCTGTAACTTAGAGACACGAATTAGTACTTTACATGCCAACAGCTACACTTCCCAGTCTGTTACGCCCACTGCCAGCGGAGAACACCGTTAAAAAAAAATTGGATTATAGTTCGAACACGGTACAGCTACTCTTTATGTTTTGCTGATTTTTCCCCCATGATACTTTAGAGAAGAAATAAAATCTGATGTGGCAAGCACATGACTCTCCCTATATAATGCAATGGATTTACTTCTTTCACAGTGAAAAGATGATGTATAAGGTTTACAATACAGTGTTATTAATTATGGTCTTTTTGGCGTTTTTTGGAAAACAATATGTAAAACTATTTCGGAGTTCCGAATGAACATATATTTAACGTAACTCTAAACTGGCACTTATAAATATGGATAAAATCCGCAATATAAGCCATATATTAAAATATTTTAATAATTAGGGCATACATTTGGCGTCATTTTTGTTAATTTAGTGTCATTTGACAATTTTGTCATTCTGGGAGTATACATTGCCAATCTGGCGATATTTTGATGTAATCCATTTGATGTAAATCAATATACAGGATATATATAAACTGTTGTGACAAAATAAGAGGAAAGATAGTACCCATCAAGATGAACAATCTTTAGTATGGAACCTGGGGTCGCTTTCCACTTTGAGTGCCAGAAAAGAGCAACTTCGAAACACGCCCAACAAGCCCAAGTCGCCACTTCGGACGACATAGCTGTCGTGCCGGAGAAGTATCACATCTTCAGAACATCACAGTCACTTCTAGTCATCCAACACTTCTTTAATGCCACATATCCCGGACGATGGATTTGGTGTAGTGGACTTGTGGCTTTGCCGCGATGCTCACCGGACCTCAACCCACTGGACTTCTTCTTCTGGGGGCACATAAAATCATTGGTGTACGAGACGCATGTGGAGTCCGTAGAAAATCTCGCGAGAATCGTTGTTGCAGCTGACAGGATAAACATGACACCAGGTGCCTTCGAGAGGGTACGCCAGTCGTTCATTCGTAAGGTGTGAATTGTGCAACGGCACCCTTGGCCATCACTTTGAGCATGTGCTTTGAGTCTTTCTCTGGTATAAATAAATGGGATTGTGCAACTTATGATTACGTTAATTCTCCTTATTTCCACTGTTGAAAGTTCAACTTTACTTTTTCCTGAGACTTAGAGTGGAATGCGACCTTAGGTTCCATTGTAAATATTGTACGTCTTGATGGGTACTATCACCCCTCTTATTTTGTCAAAACAGTTTACATACATCCTGTATATATATATATATATACATATATATGTATATATATATATATATATATATATATATATATATATATATATATATATATATATATATATATATATATCTATATACAAATGTATATTTATATATGTATGTATATATATATATATATATATATATATATATATATATATATATATATGTATATATATATATATATATATATATATATATATATATATATATATATATATATATATATATATATATATATATATATATATATATATATATATATACGTATATATATATAAGAGGCGCCAAATTCGCCCCATTTTTTACCAAGCGTTGCAGATAATAAGGGAAAATAGCATATCTGATGATATATAATTGAATGTTAGTCGTCAAAATGCAAATATATTTCTCTTTTGTGAATTGAACCAAATACATCCACGGGAATAGTGTTTACAAATTTATCGCATTTATCGCATAATATTACATATGAAAGTGAACATATTTCATAATAGATAATATTTCTCAGTTTTATGAGATTGTTTATAAATGTATTTGAAACATATGCAATATCTCGAGAGCGTTTCGTGGTAGCGTTCTAAAGCTTATTGTAATGTATTTTCTAGTGAAGATAAGAATGATAAGTTATATAAGAATGCTTATTTGTTTAACAGTGTTGAAGGATACTAATATTTTAATAATTTTTTCAACACTTTATTCGAAACTTTGAGGGTTCTAAACATTTGATTACGTTTAAAATCAATGGGGTTTCAGTATTAACTGATTGTAATACGTGTATCAAATTTCATTCAAAACGCTCCATAGGTTCGAAGAACACACATACACACAGACATCGCTTCAAAACTTTCGGTTCTAGTTTAGGAATGCTTGAAACACGCTCTTTCGTAGAAAACTTCATTTTGAATTTTCGACCCCACTACAATAATTTACCTTTACATTATACTATGTACACATGGAAAATAATACATTGTGTCCATTTCATGACATTTCTTGAGATTTAACACATTTGAATACCGTATGAAATCAATAATACCAATTAGAGTTTTTCTTGCTGAATTTTACAGAAAACACTCAGTTTTTATTGTTATCCATTAAATTAAACATACCATATTTGATGCAATGCGCTTGATTATTTCGATAGATATCTCATTTATTGCACAAAATAATCCAAACTCTTACGAACTGCTTGAGATATATGTTAAACATAGCTTGTTATTGGTCAAAAGTATTGACCAATTTGTTATTGGTCAAAAGTATTTACAACTAATTAGCCATTCTTGGGATATTTTAATCCATAGTTGCAGCGGACGATTTCCTCTATCATATTTTATCAATCAATTTATTTATAATTTTTCATTCTATTGTGGGCATTATTGTAACCAACGAAATCGTTTAAAAATTGTTCTTAAATACAGCATAAATACAAATATAAACTGATCAATCGGTTTCGAAAGCAAAAAAGAGCTTATTCTTCAGAACCGACAATAAGTGCCACCTCACTTAAAGTAAGACCGGCCACACAATCTGAGATATATATGGAAAAAAAATAATGAGTAAAATAACATATTTTTACATATATTTGAATATTCCATAGTAATCTGTGCGAATCGACTATGGTTAAATTACCTGATTCTAAGTTCAAGAATTAAAATAAATATGAACATATGTGTACTATATTATTCCTGGCAACTCAAAAGTAAATATATTTATTTTTAATTTAATTTTTACTCAAATTGAATACGATCATGATTTAATATGTAATCATGATAAAAAATAACAAAAAAATAGTTATAAAGGGATATACAAATCAATATCTTCGATTAGAATTATAAATATCACACTCTTAGAAAGATTTGTAATGGATTTAGCATCGATATATAGTTCAGTTTCACGTACATTTCTGAACATAGAAAATAATCAAGTATATTGAATCTCACTTTAAAAAAATCATCATTACTTTCGATTATTTTACTCAAAGTATTTACCATTCCTGCAAATGGATAACTTCAGTTTTAGAGAAAAACATCATTGGTTTCTATGACTAATTAGCAACTATTGTGGTATCATGGTGACTAGAAACTGGGTACTTTCGCTCCTAATATCGATTAGATTATTATTTTTATTTTTTCTCTTTTATTTAGAGACACGGTTTACTACTTTACTCCTCAACGTCGGCCTTCTGTAGTCCGTCATCCCACTCAGTTCTGCCACATGCACAACGCATAAAAGAAGTATGTGGGACAGAACTGTCTACTCTCTGTTTCTGTTTAAGAGTGTTTGTTGAATCTAATGCTAAAAATATCGAATAATATTTAATAGGAATTAAAATAAACAATCAAATAAATTTACATCACAAAAAGTCATATTAACTGTTATTGTAATTTTTTAGGATCAAATTCAAAGTCGAGAAATAAAATAATTATTGACATAGGATGAAAATTTGTTTTAAAAAGGCTCTTTGAATGAATTACGAAATTCCAGATGATATATTTTTCTGGGAAAATAAAATGTACATATTAGTTTTTCAATTCGTGTGTCCGATCTAAAATATATCACCTTTTTGAAATCGTAGTGTCAGTACATTAGAGAACGAAATGCAACCCCCCATGTATGCTAATTCGAGTATAAATCTAAATCTGAAATCCGTTTTTCAAATTAACCTTTGAATCTTGGAGAAACAGCCTCTCAAATTTTGGCCTTATTTGAAATTTTTATGGTTATAATTTCAGGTCAAAAGCGTTAGCACAACATGATGAATGTATCAGACATTGTAATGAATGTATCAGATTAACAGTGATTTAGCGTGAAAGCGTTAGCGGAAGGCATGTTCTTAGATAGTCCGGAACAAAACACTGGCACAGGGCAATCTTAATATTTCTTTTCATACAAAATACAGCAATGCTATCTCTGTCATTGCTAATTTATTGTATGAATATCAATACCACAGCTGGTATAGTAATTCGTGCAAGTGAGACAAAAAAATCGACATAAGATTCCTTGATTTGATGCCTACTTTTATGAGCAGTATGAAGAGATGTCTGAGAAATATTGAATATAAACATTCATTCTCACTTTTTGCATAAATTCTAAACTTTTTCCTCTAACTTTCTTTTAATTATTTATCTAACATTTAATTATTTATCTAAATGTTCTCCTAAAAGTTAAAATAATGCTCACGTTTTTCATTATTTGTTTTTCTTTCAGGACTTGAAAATACTTCTAACAGCAATTTACTATGTTTGGCCCAACTTGGTTCCCTTCCATCCAAATTGGCCAACTGTTGTTCATATTTTAATTGTACTAAAATAAGCTAAATAAGGCATTTGAAGTAAAATATATCAGCTATATATAACAGATAAAGGTGAAAATTCTCGCAAAAAAATTAAGCAACGTATACCTCAACTGCCAAATACTATAAATCCGTAAAACTTAATTATGGCAACTTTTTAACCTACCTAATAATCCCAGAGAAAAGTACATACAAACGATGAAATTCACTATGAAATCATAAATAATAAATTATTCTTTGAAACTGCAAAATAAAGATATCTACATTGCATTCAATATAAATCCAACCTGGAAACAGTCGTGAAATAATATGTAATTTCAAAAATAAAAAGAAATAAAAACATTCCAACACATAAAACATTATAAAATAAATCAATACACTCGATATGAAGAATTCTACATCTCTCGGTTCTGAAAAGGTCCTTAATTACTTCAGTATCGATATATCTCAGCCTTACACACATTTCTTAATATGAAATAATCCCCAAGCATATTAAAGCGTGCTTCAAAAACAAATTACTACTTCCAAATCAATCAATCGATATTTTAATATTTCCCATTCATGCAAATGAAAAATTTCTGTTTTCAATAAAACCATCAGTTTTCTTAAACTAATTAGCAACTATCACCGTATTATAGAAAATAGTAACCGGAAGCCTTCACTTTCTGTATCGATTATTATTTTTTTTCTCTGTCACTTAGAGACACGATTTAATACTTTACTTACGGTACGTACTTTTCTGACCACGCGCTCCATTGCTCCTGGGTATAGACAGCACAGTATTAAAGTAGGGTGAATAAATAGATGATTTGAACTAACACTTTTAACACTTTTGCTACTTCCCTTATATACATAGTATATTGTATACCAAAAGTATTGTGACGGGGTCGAAAATATCAATTCGAGTTTCCGACGTGAGAGC
Organism: Amaurobius ferox; assembly: GCA_951213105.1. Classification (NCBI taxonomy): domain Eukaryota; kingdom Metazoa; phylum Arthropoda; class Arachnida; order Araneae; family Amaurobiidae; genus Amaurobius; species Amaurobius ferox. Next base: position 28,712,379 of record OX578146.1, on the reverse strand, counting down.
AAGTACATGCCAAGTATCCCTGAATACGAATCAAACGTGTTTAAAGTGATGTCTGTATTAATGTTTCTGTGTGTGTGTGTGCCATTGAGTGTCAGTAAGACAGTATCTCAGTAACTAATGGAGCTATTCAAATGAAGGTACAGCATATACAGTCAGTGAATACTGGAATCCTGCTGTATTTAAACGCAGTCGACTATTCGGAAGACCGCACCCCCCCCCCTAATTTTCGAATGAAATTTTGAAGAAAAATCATCAAAAAATCGAAACCTTTAATAAAGTTACGTAAATAATAATTTATGTAATTTTTTATTAGAAAACAATGGGCACAAACTTTTGAACGCTAGCATGAATATTGCTCATTTTAAAATAAATTTATCAAAACATCATATAAAATTAAATTGTCATCTCAATTACTGGTTTGTCTCAAAACGAATCTGGAATGTACGTGTTGTAGAGCGATGTATATCTCAATATATATTATCGCCAAACTTTGTGGGTTTATATTTTAACACTTTAAATAAACATAAACGTACAAAATTCCATAGCAGTGCATTTCTAGTGTACATAAATCGTTATTTCACAATACGGTCAGCATTTATGCTTTTTATAAAATACAGTAACATACATTTCACAATACATAAATTTTTCCAATTAATTAGTAAATAATACGAAACTTTCACAAAGTGTATTTAGATATACAATAAATTCCAAAAATTGCGTTTTATGTCCCCAGTAACACAAAGTTTGAATATGGATAAAATTCTTTAAAGAATATTCTAAAATATAGGGATTTTCCACGTATATTGCTTGCACAAAAGAAATAATGCTTTTAGGGAATACGCTTTGAAAAACATGGACGGAATAAATCTGGAAAATAACAGAATAAAATGTACTGGTACTCCAGCATAATGTTCTGAGAGCTAGAGTATATGCATATGGCACACTATCCGAGAAACAAATATTTTTCATCATTTATCAAAGAGAATTTCACCCAAATGTACTATACGCTGAAAAAATAAATATATGTTTGAAATATGAAAGAAACCTTGTTTGTGAATGTAATAACTTATTTTATGTGGAATTGCATTTCTATTGCAGATTCCAGTATCTGTGGCCTGCTTTGATGATATTTTAATGCCCTGCAATAAGGAATAGCTGGAACCTGCTATAGCAACAAAACATCTTTCTAAGTATCAAATTATTGAGAATATATTTTAGAGATTCAGCGTTACAGTTCAGCGGGTATCATATTTTTTCAGGCTTCACAAGGCTACAATGTTCAATTCGTTTGTTCTCACCTGGTCATTGCAGCCTCGTCCAGGCTGATATCAATCTTTAAGATATTTGATGAAGTTCTGCGGGGCAGGGATGAATTTTTCGTTTACCGCAGAAGTTTGCAAAACTGTGGGAGACAGGGAATTTTCGTACTGCCTTAGGAAGAATCGTCCATGTTATGTTGCGGAGCACCATATTGTTCAAAACAGGTCCAATAATATTTTTATCTACAATGTTGACACGACACTTATTTTAGACTTGCTTTTAACATAAAATAGCTGATACACGAAATGCCAGTAAAAATGCTTGCAATATGCCGCAATTTTGTCGATATCTATTTCTTATTTTATTTTCTATTGCATCATAACTATATTAAACCAATATGTTATTGATTATTCTTTATTCATAATAGCACATAGATCAGTGGCGGCTCGTGATATGTCGCAGAATAAGAGCTGCTTCACTTCAAGTTATCATCTGAATGGGGTATTATTATTATTTGGCGAATTTTTCGACTGGTTTGGTTGTTTTCATATAACATTAACAAAACTAGTGCCAGAAGCGTTTTGCGTTTTGGTGATGTTCTTGTCGAGGAAGAAGGCGAATCCCGTCGATGAATATGTTTCACCCATTCCTGAATTTACGAGCCGCCACTGATATACATGCTAATAACATATATTTGTTACAATCTTATATAACCTGATTTAATCTTTATTAGTGTCATTCCATTATACAGTCGAACCTTTATCCCTTTAGTTTATCCGTGACTTCCCACATCCCTTCCGTTTAGACCAGGGGTCTCCAAACTTTTTAGCATAAGGGCCACACTGACTCCTCCACTAAGTCCCAAGGGCCAGAGTGCAAGAACCCAAGGGCCAAGGGTCAAAAGTGCAGAACATTTAAAGATCAATGGGGATATCAATCTTTCCTGATTGAGTCAAGTAATAAGGAAATGTGTAAAATTTGCAATGAAACAATATCAGTTCTCAAAGAATACAATATAAAACGTCATTATGAGACTAAGCATTCTCAGAATTACTCCAAATTTACAGGAAGACTACGATTAGAAAAATATGAATCCTTGAACATATTCTAAACTTTAGACTATGTTTCACTGAATGAATGTATGAATCTCGAAACATAGTCTAAACTTTAGACTATGTTTCACTGATTTGAAGAAAGATAAATGTGTGATTGTTAAATGGTTATTACTTTTTCATAATTCTTCAATTAAAATACATATTTTGTCTGCCAATTGCGCTTACAGCATTTGTAGAGATAAACTACTATGACCATATTCAGAATGAGCCCCTTGCTTGGGGTTAACTCGATTTAAATGCCGATCTTGTAAACGAGTTTAATTATTGTAACGAATTTATTTTTTTTTTTGGTAATGAGAGGACTGCCTTGCTGGCGAAGGAAGGAACAAGAATTGATCAATCCCCAAATGGCTCAATCCCTGATACAACTATGACAAGAATCATTAAACACACTATGAAAAATAATTTTGAATCTGTACAGTCGAGGCTGATCGAAAACAAGACAACGATTAATAAGATCCCCAGTTTTCCAAGATGTCATGCAGTTGCAGCGTTTCGCCTGGAAACTGGTCACAACTGTTTTGCTAAACATCTTCATAGATTTAATCTAATATCAAGCCCAAACAGTGTAGTTTGTGGTGCTAACGCATCTATGGATTCGGATCATCTAATGAACTGCCCAGGACTCTCTGGTGACATGTACAACAGGTATTGGAGTGCAAGGAAGAGGAGATGCAGGCTCTTCAACTGTCTGGCTGTTTCGAATTTGTGTTTTTGGCTACCGTCCATGTATTTCCTATATTTGTTTTGTTGTTATTATTGTTACTTGCTCATGTTTCATGTTTCTTGTAATAGTTTTTCTCCTGTATTTTTGATGTTGTGAATTTGTGAATGATTTGTATCAAATGCTGCTGCTAGAAAAAAAAAGTTTAATTCTAAATTAATCTCCATTAATCAGAACTGCTACATATTCTATTCAGGATACCTAAATGTGTTTTGGGTTTATGATTTTGAATATGCTTTTTAGATCTTAATTCACATTCTATATTGTTTCATTAAATAAAGTAACAAAGCTTGTTACATGCGTGAAAATAATCACTGGATAGCGTATAGATTACTTAAATCTCTGTTTACTTTTTCTTCCACAAAATGACAGCATAGATCATTCACATTGCTTAACAAACACTTCAAATAGTGGCAATTGTGGAAACGTAGTCAAACGCTCAGACCCCGGAATGTGACAAGATAAGTGTAATAGTTCGAAGCATAAAACCAGCTGAAATTATCGCAAAATTGTTAAGATTTGTGCTTCATGATAATTACAGGACCTACACTGCTAGCAGTACGAATTATTACTGCGCTATCATTGGAGGTGCTTGAACATCCGCTTTACAGCCTGATACATGGCTATTTTTGTTTCATCGTATCTTTGAAGAAGCACCTGGCTGGAAAGCGCTATGCAACTGACAAAAATTTCAAACTGTAACGTTTTGGCTATAATAAATAACTTGACAGTGATTTCTTCAGGTCAAGGATCCATGTCTTGGCGTATCGGTGGAGCAAATGCCTATTCAATTCTGTATTTTATGTGGAACAGTAAGTTACTGGTTATCTAATGCATTGATATAAGAATAAATGTTCATCCTGTTGGCCTTGTTACCCATTTAATAAAACGCATTAGCATATATAATATATATTTATATTTATATTCATATTAATATTTCTGGTTTTACTAATTACTTGGAAATACATGTCGAAGATTATCTTTTCTCTTGCTTATGCAGGGCAAATGCTGCAAATGATTCTCATTATTTCAAACCCAAAAAGTATTCCAAGTTTCTGGGAAGCTTTTATCTCTTTGAAAGGAAATAAATCCTACGAGAATTTTCGTAATCCGCTTAGATACTTTATACTTCCGGAGCTTATTTTCTATACTTTTAAGTTAAGCGCCGCTACATTAACTCGTGGATGTCTGAAAATTTAAAATTTTAACCAGAGATATTTACCAGAAATTATATATAACAAAAATTGCAGTCTAAGTGCATGTAGAATGCTCACCATTCTTTATATTCTTGAATTTAAATTAATGATAGATGTTAATTTATATTAAATCATACAGATGCATAAACACAACTCAATTTCGGAATCACCTGTTTTTAAGCAAAATCATTCCTGTTCTCCGTTTTTTTCCCTGCACAACTATGCCATTTTTATAACGCAGGCTTAATACGATTTTTAATACACCCTAAATATTCTAATTTGATAAACCCAATAGTGTGACACAAATACACGAAATCGCTTGAAGTCGCAAAAAAGAATAATTTTTCTATTATGCCAGGAGAAAAATTAAAAAAAAATTTTATCTCAGCAAGTTTTTTGCCAACTGGGAGCAAATTGTCAGAGAACACTTACAATATCGCAGTAATTATATATTCTAATCCAATAAACATTTATCTTTTAAATTCACAAATTTAGCATAATAAATTAGCACTCATAAATGGTCATAGAACACTTACAATATTGCGGTAATTATATATTCTAAACCAATGAACATCTATTTTCTAAATTCACAAATTTAGAAAATAGCAAATAAAATAACACCCAAAGTTACGTTTCCTGGCATAACATTTGTAGACATACATTTGCAGACATACAACATTTTAATCGTCTGCCCGGTATAAAAATGATGAACTCGAAATTTCGACGAATTTTCGGCTTTAAATGTTCGACATTTTTATACTATATTGAACCTTTAAAAATGAAATGTACGTGGTTTATCATATAGGGAGCTCAGCTAACCTTGTATCGAATTTTGCTGCTGTCCCAAGCTTAGATTCTTCCGCTGAAGAAGAACACATGGAGACAGCCGGGAAGACAGATATATTATTGTACTAGCCGCCTTTGGCGACCAGCCTGTTTGCTACCCTTGAAAATTCTGACCGTGGCAAACTCGCTGGCGCGACCTGCCAGAAAGGTTTAAGATAACTATTTGGACGGCCAGAAAGTGCCGCCCAATTTAGACCGGGACCCAGTGGGGGAGGCATCCACAGGGACCGTGCCCTCCTTCTCCTACCACCAACCTCTTGGAAGGACTTACGGACCCACATGTTTAACTTGATCGTACTCCATTCAATACAGCATAATGAACCGAAAACTTTATAAAAGCAAACACTTTGAAATATAGACCGTACCCTCCTTCCCCTATCACCAAACTCTCGGAAGACTTACAGACCCACATGTCTAACGTGATCGTACTCCGCATGAAGACGGCGGCACTTTTGGCAGTGACGGGAATCGAATCCGGGCCTTCCGAGTGCAATTCCTGCGCTCTAACCACTGGGCTACAGCGCCCTCAATCCCGTAGAGTTAACAAAATTTGGTTTAATTTAATGGCGTTTAAAACTAATAATGAAATTTTAGGACACCGCGACAATCTCCATAACTCTTTTTTTATTTATTTTTTTTTCTTTAGTGTTTAAGATTTTTCATTGTGGTCCCAACCACCACCCGATGTAAACAATACATCAACTAAGCTCTTAATTCAATCATTTAAAATATAACGTAATAAATATAATAATTTCATTTAAATATAATAATTTCACTCTGTATACTGTTACCACCATCCGATGTATACAATACATCACCTCAATTCAATCCACCATACTTCAATGATTTAAATTTTATAATGACCATATGCTAAGCTTTAATAATAACGTAATTTTCTAACCCGCCAAAAACCGTCGCCATAGAAACGCGGAACACGCATGTGGGGAAAATTCGCCGAATTCGGCGAGTTCACCGAGAAATTTAAAATCATTATTTTTCTACTTCTTTAAAATCTTGATCTATTTTTGATTGCTTAGCTATTTTTGATTGCTTAGCTATTTTAGCTATTTTTCTTAGCTATTTTTGATTATTTCTTGACCAGATTGGGCTTGTAAGAATGCCTGATGTTTGAGCTTTCTATAAATGTCAATTATCAGTCGAAATAGTCGGTACTTGTCCCGATGCTAGGATTTAAAAATGAAAGTTCGTTTTTTTCAGCCGAAAGGGAATTTTGTTTTAAAATCTTTAAAAAATATTAGAATTCATCCCTGAGATTTGAAATTGATATATTTTTACTCGCAATTGTTTGTTCTTTCCGATCGTTTGATTTGTTTTTTCTCCGTCGTCTGGATAGAGGAGAAAAAAGGAGAAAAATGTGAAAAAACGGTCGAAATCGCATAAAATATTAAATAACAAAAAAAATAATTCAAATTTTAAAAATCGGTTTTTACGTGTCACCTTCCCATTCCCCCGGGTCTCCGATTGCCAAATTTCGTAGCTCTCCGACGCGCGGTTGCTGAACCTATAGTGTATAAGACACACACACACACACACACAGACAGACATTGCCTTTTATTATTTAGGACTATGTAAGATTTTATTCGCGTTTATATGGAAATAAGTATATATCAAGTAGCTAGTATAGTAACATTTTAACATTCCCGCTTTGTTATCGAAAAATCTAAAACTAGATCATTTATTTTGAAATTCGAGCAAACACTTCCATATTGGAAGTTATATATTTCTTTAACACGGTAGTATTGGACAAAATTTGACACAATCACGCGTAAAAGGTGTGGTTGCTTATAGCAGAATGATCAAATGATCACGAGACTGAATAATTTCAAACATTGTTGCGAAAAATAATCGCTATAAAATTTTTGTGTTCGTGACAATTTTTGTGTTCGTCTTCCCCTGAGACGCGAATTACCTCCCGGGCGTTCTTTGACAAGTATGGTATCAATCGAAATATTTTTTCAAACATTATAAAGTCTAGGGTGGCAAGCTATAATTGCAATCGTTTGGAGCAAATTAACCGGTTTTCAAAATTTTACTTGTAAAATTTGGAAAATAAAAATAAAAACAAGCAACTTAATGAATTCTGGTATGACAAAGCCGAATTGACCCACGCACTACAATAAATTTCAAAAGTTATTGTTTACATAGTCGCAAACCCACAGACATAAAAAATGGTTGATTCGTAGTCGGGAATGCTCAAAACAGGCATATACATAAAACAAGAAAGATCTATCATGCATAAGCATTGATTATGAAACACTTTCCAACTGAAATGTAATTTCATTTAAAAATTTCTAAAATGTGATTCATTCAGTGGTAATATCTTTTACATTATCACAGTACTACAGTAATTTATTATACTTAAATATTTAAAACTGTATCGAAATATAAATCATCTGATTCTTTATGCAAAATCAATGAATATTTCATTCATATAACTTGTATTCCAGACTCCAGAGCTAAATAATTTTGTGTGAAAAAAATTCAGCAATTCTTATGTAATTCATCTTACAATCGCTTGAGATATTTGCATTCTGCATATGTTAAAATTAGGCTTCCTTGAAGAAATAATAAAAGTTTAGGGATCATTTAAAATCACAACTATTGTAATTGCATAGGCACGGAATTTAGATACACAGATAATATATATGTGTATGTGTATGTACTCAAAGTATTGGAATCGTGCCGAAGATCGGAACTCGAATTTTCAAAGTATCTACACGTTTTGGGACTTCTAGAACACGAAAAAACTACTTTTAGGAAGACGTCTGTGTGTGTAAGGGTGTATTTGTGTATGTTTCTGTGCGTCTGTGAGGATATTACATCCACTCTAATTGAAAAACTAATGGACCGAATTTCATACAATTTGGTAGGTATGTTTTTTGTGGGAAATCCTGATGTTCATTAGATTATAGTACGATTCGTAATAAAAGAATCTGCCTTCTTTGCGAAATGGCCGCAGAAATTGCCTTTATCCTCTCTAGCTAAAAACTAATGAACCAAATTTAACAAAATTTGGAGTATAATATTTCAATAACCTACAAGTGATTTATATACCAAATTTAACAAAATTTTGTATATAAATCATTTGTAGGTTATTCTACTACGATTCGGGAAAAAGGAACGGGCTATTTTTGCGAAATGGCCAGCAAAAATCGTTATATATAAAAATAAAAGACTACGTGTGCTCAATTATATCAATTAAATTCCTATTTTATATGTGATTTTTGACAACAAAAAGAATAAGACTAACCCCATTACTCTAGGACTAGCCGTTCTTGAGATATTCTAGTTTTTTCGCGTTTTCGCTACGCCACCTTTGACAATAAGTCCAGCTATCAAATGAGAACCAAATTTAAGTTTAACGTGTAAATTCAATGTCATTTAAAATACTTATGTTGTGAAGATAAACTCAAATTATCATTGAATAAATAAAGAGAACGAATATGAGTCTGCAGGGAAAGACATGTGCTGTCCACATCAGAATTTTTAACAATATTACACCAATGATTTATAGAAGTGAACGGGGATTATTTTCAGGCCATTTCGAAAAAAATGTATGATCTATATTTAAAGATCCATCAAATTTTTGTCGAATAAAATGTTCAACAAATTTAAGCTGTGTACCAAATTTTAACTCTCTAGGACGTAGGAAAGTGCATTTAAAATGCCATCAATTAAATTTATCATGAAGAGTTATATAAAATTTAAAAAAAATGAAAAATTGTTATCTACCAAATTTATTTTAAAATATGAAGCCACTCCCATATACAAAACGTTTTAACAAATGGAGAGATATTTATTATATAATATCTCTCTCTTTTCTTTCTGGAAGATATCCCAAAGTCAGAATTTAATTGAATTTGTTTTTTTCCCTATATTAAATAATTTTTTTAATTAAAAAACTACTTAACATATTTTACTGAATTTTTTTTTATATATTCTATGGGATAATGTGAATATTTCCTAAAAATTTCGAAGCAATTCGTGAATTTTAAATTTACTTAAAAAATGTTTGAAAAATTAGGTCCCATAGGGTTCAATATATTTCATTTTTTCAACCCGGGTTCAATAAAAAACTAATTGTGTGATATTATTTATTTATATTCCCATAGGTCCTACAGACCGTCTGAACAACATACTAAAATTTCATTTTGATAAACTCATTTTTACGGCAGTTATCGTGCTAACGGACAGACAGACAGACAGACAGACAGACAGACAGACAGACAGACAAACAGACAGAATGAACAAAGTCATAAACACTTTTCAACTTTGTTGTAAAGTGTTAAAAAGTCATAAACACTTTTCAACTTTGTTGTAAAGTGTTAAAAATATGATCAGATTTTTACCCTATTACAAACAACCCTTTTAAATATCTATGTATTGTAAGGAAAGTAATATGAAACTTTTCTTAAAAAACAGAAACATATTCTTCAGAAACTTCTTATTTTAATACTCAAATGTGTCTTTGATATTGATAAAAGGATTTATTTTATTTTTATAATTTAGAAATATACGTAGGAGGTTGTCATTTGTTATTGACGAGCTCCAGCTTTTATTGGGACGATATCTGACGATATCTCATTATTTTAATCCTTAAAAGCATTCCAAGTTTCTTGGAACCTTTTTTCTTTCATAAAGGAAATAAAATTCTCTGGAAAACTTTCAGAATCCGCTTTGATACGTTACACTTCTGAGCATTATGTTCCATAATTTGAAGTTGTGCTCCGTTATGTGATCTAGATGTCTGACATATTGAAAAACCAAGCCAGGAAAGCTGAAAAGATGATATTTTGTATATCGCTTGCCTCACATACATATTATAACGTATAGGGAAGTTTTGTGACGGAGTCGAAAATTCGAATTCGAGTTTTGACGGAAGATCGTGTTTCAAGCATCGTTGAACTCGAATCATACGTTTTTGGTGTGAAGACTGCATGTATGTGTGAGTGTGCTTGACGGAAGAGCATGTTTTGAGAATCCCTGAACTGAAATTGAAAGATTTTGAAGTGATGCGTGAGTATATATGAGTGTGTGTTAGTGTGTGTGTGTCTGTAAGTCTGTGGATGCTATTGCGATGTCTCATGAAAGAATGGAGCGCTTCGAATGACTTTGGATATGATCATAAAATTGGTGAATAGTGGAATACTATTGATTTTAAATCTTATCAAAAAGTTCGGAATCTTTGAAAATCGGAAATCAGAATCGTTCGGAATCTTTCTTGTTTCGAATGAAACTTTGAAAATATCAGTAAAATCTTTAATATCATACAGAAATAATCATACATAAAAGTTTGAATAATCATCTCTTATGCAATATTTCATTAGAAAAAGAATAGAATAAACTCTAGAAAGCTAATATGAACCGTTCTTGAAATATATATTTCACGGTTTTCAAGTAAATTTCTAAAAACATTACAAAAAGAAAAAAAAATAACTACCGTGAAATATATTCACTTTTCATATGCAATATTATACAACGAATGTATTAACATCGTATATGCAGATTCAGTTTGTTCCATTCAAAATATAAGATACTTTGTGTAATATTTGTGTATAATTCTAGAGCTGACGGGAACAAAGCACATAAGTCAAAAACATAGATTTTGGAATATCGATGACAGAAAATTTTGATGCTTTCAGGAGAACTTTTTTTCACTTTAATTTTTTTTTCAGAATATGAATTTAATTTTTATGAAGTTTGTTATACATTTATGACCTAAATAAACAATAACTTTCCTTAATTTATAGTTTTACTCCACTGCTGTCCGTACATATATTAATAAGTATTTAAAGTTTTTCTTTTTTTAACAATCTTAGAAGCCGAACTGACTTATGTGTTTTTCCCATAACAAATAATTCTTGAATGTTGTTAAAAAATTTCTTGAATGTTATAAAAAAAATCTTGAATGTTGTAAAAAATTTCTTGAATGTTATAAAAAAATGGAATGTTTGACTTAAGTGCTTTTTCCCTTCCACCTCCAGAATTATTCCCAACAATTCGTCAATATAAATATATAAAAAAGACCTTTCTACCGTCTGTCTGTAACATTTGGCGATGTATTTGGCGAATAGACGGCTAATTTTGTAAATTATCGCCAACATTGTAACATTGTTTGAGTGTACTAAATCAACAAAAATATCGCTGAAATTACCAAAATGTCGCTAAATTAACGAAAATGACACCAAATGGATGACTTGAAATATTTTAACATATGAAATATATCGCGTATTGCGGTTGCTATCAATATTCATATTTGTTAAGTTAGATTTGCAAACCATAAGTTAATAAAGTACTTGGAAAATGATTTACTTATTGTCATCCAAAATTAGATTCCAAATATTTTTAATCTGTTCTATTACTTTCCATATAATACAAAGGGATATTTTGTTATAGGGTCGAAAATTCGACCATTTTTTATGTATATGCCGGTTTTGAACTTTCCCGAATACGATTCAACCGTTTTTGATGTGTGTGCGTCTGCGAGTACGCTCATAATAACTTTTAAAACTTATTGGAATGTGGGTAAACTCCACTTTCTCATACCAGAATCCATTTTAAAGTTCCTTGTTTTTATTTATATTTTTCAAATTTTAAATTGAAACCATTACATCTTGCACATTGTACATAATTTTTTGGCGACAGTAAATCCACTGCATTATGTAGGAAAATGCACTGGCTTCCCATACCCGATTATTTTCTGTTATAGTGATCCCCCTGAATGCAGCACGTTCTCTGCAATGGCAACACGATCTTCTTCCTGTACCTTCTTCACTCAGGCTGTATGCAAATCATTTTCAAAGTTTACGAAGCTTAATATTAAATTTAAAACATAAAACAAATTTGAACACATTTATAATTTAAACATTGGTACATTTCCTAGTTTTGTATAAAATAACATATCTCTTTTCTTTTATTGAAAGAACATGCATATGTGTCGAGGACTATCATTTGCAATTCATGACCTTCTGCGGCAAATGCCAAAAATAACTCTCATTATTTCAATGCCCAGAAAGTATTGACATAGGCTTTTTTCTCCTTGAAAGGAAATAAAATCCTGTTGGAATCCTCCTAATCCGCTTAGGTATGTAAGACTTGCGATGTATATTTTCTATTATAGCACCTCACCCATCTTGAGAGAAACTTGAATATTCACAGAGATGTTAAAATGTAATTTATAGTAATCGGTATCTGTAGAACATGAATGTTCTGAATAAACGTACATTTCAAGTTAGCGATAAGTTAAATTCCGCTTTTATACGTTATACATTTAATTCTATCACTTAAATGAAATTATATCACTTAAATACTTATAAATCTGTTTAAAATATGCTTTACATTAATAGCTATGTGTCGAACATGAATTTTTTGATTAATCATACATTTCAAATTAGCTGTTCTGTTCACCCAAAGGGTACGGATAAGCTAAAAAGAACGGCTTGGAAAAGTATAGAAATGACATTAAAACAGAACAACAGAGAAAAACAATAAAAAAGAATAACACAGAAATGCTAATGAAACGTAAGAACAATAACAAAATATTCAGCAACAAGCGAAACATAGAAAACTAACACTTTTGAGAATGCAATTTCTGCTAAAAGCAGAATATTTTTTTAAAATACATAAAACAATTAATTAATAAATTTTGAAAAATAAAACTAATTAAGCAAAGTAACATTGAGACATAATATACAAGGACGTATAAAAACAAAAATAAAACACAAAAATATTAATTAAGTCTCTCAGACATCCGTCCAACCGTAGTCATGCACTCCTTAATTCTAGAAACCAAGTTGATATTGCCAATGATTCTATAAAAGATCCAAGTACATCTTGAAAAATCCATAGTCTCCGCTCCCGTGGGGATTAAAAAGTAGGCTACATAAAGTTATTAATAGTCAATTTTATAAGGGTACAAAGATTCACATTTCTGGGTCACTAGAGGTCTTCTGGAGGGTTGGAAAATATTTTTCGAAAAGCCAATTTTCTCCCCCTTCCCACTATTGGTAAATCGACAATCCGGCTGTGTTATGCTCTGTATCGTAGTCGATAATTTAAGTGTGGAAATATTCAGCTTTCTAGGTAAGAAGAGGGGCTTCTGAGGGATATGGAAGGGTTGGGGAGACGAAACACGTTAGACAGTTATATATAGTGATTGTTAATTCTCATAAATGAAAAATAGTAATTAAGGAAAGTAATTGTTTATGATGACGAATGTTGGAATGCATCATTGGAATTCGTTTACATTTGTGTCGAGATGTATTTCGGGAGAAAATGTCAAGATTTTTATAAAAGATATGCAACAAAATTGAGAAAATTGTATTTAATGAATTGCTATCATATGGAAATATAATTTAATCTTAGTTGTTATTTCATTAAATTTCTTTAAAATCAAGAAGAGCTCCACGGGTTTGAGGAGTTAAGGACGGAGTGAAGAGCCCCTAGTTTAGAGAATATTGCTGTCAGACTGTGCTGCAATGTATAGTGTTTTAGTAATGCATTCTCAAGTCGCAGAACTTGAGATTAGGGATTGAAAGCGAAGCTCGAAATTTTTTATGAGAACAGTATCCCACACACTGGTGCAGCATTTTCGCCCTTTCGGTGTTCTTCAACATTGAGTAGTACAAAGTCTGACTTGAGCCAATAACTTTCTATACGACTTTCTATAACCGGCTCATTTATAAACTGTAAATTTGGCTCATTAAAACCGGCTCATTTATAAACTTGTAATATTGTGTTGAAAATCTCAAGTAAAAGCAGAGCAATCTCTTAAATTTAAAGACGAAAATTGAATTTGAACAACAAACATATGCTGCTTACGATTGACTTGGCTGACTTCGATCGATGATAGGTTCTCATAATTATGATATATAATAAGTTGTATTGCTGCAGTTATTGATTTTTCGATGCTCAAGAGCAATAAACACTGCAAAACCAGTTAAATGATGCAAGTTATTGCAATACAAACAGTATTTCGATAAAAATGTACTGTATGTATGCTGTCACGCATATTTGTTTAGGTCAGAAAGTCAATTTAGTGAAAACTGTATATATATATATATATATATATATATATATATATATATATATATATATATATATATATATATATATATATATATATATATATATATATTTAATTTTCTGATTTGTAATTCAATTGATTTATTTTTCTCCTTCCACTAGCCAGTAGACAGTTCCAATGGAGTCTATAGTTAAATACTATCGCCATTGTCAGAAACTGACTATTCTATTGGTTTTAATTCGAATTGTATGGCTGTCCTGATGAGAATGCAATTTCGAACGAACCGCCATTTTTTTTTTGTAGTTTCAATTGATTGTTCTCTATGTCTTAATCTTTTATCTTGAGCTAATTATTATTGCCTTTTCTCATTTTTGCCGTGCTTTCTTTTTATTTTTATATATATTTATATGCTTTAAATTGTGAATTTTGTATCCTAATATTGTTCTCATCCCCCTTTCCATTGTAGTGATATGTTACCTTCTATTTTTATCCTTAGTCTTGGTCTATAGTTACTCATTTGTCACAGATATGCTAGAGATGGGTTTTTTTTGTTCATACAGTAGTTTATGCATAATTTACGATTAAAATCTTTCATTATATATATATATATATATATATATATATATATATATATATATATATATATATATATATATATATATATATATATATATATATATACATATATATATATATATATATATACACATATACATATATATACATATAAAAACATGTATATATATATATATATATATTAAAATATGATATAAATAGGATGCAAATGGAATAAAAATGGATGGGAAGACTAACGGGCAATATGCTAAAAAAGCCTAAGGGGGGATTGTGACCACTTAAATCCCCGGTTTCAGCATGCTGCTAGGTCACAGCACACTCCCGGTATGGAAACAATTCCCGTAGCACTCCTCCAGTGTAAGTACTTCGAAAGAATATACCTTTATTTTCAAAGGAAAAAATAAATTATATCTAATTCCTATAGAACGTCGTCATAATCCAAAGAACAATATAGAATAAGAATTCATTATTTTAAACAGTCATAATCCATACTATGTTTCACATACACATATATTACATCATTACAACATTCAGTTGTTTCTTTTTTCACCATGAGTGAAAGTAGTTGTTATAAAATCGTGATCCAGATCTTTATGTCTTTTTGTTGCCATTTCTTCATTACAGACTTCCATGATGTTATATATATATATATATATATATATATATATATATATATATATATATATATATATATATATATATAATATGTCTGAAGGCAAGACACATATTTTTAACATAATAAATAATATAGCAAAAAGTGGTATATCTGTTTTGTTTTCTCTCTTTCAGCTGAAAAAAATCTGCTTTTTCAACTTCCTTCTCTGTTTTTAATTTAAATATTTTTTTACGATTCTTTTGGCGCTTAGAGATGGACAAGTCTGATTCCCTTTCAAAATGCTGACTCATTTAAATTTTCTAATGAGCCATTACTTCCCCATGCTCCTCTTTCTGCAAATGACTTCGACGAAATTGCAGAAAAAATTCTTGTTCCGCTTAAATGAAGTTCGGTTTTCGATCAGAAAATTTTTCTTTTCCATCTGTGGAACTCGGATTTTTGTTATTCTTGGATTCTGTGATTTTTCTTTCGTCCTTAATCGATAAATACCATTTAAGTTTGCGAAGCCTCATAAGGTGGACCGTATAAAAATTTCAATATTTTATGTTATTTCCAACTCCGCATATTTTGCCCAAAATTTTAATTCTCACAGAAATGTTTAAAATGCTTTTTTAAAGCTAGGTACAAGTTCGGTTGTGAAGTGTAAGTTGACGAATATGCATTTATCTATATTATATATATATAATTTTTAACACGTTACAGTATAGGTGAAAGTGTTTATGACTTTGTTCATTCTGTCTGTCTGTCCGTAAGCACGATAACTGCCGTAAAAATGGATTTATCAAAATGAAATTTTAGTATGTTTTTCAGACGGTCTGTGGGACCTATGGGAATATAAATGAATAATATTACACAATTTGTTTTTTATTGAAACCGGGTTGAAGAAATGAAATACATCGAACCCTATGAGACTTAATGTTTCAAACATTTTTTAAGCGAATATAAAATTCACAAATTGCTTCAAAAATTTTAGGAAATATTCAAATTATGCCATAAAATATATAAAAAAAATTCAGTAAAATATGTTAGGTAGTTTTTTAAATAACAATTATTCAATATAGGAAAAACGAATTCAATTAAATTCTGACTCTCATTTTATCCACCAGAAAGAAAGAAAATATATATTATATAATAAATATCTTTATATATGAGAAAGAATTTACATTTTAAAATAAATATGGTAGATAATAATTTTTCAAATTTTTAAATAAAATAAATTATTATAATATTGTGATGAATGAAACGATTAAAAAATGTTTATGAATGAAATTCTGCTTTTATATAAAGGCGATTTATATTTTGATGACGTCATTTGAATAAAGTTCATTCGTTTTCGATGAAGTTTTCAAATACAATAAATTATCGTAGTATTATGATAATTTCAAAAATAGTACCGATGAATGTATCGCATTTTAGAGATGTTTAAACCAGGCAATTTATATTTCAATGCCGTCATTTGAATGAAGTTCATTTTTTTCGATGAAATTTTAAGTTTTCAAATATAATAAATTAATGTAGTATTGTGATAGCTTTAAAAATATTATCGATGAATGTATCTCATTTTAGAGATGTTTGTATAAAATTGCATTGAAGTTGGAAAGTGTTTCATAATCATGTTTTATGCATGATTGATCCTTCTCGTTTTAATTAATAAAACAGCATACATAGATTTAAGTACATTTGTAACTAAGGACATTTTCTTGTGAATTAGAAACCCACGACCACCGTAATTTGCATACCTCCGCCTTTGACCTACATTTGCAAAATCGTTCCCAAGTTTCTAATTAACTGGCTGGTGTGTGTAGAAGACCCAGACCGTCCGACTTATCCAGAGGACACGAGCAACCATTTGGACGGCCGGGAAGGCTGGTGTGTGTTGTTGTTGTTGAGACCCAGACCGTCCGACCTACCAGAAAGGTGTAAGGTAACTGTATGGACGGCCGGGAAGTGCCACCCAATTTAGACCGGAACCCAGTGGGGGAGGCATACACAGGGACCGTACCCTCCTTCCCCTACCACCAACCTCTCGGAAGGACTTACGGACCCACATGTTTAACGTGATCGTACTCCGCATGAACACGGCGGCATTTGTGGTAGCGTGCAAATCTAGCGCGCAAACCACGGGGATACCGCACCCGAGATGGCCAACAGCACGCGGTGTTCCGAGGTGGTCACCCACCAAGTACTAACCGCGCCCGATGCTGCTTGACTTCGGTGATCTAACGAGAACCGGTGTTTTCAGCACGGTACGGCCGTTGGCAGGCTGGTGTGTGTGAAAGCCCCAGGCCGTCCGGCTCGTCCAGAGGACTTGGAGCAACAGGATGGACGACCGGGAAGGAGGTTTGTGTGTGTGACGTAATTGAGTATTAAAAAGGAAGACCTTTATAAAATTAAATTCCAATTATTTAATAAGTTTTAATTTGTTTAACAATGAATGTTTTTTGACATTCAAATTACCTTCTTGAACAAATATTGGATTCGTCAGTTTCTATCCTGTAGTTGATATTATAAATATGCAAATATTTAGCCGTATGCGTTATTTAGAAGTTTTCTAAACGGCCTGAAAAATATTTCTAATCGCTCTCCCCTACCATTTTATTTACTCTAAAGGGGATTCGAAATTTCGGTTCCGTTAGGATATCTGCCAGGATTGATACTATAAGTATGCAAAGACTCAGTCTTTTGAGTCACCTTGGGATAAGGATTCTAGATAAATGGAAATACATGCTACACACCATTTTCTCAGTTTCCTCAATGTATCAAAATGATACTATTGTATATATATATATATATATAATCTATGGACATTATATAAAAGCTGAGTTGAGTATAGGCGCAAACTGAAGCTCTAAATAAACATCGCTATATAAATTCCAAAAAGACAATCAATGAAAAGAGAACACAGAGAATATCAAATAACTAGCTTACGGGGTATTAGCAATGTCAAGCTTAGTCAAATATTCGATTCTTCAGTTTCTATCCTCTGGTTGATGCTAAAAGTACGCAAATATTCAGCCTTATACATTATTTAGCTATTATTATTAAGTCTTCTCAAGGACCTGAAAAATATTTCTAATCGCGCCCCCCCCCCACCTACCATTTTATTTACTCTAGAGGGGATTCGAAATTTTCGTTCCTTTAGGATATCATTCATGATCCATATTATAAGTATGCAAAGATTCAGCCTTTTAGGTCACCGGATGGGTAAGGGGATGGAAATATATAAAAATGCTATCCAGCATTTTCTCAGCTTCCTCAAGGGGTCAAATTGCTAATTTTGTGTATATCTATCTATCTATCTATCTATCTATCTATCTATCTATCTATCTATCTATCTATATATATATATATATATATATATATATATATATATATATATATATATATATATATATATATATATATATATATATATATATAAGGATATAAACAAGAAGAAAAAATAAGCTAGAACAGGAGTGACCATATGATTTGCATAGAATGGCAGGGGTGGATTGCGACACCCCTTTCCCGCAATCCACCCCTGCC
This sequence comes from Amaurobius ferox, assembly GCA_951213105.1. Taxonomy (NCBI): domain Eukaryota; kingdom Metazoa; phylum Arthropoda; class Arachnida; order Araneae; family Amaurobiidae; genus Amaurobius; species Amaurobius ferox. Next base: position 28,693,472 of record OX578146.1, on the reverse strand, counting down.
ATTCTATGCAAATCATATGGTCACTCCTGTTCCCGCTTATTTTTTCTTCTTGTTTATATCCTTATATGCCACTCTGGATGCAGAGCTGCTAAGCGCCACATCCTCTGTAAGGTTTCTATTTTCCCCTTTACTTAAATAGGAGTTCCTTTCGTGATATACTTATTTTTATATGTATATATATATATATATATATATATATATATATATATATATATCGTGGTCTATACCATAACTATAAGATTCAACTTTCTATATCACCAGGGGCTTGTGGAAAGTCTGCAATGTCTAAAGAAGATGTTCTATTTTTATTATGAAGATTAAGTCAAAAAGGTTGTTTAGGAATCCGGAAAACATTGAACTTACTAATTATTAATGAAAATCTATATATTTCTTTTAAATGTAGTGATAAAACATTTTACCTCCAATAATAGTTAAGATTAGAATTCTGTAACAGCAAGCTTGTAAGAACTGTGATTCGTAATAACCCAGCAGTTTTTTCATTAAGTCCAGGCATTATAAAGTAAATAAAAATTTGAATTTATTCTCGACGATACACATATTATTTCTCAAAATCATGAGCAGGCCATTCAAAACGCCAAACTACTGCATAGCGAGCGTCATTCCTTACAGCATTTTTTAACCGATCATCTTGAAAATCATTATCAATCAGATTCCAGCTTTGATAGTTTGGAGTGCTCAAATGCTATGTCCCGAGCAAATGATCCGCGATACTGGCATGTTCAAACTGAATCATTATTTTTATATCCCAAATAGCACTCAATAAACGAAATCCTCATAAATACAGCATTAAATAGAAACAAGAAAGATCAGGCATGCATAAAGAATTGATTATGAAACACTTTCCCACTACAATGCAGTTTTATTTAAACATCTCTTATCTTACATTCAGCGCTGATATATTTTAAATTATCGCAGTACTACAGTAATTTATTATATTTGAAACTGCATCGAGAAAAATATACATTATTAAAATGACGTCATCGAAATATAAATCATCTGGCTCTTTATGTAAAAGCAATACATATCACTGTTATTCCAGTCTCTGGAGCTAAATAATGTTGAGTGAAAAAATTCAACAATTCTTTTAGAACTCATCTTACAAACATTTGTTTACATTCCACATCCATTAAAATTAGTATTCGTTGTAGAACTAATGAAAGCTTGATGATCATTTAAACTCAGAAATATCGTTATTGCATTGACTTTGAATGCAGATGCAAAGAAAATTCCAAAAATCAAGAGGTGTTAGGACGGATGGAGCACTAAATATAAATTTAAAAGAGCTTAAAAAATCACGATTTTTACACTACGAAAAAGATGGATGTCATATTTTATTTTGAACTGGGTCACGTGATCTCTGCATATAATATGGATGTAATTATTATTTTAATTTTTATTTAAAAAACTACCAAACTTATTTTGCTGAATTTTTCTTTATATATTTTATGTAATAATTCAAATATTTGCTAAAATTTTCGAAGTAATTTGTGAATTTTAACTTTACTTGAAAAATATTTTGAAAAATTAGGTCCAATAAGGTTCAAAGTATTTCACTTTTTACATCCGATTTCAATACGAAACTAATTGGGTGATATTCTTCATTTACATTCGCATATGTCCCATAGACAGTCTCAACAACATACTAAAATTTCATTTTGATAAAGTTATTTTTACGGCAGTTATCGTGTGAACGGACACAAACAGACAGACAGAATGAGCAAAGTCAGAAACACGGTTCAACTGTGTTGGAAAGTGTTAAAAATTAATATGCTAGTCTCAAAAACAAATAACAGCCTTTTTCCGTATACACTCAGTTCCGAGGACCTGAAAAAAAGTGTATAAAGATATTCAATAAAACGTTGAGAATGAAAATTTTTATCCGTTCTTTAACTTTATAATTTAGTTGCCAGAATCTACAAAATAAACTTTGAAACATATTTTTTCATTTTTACAGATAGCTAAAGAATGCATTTTGATGCTGGTATGTTTTTAAAGATCGTGCTGTGCTAACTTTCGTCGCTGGATAAATTTTAATTTGAATTATATGTTTTTTCAACCGGTTTTTCGGCGATATTAAAAATTTATATATAAAATATGTTTTTATTAAAAAGTACGACATTTCAGAGCAAAATTTAGTGGCAGAGTTAGTTTTCGATTTGCTTTAGGGCCATTCTTAGAGGTTTTTTTCTTTGACCCAGACCGTCCAACCTACCCGAAGTTGTAAGGTATATGTTTTGACGGTCGGGAAGTGCCACCCAATTTAGACTGGAACCAAGTGGGGTAGGCATCCACAGGGACAGTACCCTCCTTCTTCTTAAATCAACGTCTCGGAATGACTTGCGGACCCACATATTTAACGTGCCCGTACTCGGCGTGAACACAAGGGCCATCTGAGAAGAGTTGGAAACCGAACTATGGTTATCCGAGTGAAATCCCTGTGCGCTAACCACTGGCCTGTCTCACCCCTTCAGATGTTTTTTAATTAATCAAATATCCATTATTTTTAAGTCAACTGAAAATGTTCAAATCACTACTTAGTTTTCATAAAAAAGTGACTCTAGACGTAGTACTAGTTTTGTAAAACACAAAGCATACATATATAATTTTTATATGGAAATTAATAAGGTATATGAAGTATTGAGAAATTCAAAGGCCCAACTGACATGAGTGCCTTGATCAATCGCGTATATCGCAAACATATAATGTTTTGAAACATTAAAATTCAGTACATAAACAAATTAATACCGGTATCAATCATTTTTGAAGATAGACACAGCCCCTTGTTTCTGAATAAAAATCAGTCACTACAGCAAAAGCAGGTGGACGTTTGTTTTATCTGATTGGTTTAGCTAGCTACAAATAATATGCTAGCGTACTAGTAGAGTTTATTAGTGTTTTTTCTTTATCTTGATAGTGTCTTATCCTCCAAAGTTTTACCTTCATTGTTATCATCCATGATTTGTTATAATGCATTTTTAATGAATCAGTTACTTTGTACTTAATTTTGTAGCAGTTTGAATGATATAATATTAAATACTATTTATATATTCCATGGAAATATAAAATCAATCCATATTTACGTATGCATTTGACCATACAATGCATTAACATGCACCAATTTGCATCGATGTATTTAAATATAAGTTTTAAAATTCAAACAAAATGCTCTTATAGTTTCAAGGATATGTAAAATTTGAAGAACTTCGTATGATATGAAAGAGCCCTTTGTGCTCCGAAGGGGGTACTTGACATCTTTTGTGCATATTAAAAGTTGGCACTTAAAAGTCCTCTTTTAATTTCTGGAAGATACGATATTTATATAGGATAGGGATGTGAAATGATAAGGTTTTGAATATACAATTAATAAAAAACTCAATACCGATTAAGATTTAATAGTTTTTAATGAGAAATATAAACCCAAATCGGTTTATTCAGGAGATTGTTGCCATAAGAAAAATTTTAAGTAAAAAATGTTTTTTAACACTTTACAACATAGTTGAAAATTGTTTATGACTTTGTTCATTCTGTCTGTCTGTCTGTCCAGCACTGAATGTATCACGTTTTAGAGATTTTAAAATGAAATTGCATTTCAGTTGGAAAGTGTTTCATAAACACTGCTTATGCATGATTGATATTTCCTGTTTTTATTTATGTGGCAAACTGTAAAATATATGCAACCAGTTATTCTGTCTGAAAGAGAATGTAACAGCAATAAATGAAGAAAATGATCTTCTCAAATATTGAATTTAGTAAAACACTTTTTCTTTTGCCGGTAATAACAACTCTCGGACTAGATTTATAAGAATTCGGAAATATTCGGATAAGAACTTTTTAAAACTCTAATTCGCATTTTATAGGGACTAATTCGAGAAATAGCATTAAAAGTGGATCCTGAATCAGAATATATCAGTCTCATACAAGCGGAATTCAATTCTGGCTTCTATGGGTTGGAAAGCTGTAGAAGGAACAGTCCGACTACACGTTAGCTTTGCAGCATTTAAAGCGCACAATATTGGCCAATTGCATGCCTTTGCGACTCCATAAAATATTTATTTTATACTTGTATGTCTCTTGGCTCTGAAAGCTGAAAGATAACAACTAAATTTCTTAAAAGAAACCAACTGACTTTTCCTAACTTTAGTTTCCAATAAATAAATGTCAAGTAGCTTTATTTTCATATCTAACCGTAAATTATTATACACTTTTATACTCACAAATGATCATAATATATATAGTGACCTTAGTCTACTTAACTATCTATCTGTCTCTGTGTAGAACGCTTGTTGAAAAATGTATTAAAATATCTGTAACCTCGATGACTCATTTGGCGATTTTTTTTTAAATGTCACTAAACTGACGAAAATGTCGCTAACGAGAAAGATGCCAGATCGATGAAAACTCCATTTCTTGGAAATGCAAGTTCGATATTTTAATAAGCCCTGTGGCTTTGTGGGAATTATTAATGTAATATGCTTTATTCAAAATATAAGTAGCTTCAGTGTTCGTGAGATAGGTATGTTTTGTTGAGAAGTACTGGGTGTCGTAACCTAATTACATTTTATTAGGGGATTTATATAATATGTATGTTCTGATAGAGAATAGCATACAAAACAATGATATTGATTGCGATAGGTGGCTCGCATGTGAAGTGTAAACAAATTGCAAATTGTTTGAGAATTATATGTAAATTACAAATTGTTTAGGAATAGCTCGATAAATGTACATTCATATAGATGGTTGATCAACTTGAATAAAGGATAATTTAAATGCACCCAGGAAGCCATAACCAGCTATTTATCAAGTTTTATCTTCATAGTACTTTATGTGTACATTGACTAAAGTTTTTTCATTGCAACAAAACTAATTTTGAAAATCAATGCTTAGAATATAATTCTTAAATATACGAAAGAATATTAATATAATTTTTACATATACGGAAGAACATTAATTTAATTTTTACATATACGAAAGAACATTGATATCATTTTTTACATATACGAAAGAACATTAATGTAATTTTGTATTTGAATTATATGAATCGGTTGATTTCAATTCATATTAATTTAATACATCACAAATTTAGTTATTAGTTATAATTTCATTTAATAAATAAAGTATATGTATATACCTTACCGGTGGCTTAAAAATTGTTCTATGCATTTCTACTGCTTTGATGTTAAAGTATATCCGCCTTAATAACTAAATAATGTATAATGAATAATGAATACATTTTTTGCGGAAATGTGTAATAAATGCAATTTTGTGCTTTATAAATACCATATTTTTCATATTTAAAGGACGTGTCCTTAAAGTATGTGCGTTTAGCTATTTTTTTTATGAATTTAAATGTTCCAGACATCGTCATCGTTAATGCAAGGGCGAATAACTTAAAATTATAGGAAATACTCTTTGATATTTTGGAGATTATAGAGATTTCCCTGCGGATTATATTTCCTTTCAAGGCGATAAAAGCTTCCAAGAAACGTTGAATATACTATTTGGGATTGAAATAATGAGCTCTATTTTCGGCTCTCGCTTTAGATAATACCAATTTCGTGAATTGCAATAAATAATAGCATTATATGTAGACTTCAAATTTATTGGTAAAAAAAAAACTGTATATGCATGTTTTATAGAAGAACGAACTAAGCCTAATGTTTATTGTTACGACATATCCACCAAAATCGTGGATGTGCGATAAGGATACAAGAATGAGTCCACATACATGGATAATTAGCACGTTTATTGGCAAGCCCAGCGTAAACAGAAATAATATACAGTTTAACAGTACTTAAATGCTCCAATAATTCCTCAAAATAACTGAAATTATTCTCAAAACATTGATTAAAAAGTCACACTTCAACGTAGTTGGTATGTCGTCAACTGTCCTCCCACTCAATGATGATTCCTTTTATAGACTTGCCATAGAAACTTTTGGATATCTGTCATATCACGTATAATAATCGTTATTTCTAGGTGCTTCTTGAAGATTCGTGAAATCGGTAAATGCCGCCAAATTGGCGATGCTTCCCCAAATCCGGCAACCCTTTTTCGAGTTTCAGAATTCTGGCAACTTTATTTTCACGTCATAGGAGAGCCTTTACGGGTGTTCTCTCCGGCTGGTTCTCAAAAGAAAAGACTCCGATGAGGGAATATTATACGTCTGTAACATTATCAAAGATAACCATTAGAATTGAAAGCGCATGATATATACTCGGTTTTCTCCCGGTAAACCAGCAGTTGATGGTTAACAATAGACCCCAAGTGTTCTCAAATCTAATTGCTCAAAAAATTAGGTGCGTAGATAGATACATAGATAGATAACAGTAGCACATAGTAGCACAGTATTGATTATATTATTTTCATTGTCAAAAATTAAGTATGAAAGAAGCATTTAACCCATACATCTGTGTATATGTAGTCTTTAATTTCAGATTTTGACGATTTTTGATGGGCATTTTTAAAGTTTTGTCTATTGAATTTGAAGTTTTATCAATTGAATATGAAGCTTTGTCAATATGAAGTTCTGTCAATTGAATATGGAGTTTTGTCAATTACATATGAGGTTTTGTCAATTGAATTTGAAGTTTTGTCAATAGAATATGAAGTTTTGTAAATTGAATATGAAGTTTTGTCAATTAAATATGAAGTTTTGTCAATCGAATAAGACGTTTTTTCAATATAATATAAAGTTTTGTAAATTGAATATGAAGTTTTGTTAATTGAATATGAAATTTTGTCAATCGAATTTGAAGTTTTGTCAATTGGTATTTGAGTTAGAACAGATACATACATTGCACAAATACACAGACACAAAGACGTAAAGATAAAAATAGTTTTATCGCATTCTAAAGTGCTTGAAACGTGTAGATCCGTCGAAAATTCAGAGTTGCGATTTTCAACACGATTCTAATACTCTTCCAATACATTGCCAGGTACTGTAGGGAAATTGAAATGAAAGAGATCAATGATGCAGATACGGAATTACTGCATACATAAATATTGATGTTCAGTGTATCATACAAATTTGATACTAAAAATTGGATAATAAATTTGATGGGTTTTCAAAATAAAAGCAAATTTTAAATTACTTTTTGTAATTATAGGGAACAAATTAGTCCAATCATCAAAGGATAATGAAAGGGCATGATATATCTGTTCCTAGTTCGTTCATGTAGTTCAATGTGAGAACGCAGGTCGGAAAATAAAATATAATTTATTTTGTACTTGAAGCGATAATATTCGTTTGAATTTGAGCTGATAAAATTCACCTCAAACTATCTTTTTATTTTATTTCTTTTCAATTCCAAATATATCTTCAAACATAAAGCGTCGAAAAACATACCCTTTAAAAAAGGAATTAAGTTGCTAAATCGTGAAAAATTCTGTTAAATTATTATATTATATCAAAAAATATTTCCCAGAAATTAATATTACCCCATAAAACGAAACGTCCTACATTGTATCAAAAATTATTTACGATTTAAAAAAAAACATTTTAATCAGACCCAAAGTACTTAAATGTTGCAAGAATTTCAGACAATTTGTTACTGATTAAGATAATAAAAATGGCGTAAAAAATCCATAACGAGTTTTATGCTTAATGTATCTTAATGGCCATTTAGAATTATAAAAGTGAAACCAAATCTTAATTGTTCAACATAATTCTTAATTATAAATGCAAAATATTAAGGTATATCGCAGTTTCTTCAAAAATTCAGAAACAAATTGCAAACAATTCAACCACTCTTTCACGCTTTAATTGAAATCAAGTACTTAAGGGGAAAAAACACTACATTTTTCAGATAAGTGGGTCTTATAAAGTACTTCCATTTTACTTCTAAGTCATTTGTGCAAACCATTAACATTGTATTTAATGATTCAAGTAATAACTTAAGTGAATAATGGAAAAAAATCTTAACATTTAATACTCCATCTACATAATTTCTGTATTACCTCTAACTAGGTATATTTTTCATACTGAGCATTTTGTGCAAGAAAACAGCGAAGTCAGCTCATTTATGGATTAAATTATGCGTAACTAGATTGTTTCTTTTATTTTGCTTATCAATAACATTCAAATGACTGCAGCTCTGATTTAAAGAATAGAAATTACTTACCCATAAGGCGCCTTTTTAATGTAGAAGGAATCTGGAAAATTACTGAGCAGAAATAGTTGATTTCAGCGTAGTTGAAAAAGTTGATTTCAGTGTAAATGAGTACGTTTGTCTTTTATGGTTTGCGATTGCGAAATTTCCAGAAAAGAAAGTATTATGCTTAAAATAAATTAATTTTATATCATTACATTGTAATTACCAAGTTCAGGTAAGAAATATTATTGTTTTCTTTCAGGAAGAACCCAGGCACATAATAGTCTTATACTATTACTTCATGTGCTATCTCATTTAAATACCTAGCTACTAATTCCATAGATATTCCCTTGTATAATTGTAATTTTAAGAAATGAATGGTGTTTTGAAATCTTATAACATCGATTTAAGACTATACTGGATGCAGTGACCAATACGTTTAATCAAAATATAGAATTGAACGAATGTATACAGTTTCAAAACAAATTTAAAAATATGTAAATTTTCCATCCGTTGATAGATGATGCAGATGGTGATATCCAGTTGACAGTTTTGTTTCATTTTACCAATCTTTCTAAATATTTTACAAAAAATTAACCGGTAGTGAAACATCTTATACGGATTTTAGGGAGTAATGCGTGATTCATACCTATTTCTCACTTTATAAATCACTGCAATTTTGCTTCTCAGATGTCCACATATTTCAAAATATTGTATAATAAAAGAAGTCCATGTCAGTGGTGAAAGCTGCTGTATGGCTAGTATGGCATTAGCGAGTATTGGCTAGCAGGCCATTAAACTTGGATGAATAATTTAAAAAAAAAATTCTGAGTTTAACAAAAGATAACAGTTTGCTGGAAAAAAATGGACTACATGCATGCATCTGTGACCTAAGGAAATAGTTTATTAGCCTTTATTCATGCCTTTCAGCCCTTTCAACCGCTATCAGCCCTTTCAACCGCTATCAGCCCTTTTAACAGCTATCAGACCTTTCAATCGACATCAGCCATTTCAACTACAATCAGCCCTTTCAACCGATATCAACCATTTCAACCGATATCAGTACTTTTATCTGATATCAGTCCTTTCAACCGCTATCAGATCTTTCAATCGATATCAACCCTTTCAATCGATATCAGACTTTTCAACTGTTATCAGCCCTCTCAACCGCTATTAGCCCTTACAACCGCTATAAACCCTTTCAACCGCTATCAGCCCTTCCAACTGTGCGTATCACTGCAATATTTTAGAGAGACAATATAGTTTCCGCTGAACCTCAGACCAAATTAATTCTTCTGCGCATGTGGCCCTATAACGGATGGATTCAGGCTCTTAGGGAATATCCAGCGCTTAGCAACGTAGTATGTCTGGCGGTAGAATTTTCACTCTACCAAATCGCTTAGCAGAACTTCCAACACCGTATCGAGTGGTGTGCCTGATTAAATATAATTTGAAGCGCCGTAATATTCTTTGTTATATTGTCCTTTTGGGGATGGTAAAGCAGAATAATTTGCCCTGCTTTTAAAACAATTTGATTCGAGTTTGGCCAGACCAATACATGCATCATTCAACAATTATTAGAGATGGACTTTTCAAGCAGAAATTTAACAAAAAAAAAATGATAAAAGGCAAGAGGCCCACTTCGCCGAATTTGTTATTATTATTTTCCGCAAACAATACCTGTCGTAGTTACAATGGACACCAGAAAAGTAGTAATTATCATTACTATTATCGCCATTAAATCTCAAGAGCGACTGACAACGCAGCCGCAGGATAGGTGATAAGCATGTCCGCATGACCTGCTTTCTAGACCGTGATGCGTCACTGGTGTGTGTGTGTGTGTGTACTCGCGATCTGTAGCGGGAAAATCTAAGCGCCGTCCGACAATACATTTTACGATTTTGAACGATAATCGCACAAATTGGTTTCATAGAGACTGATAATATTATTATCATAGAGTTTTCTTGATGACACTATCGGAACCAACAATTGCGAGTTTTTAAGAAGAAATATACATATATATAGTCTAATACTGTTTACTATTTTCGAAAGACTATTTTCCACTTGTCCTGAGTCCTATACTGATTACTATTTTTGAAAGTCTCCATACATATTATGTTTCGTTCAAATGTATTCATTCCGGGGCCCACTCGCATTGACGAAGTGAGGTGAAATGCTCAGTCGCTTGTTCAACCTATACGTGGTAGCAGTGCTCGTGAGTTAATATTTCTGTTCGAGGAGTTTTTCTTATTTTTCTGATTTGTAATTCTATTGATTTTATTTTTCCTCCTTCCGCTAGCCAGTAGACAGTTCCAATGGTGTCTATAGTTAAATACTATCGCCATTGTCAGAAACTGGCTATTCTATCGGTTTTAATTCGAATTGTATGGCTGTCCCGATGAGAATACAATTTCGAACTAACCGCCATTTTTTGTGTAGTTTCAATTGATTGTTCTCTATGTCTTAATATTTTATATTCAGCTATTTACTATTGCCTTTTCTCATTTTTGCCGTGTTTTCTTTTTCATTTTTATTTATAATTATATATACTTCTTAATTGTGATTTTTGTATCCTAATATTCTTCTCCATCCCCCTTTCCATTGTAGTGATATGCTACCTTCTAGTTTTATCCTTAGTCTTGGTCTATAGTTACTCATTTGTAACAGATATGCTAGAGATGGGTTTTTTGTACATACAGTAGTTTATGCATAATTTTCGATTAAAATCTTTCAATTTTTATTTATATATATATATATATATATATATACATATATATATATATATATTATATATATATATACATATAAATAAAAATTGAAAGATTTTAATCGAAAATTCATAATTTTCGATTAAAATCTTTCAATTTATATATATATATATATATATATATATATATATATATATATATATATATATATATATATATATTTATATATATATATATTATATATATATACATATATATATACATATAAATGAAAATTGAAAGATTTTAATCGAAAATTATGCATAAACTACTGCATGTACAAAAAACCCCATCTCTAGCATATTTGTTACAAATGAGAAACTATAAACCAAGACCAAGGATTATATATATATATATATATATATATATATATATATATAAATATATATAATCTCAGATTGACTTTCTCATACCAGAATTAATTTTTAAGTAGCTTCTGATTTTTTATTTCAAACTTTACAAGATCAAATTCGAAAAATGTGTATTGTTGGTACAAAGGATCATAATTATTATATGTTACTTTTGATTTCAGATTAAATGACTTGAAGGTATATTTTGTTTCATACCACATCTTACAATGTATCCAATGTTACAAGTTTAGCAATTTTAACTCGAAATTCAAAAATTTCTATCTAGAATTCGAATAAAAACCATCGTGAAAAACCATTAATATTTGTGGCAGCTATTGTGTATACAAGAAATTGACAACAGCGTAAACACATAGACAGACGGTCAGCACTTTGAACATGGTTAAAAGGAAAGGTCGAGTGGATCTTCAGGAGGTCCAAAATATATATTTCCATCAAAATCACGAAATGGAAAATTTTCGTGAAAATAATACTTTTTCTGTAATATATTCGACAGAATAAAATAGAAAATATTAAAATTTCGTGAACATTTGCGTTATATTTATCTTTAGACATCTGAATTTCTGCAAAATGGAAGTATTTTATATTTTACTCATTAAATTTTATAAAAAAATTTTACCTTACAAAATAATATGTTTCCTCTACTAAAAATAAAGAAATGATACATAAGTGTGTTTGGGATGCCATCAACTCTTCATCGCCAATAATTTTCCGAGGCGTTAACTATAAATGGATTTATAGCTCCACTAATTATGTACACACCTATAGTAGAGACATTTGGTCTAATTTAATGAAATTTGTTTATGTCTCTTATGCGAAATCTGAAAGTTCATATGGCATTAAAAAATACTCATTACATGCAGTGGAACACTCCTTATGACGTATTTAAAATATTTATTTTTATAAAGAAAATATTATTTTGTACATAATACTGACTCTTTTATTAACACTTTACAACAAAGTTGAAAAGTGTTTATGACCTTGTTAACACTTTACAACAAAGTTGAAAAGTGTTTATGACTTTGTTCATTCTGTCTATCTGTCTGTCTGTCTGTTCTTTACCACTATAACTGCCGTAAAAATGACTTAATCAAAATGAAATTTCAGTATGTTGTTCAGACGGTCTGTGGGACCTGTGGAAATATAAATGAATAATATCACCCAATTAGTTTTGGATTAAACTCGAGTTGAAAAAATGAAATACATTGAACCCTATGGGACCAAATTTTTCAAACATTTGTTAAGCGGATTCACAAATTGCTTCGAAAATTTTAGGTAATATTCAAATTATCCCGTAAAATATATAAAGACAATTTCAGCAAAATATATTCAGTAGTTTTTTAAATAAAAATTAAAATAATAATTACACCTCTTATATGAAGCGATCACATGACCATTACATGAAGAGATCACGTGACCCACTTCAAAATGAAATATGGCATCCATTTTGTCTCAAACTCATGATTTTTACAGTTCTTTTTAATTCATATTGAGTGTTGTATCCCTCCTAAAACCTCTTTATTTTTGCCTAAATTCTGTGCATCTACATACTGAAACAACTCAATTACAATATATTTGAGTTTAACTGATCATCCAAACTTCTTATTATTTCAACAACGAAGCTTATTTTTCACTTATGTAAAATGTAAACAGCAAGATATGTAGAATGAGTTGTATAAGAATTGCTGCATTTCTTTAACGCAAAATTATTTAGCTCATGGAGACTGCATAGCTGATATGAATGAAACATTCATTGATTTTACAGAAAGAAGAACGATTTTTTCGATGAAGTTTTAAGCATAGAGTTTAATTACTTGTGACTCCATGGTCTTTTAAATAAAAAAAGTTTTTAAATAAAATAAATTATTATAGTATTGTGATGAATGAAATGAATGGGAAAATTTTTATGAATGAAATGCTGCTTTTATAGAGAGAGACATGCGTTTTATATTTCGATGGCGTCATTTGAATAAATTTCAGTTGTTTTTGATGAAGTTTTCAAATATAATAAAGTATTGTAGTATTATGATAATGTTAAAAACATTACCGAGGATCCAGGCGATTTATATTTAATTAACGTCATTTGAACGAAGTTCTTTTTTTTCGATGAACTTTTATGTTTTCAAATATAATAAATTAATGTAGTATCGTGATAATTTTTAAAATATTACCGATGAATGTATCGCATTTTAGAGATGTTTAAATGAAATTGCATTGAAGTTGGAAAGTGTTTCATAATCTATGCTTTATGCATGATTGATCTTTCTTGTTAAATATGACTCAGGTGCACTGTATAGTTAAATGCTAATGATTTCGTGCTTCAGTAGATTAACAGAATGATTTTAAAATCGCCGAATAATGTAAATATGATATAAAATATTTTATTATTAATTCTAATATTCGATAGATAAAAAAATTATTTTAACTTATCACCTTAAAACTCATATCAAATACACGTTGAGTGCTTTGTCATACAGACAGAAATATTTTCATATATAATGTACAAAAATGCAAGAACTGTCGAATTCACGTATATTACACAGTTGATCTAGTCAATGAAGGAACTGACCTATATTCCATAACCTTGATGCTAATTGCTCTATACAGATAACATAGTGGGTAGCCACAACTTATTGTAAAATTGCTACGCAAAGGTTACATTTTTGTCGCTTACTGCTTATATCTATCTATTAGAGTTTAGAAGATATTTGTTTGCAGACCCAGATCGTCCGATTCACCCAAGGGATAAAACAGCAGAAGATATTTTATGTAAAAGTCGGTAAAAATGAAGTAAAAAATCTCTCGAGCAAAAACTTGTGGTTTTTTCGACTAAAAAGTTTTTTATATTATAATATTGGAATTACGTAGGTGGTTCAAAAAGTAAGGTAACAAGAATTCTCGCGGGTGCACAAATTCGGCGTACGAATTATATTCCATGTCTAGATAAGGTTTTGTGTTGTTGCACGACAACGCCCGACCGCATACGGCCTTGGTTCACGTGATTTGATACAGCGTTTCCGATGGAATGTACTGGAACACCCACCCTATAGCCCGGATCTGGCACCAAGCGATTTTCATCTCTTCGGACTGTTGAAGAAGCACAGGACAGGTCGCCATTTGACAACCGATGCCGAAGTTCAGGAAGCCGTCGTTGAGTTGTTCCGCGACTCTGGTTTCTTCCATGTCGGTTTCAATAGATTGGTTTATCGATGGAACAAATGCTTCGACAACCATGATGACTATGTGGAAAAGCAATATGTACCAGTGCCTTGCTAACTTTGTGTATTTCTTTGATTTCGTCAAGAAACATTTTCTCTCACAGAACTTGTTACTTTACTTTTTGAACCACCCTCGTATTTTTATATATCCGTAAATAATAATCATTTATGACGAAACAAATGAAAATTGTCTGCAATTTTATATATTAGGTTCCGAGATACAAGCATTCAAAGTATTTGCATTTTCGTAACGATTTCAATTTCAGCCAGACCAAAAGTCATATCATGAGACACACTATATATATATATATATATAGTACCCTTTTCCATTGTTAGTTTCTTTTCTAATTTTCAGCAACGAAACTTAAATATTTTCCTACCCAGCAATTTTTAGAATTTATTTCTGAAACGAAACGGGAGAACATTAATAACCTGACGAGGATACATCCATGAGTATGACGATCATAATAGAATATTTTTACAGTATCATTCTTTTCTATCAAAGTAAATTGTAAATACTCGTCGTGTCTGGTGATTAATTGATTCTAAGATTTATCAATGTCTTTGCCGCGCTACATTTCATTTTGCTTTGTCTCTGATTTTATTTACTACGATACTGGATGAGAATCTGATTGCTGTAATAAAAAGGGATTGTCTAAGAATTTACTGAGCAATTTCTGAATAAGATTTTTAATATTATTATGTTTATGGGATTAATACAGTCCTTGAAATACATTTGGGAAAACAATTAAATATGTTTGGAAATTAGAATGTATATACATTGGGGAGATGTATTATATTGAGTAAGCATGTTAGAATGAACTGGTTCACCAAGTTAAATGAAAAGCAAGTAAAGATAATTGAGAATGCTTACATTTCGGAAATCATGGGATTTCCATCCACAGTACTACAACAAGCCTGGATCTGAACTTCTAAATAAACACAAGGCTATGTTGACGAAATAGAAAATATCTAAATGATTGAGCCCAGTATAGTAATGCCACCTAGTGTGATGGACATGAAGTAACTCTAGAAAATTTGAAAACATATTTTCTTTAAGTTTTACTTTTTATTTTCTTGCTTCCTTATTTCTTATTTCTTTTAGATTTAGTTCCTATTCGTTACACCAGGTGGCGCTACTATTGGACCCAGTTGTTTAGCCATGTTCTGTTTTGGGAGCACATTCTCACACTTATTTTGGCTTTTATAATCCAGGCTTGTTGCACTGAAGAAGAAAATCCAATAATTTTCGAAACGTACGTAAACTCACCTTACAGGCTGTGAGCCAGTTCATTATTAATTGTACTTAAAGTTACGAGATTTAGTTATATTAACTGTGCAATCTGGATTGCCTATACAGAGCAGTATACTGTGCCTATACTGCTCTGTTGCCTATACTGTGCTAAGATTCTGATAACAGTGGAGGGTTTTCTGATAAGTTAATTAAGGGATATTTTCAGGTCCTTACCTAGGCTAAGTGCCTACAAATCTACCATTTTTTTTATTAAATTTGAAATTATTAGAAAACAGTAGACAACTACGCAAAACAAGTAATAAAAGATGAATAAAAATAACAAATTAAGGGAAAATTAAAGGACAAATAAAATTTTAAAATAACAAAACAGTTTAAAGGCAGCGGAACTAACAGGAAGTGTCACAATATCCATATAAGGTATATTTAATCTATGATTATGATTTCACTTACTTTACGTTATAAATTTTGTTTCACTTTAAATTACCAATTTCTGACTGGTTCTGCTACGTAGACCAAGCATCGAACCAAGGAAACTTCTTCGTTCTTACAGTACGACAGGATAAAGTTTGGTTTGTGAAGGCGAGAATGAGAACATTTGAATTGTTGAAGTAAAAATAAAAAAAATAATTTTAAAAGAATCTATTACTAAAAACTGCTTTTATCTTTTCTATTATACTGTTGCTGCCCAATGCAATGCTGGGTATAAGTTTGCAGGAGGTTTTAGTCTTTGAATAGTCTAGAGATAATTAGTCTTTGAGTAGTCTAGGAGATAATCATCTCATACCAAGGAGTGTAGAAGAATTAAAACCCCACAGGGATTTACTGCTATAGAGGTTCATCTTCATCCGGTAATTCATATCATTGATGGCGCTGGTTTCCATTTTATTGATTTTATATTTCCTATTTACTTTAAATAGAATAATAATTTTTCATTTACGATTTTTTCAAATAAAACTAATAAATTAAAAAGTATTATAAAAATAAACCCATAAACTCATGTGATATCACTGCTATGTCACCATCCATAAAATTAAACTATGCATTACAAAATATAGTTACACGTCCTAGAAGCACCCAAGACTAGCACTACTTAAGGCTTCTGATCTATAGTTGAACCGTCCTCGCGCCACAAGTTAACATTGTGTCTGAATACCTTGCGTACGGTTAAACTGAAAGCACACAACTTAAGTAGAGATAAATTCAACTGTTCCATAGCAACGCAATAACATCCCATGATGTCATTGAACAGAATATTTGAGAAAGCTACACAAATGTTATCATCTTATCACCAGATATTTGTTTTTGTAGTTTTAGTGGGCTGGATATATATATATATACATATATATATGTGTATATATATATATATATATAATTCAATACGAACTTGTTTATCAGAGATCTCACACAGTTACCCTCGTTCGGTGTTCGAAGTTCCAGTGAATTATCAAGATGCATCAAATTTCAAATAGCATTTTGAAAAGCATGCAATGAGACCCTGAAACGATTATGGCTCTCTCTCAATGTTTATACTTCTGTAGCTCACACGATGTAATGTGTGGGGAATGTGCGTTTAGCGGCTGGTTGAATTGGTGATTGATCAAAACTTTCTAATTTAGCGAACTGTTTCTTTTATGCTGGTCTGAACAGGTCTGCAAACTCTCCGCTGGACCTTTCGCTTTTCGTTTTAGCTTTTCGTTCCCACGATGATTTGACAATCATACATCAGCAATATCTGCTAGATTTTCCATGCTGCTACTTTTCATAAAATGGCCTGGTGGTCATTGTCATAAAATTTTAAGCACTCTGTGCATAATTCACATCGGATTTTCAAATAAATGTATTTATAAAATACGTAAATTATAATGATATCACCTTTCAAGTGTTTAATTATAATTTTATATCTACGGCACAAATTTTTATCCCATAAAACTTGACCGGCCACACAAGTCAGGAAGAGGATCAGAAATGCCCTTTGATCATAATTGCCTCAGACCTCTTTCATAAGTTGGGAAAATATAATAACCATACATTGCGGAAATGTTACTCACATACATTGGGGAAATGTACTAGGCTCCGGGGAAATGAATTACTGCATTTGGAAAATGCAGTAATTCAATATCCACACATTACGAAACTATTGAGATGGAGTTGGAAATTATATATCAAGTTGTTCATGGGTATACATGTTTTAATCATCAATAAAAAAAAACAAGAAATATCAATCATGCTTAAAGCATTGATTATGAAACACTTTCCAACTTCAATGCAATTTTATTTAAACAAGTCTAAAATTCAATACATCCCTCGGTAATATTTTGAAACTTATCCCAATACTGCATTAATTTATTATATTTGAAAACTTAAACCTTCATAAAAAAAATGAACTTCATTCAAATGACGGCATTGAAATAACAATTGCCTGGTTTAAACATCTCTAAAATGTTATACATTCCTCGGTAATAGTTTTAGAATTATCATAATACTACGATAATTTATTATATTTGAAAACTTCATCGAAAATAATTGAAATTAATTCAAATGACGTCATAGAAAAAATAACACGCCTGGATCTCTCTATAAAAACAGGATTTCATTCATAACTTTCTCCCATTCATTTCATTCATCACAATACAATAATAATTTACTTTATTTAAATATTTTGTTTAAGACCATGGAGCTACAAAAATTTAAACTCTATGCTTGAAACTTCATTGAAAAAAGCCGTCCTTATCTTTATGAAATCAATTAATATTTCATTCATATCAGCCATGCAGACTCCATGGACTAAATTATTTTGTGTTAAAAAAATACAGGAATTCTAATACAACTCATTTCATATATTTTGCTGTTTACATTTTACATAGGTGAAAAATAGGCTTAGTTGTGGAAATAATCAAATTTAGATGAGCATTTAAACTCAAATATATTGTCATTGCGTTGTTTCAGTTTGTAGATGCACAGAATTTAAGCAAAAATAAAGTAGTTTTAGGACGGATACAACACTTAATATGAATTAAAAAGAACATAAAAAAATCACGATTTTGAAACAAGATAGATCTCATATATCATTTTGAAGAGGATCATGTGATCGTTTCATATCATGGTCACGTGATCGTTCCGTATAAGAGGTGTAATTATTATTTTAATTTTTATTCATAAAACTACGGAATATATATCGCTGAATTTTTTTTATATATTTTATGGAACAATTTGAACATTACCTAAAATTTTCGAAGCAATTTGTGAATTTTAAATCCGCTTAAAAAATGTTTGAAAAATTAGGTCCCTTAGGGCTCACTGTATTTCATTTTTTCGACCCGGGTTCAATCCAAAACTAATTGGGTAATATTATTCATTTATATTCCGATAGGTTCTACAGACCGTCTGAACAACATACTAAAATTTCATTTTGATTAAGTCATTTTTACGGCAGTTATCGTGCTAATGGGCTGACAGACAGACAGACAGACAGAATGAACAAAGTCATAAACTCTTTTAAACTTTGTTGTAAAGTGTTAAAAATATGATGTGGGTAGCACATGATTCAAATTCATTTTCACTTAATTTCTTTAATAATTCATTAAACTGGGTTTAATTGCACAAAATAACACTAAATTTGCACTTCATTCAATTTTTTTTTATAACTGGCCATTTTTTCAAAGGCGGCGTAACAAAAATGCGAAAAACCTCAAATATCTCGAGAACTGTTGAACCTGAAGTAATGGGGTTTAGTCCTATTTTTTTCCTTGACAAAAATTGCTTATATAACACGCATTTAATTGATACATTTGAGCATATGTAGGCTTTTATTTTAGATTTTGACGATTTTTGCGGGCCATTTTGTAAAAAGAAAGGCAGGTGCTGTGCCGAATCGTACCAAAATTTAATCAGCACCGGGATTTCCCACAAGTGACGTATTTATCAAGTTTTTGTGAAATTTGGTCGATTGGTTTTTTACCTAGAGTTGATGCAATGGATTTTTGAAGGTCATTCTGCAAAAATGCGGGTTATTTTATACCGAATCGTACCAAAATGCAATCGGCACCAGGGTCACACACAAGTGACTTACATATAAATTAAACCGTCACCCTAAAAATTGTTTATTCGTATTCTAGAGGTCCCAAAACGTATAGAACCGTCTGAAACTCCATTTGTGATTTTCGATACCAATACTTTCCCTATACATTATCATGTATTGCAGGGAATATAAAAAATCGTATACTTTCTAAATAATAACCGTGTGTGTGTTCTTTATACATATTTAAAAGTGTTGATCAATTCAATTGATACATGGTACATGTATTGGAATTTTGTACAACGACAAACATATTAGACGGCAAACCCTGAAGAAAACCCATACATTTTTAAATGTATTTGTTTTTAGGACATTATTTATAATTAATATATTTATGAGTTTAGGTACTTCTTACTTAATTTATTTAAGTTTATAAGCACTTCTTAGAATCATGCAAATGCAAAAGAAAATATAATTACGACGAGTGTAAGTATACTATTAATGTAACGTCGGTATATACAAAGAATATCAATTTATTTTTACACTCCCAGCAAATCATGGTAATGTATATGGGATGTATTGAAATCGTGCCGAAAACCGCAACTCGAATTTTCGCCAGATCTGCACGTTTTGGGCCCTCTAGAACACGAACAAACTGTTTTTAGCGTGACATCTGTGTGCGTATGTCTGTGTGTATATCTGTGTGTGTTTGTCTGTCTGTGCAGATAGCGTATACACACTAAATGAAAAATTAATTGACTGAATTTCGTAAAATTTAGTCCCTTGTGGGTGACACTGGTGCTGATTAGATTTTGGTACGATTAGGAAAAAAGGAACTTGCCTTTTTGAGGAAGGCCTGCAAAAATATATATATCTAAAAATAAAAGACTACGTATGCTCAAATATATCAATTAATTGCATTTTTTATACGTAATTTTTGACGATGTAAAGAATAAGACCATCCCCATTACTCTATTAATTGCTATTCTCGAGATATTTCAGATATTCGCATTTTCACAAAGTTATCTTTGAAAATAAATCCAGTTACCAACAGAAAACAAAAAATATGACGTGTTCAGCTCATGATTTTCCCCTTTAGACACATATTCACGGTACGGTTATTTTTTTAATAATTCACTAAATTGAGTTTGATTGCACAAAATAACACCGTGTTTGTACTATTGTTTCAATTTTTGTTTGTATTTGGTAGCTGGACATGTTTTCAAGGGCAGTTTACAAAAATGCTGAAAAATAAAATATCTCGAAAGCGGTTAGACCTAGGGTAATGGGGTTGGTCTTATAATTTTTCTTGATGAAAATTACGTATAAAACAAGCATTTAATAGATGCATTTGAACATACGAAGTATTTCATTTCAGATTTTGTCGATTTTTGCGGACCATTTCGTAAATAAGACAGGTTCTTCAATTCTAAATTCATTCACTAAATCCATTCAAACATTCTAAAACCAGCACCAGAGTATGGTAGAAGTGACTTATCTATCAAATTTTGTGAAATTTGGTCAATTAGATTTTTAGCTTGAGCGGATGCAGGCTATTTTGCGGGTAATTTCGCAAAAGAAGTAGGGTTCCTTTATCACGAATCGTACAAAAATCTAATCAGCACCAAGGTCACACATAAGTTACATACCTACCAAATTTTATGAAATTTAGTTCATTGATTTCTGCGTTATATAGTGGATACATATATTGCAGAGACAGACCCACAGACAGACAGGCACATACACACACAGACTCACAGACACACACACATACATCACGCTAAAAATAATTTTCTCGTGTCCTAGAGATCCCAAAGCATATAGATCAGTCGAAAACTCGAATTGTGATTTTCTACGCGATTCTAATACTTTCCCTATACATTGCTATGTATTGCAGGGAAAGTAAAAATCTGATGTGGGCAGCACATGACTTTCCCTGCAGACTTGTATTCACGTTCTCTTTATTTCAATTAAATTTAATTCACTTTTAATTCAAGTTTCGTTCTCATTTGATAACTGGACTTATTTTCAAAGGTGGAGTGGAGAAAATACGAAAAAAACTAATATATCTCGAGAACGGCTAGTCCTAGTGTAATAGGGTTGGTCTTATTCTTTTCTTCTTTAAATATTACGTATTAAACAAGCATTTAATGGATATATTTGAGCATACGTATCTTTTTAGTTTAGATTTTGACAATTTTTGCGGGCCATTCTGCAAAAAAATGCAGGTTATTTTTTTCCGAATCTTACCAAAATCTAATCAGCACCAGGGTGACCTATACGTGACTCATCTACCGAATTTTGTGAAATTCGGTCCATTAGTTTTTCAGCTAGAGTGGATACAAACTTTTGCGTGCCATTTCGCAAAAAAAGGCGGGTTATTTTATCCCGAATTGTACCAAAAACTAATCAGCATCAGGATCACAAGCAGGTTACTTGCCTACGAAATTTTATGGAATTCTGTCTATTAGTTTTTGAGTTAGAATGGAGACATACATTTCACAGATAGACAGACAACCAGACAGACGTCACGCTAAAATAGAGTTTTCGGATTAAAGAGGTCCTGAAACGTGTAAATCCGTCGAAAATTCGAGTTGCGATTTACGGCATGGTTCCAATACTTTCCCTATACGTTACCATGCATTTCAGGAAAAGTAAAAATCTGATGTGAGCAGCACATGACTTTTCCTGAAGATTCAAATTCATTTGGTATTTTTTTATTTCATTATGCATTAAATAGAATTTAACTGCAGAAAATAATATGGAGAATTTTTTGATATTACATCCAATTCGTTTTCGGATTGCATCTTCGTTTCGTTTGGCAACTTAATTCACTTTAAATTCTGCTGGTCCTTAAAATTCCAAAAACTACAATATCTCGAGAACGGTTTATCCTACAGTCATTGGGTTAGATTTGTTCGGTTAGTTGTCAAATTTTACATGTAGAGCAAGTACGTATTTAATATATTTCATCAATTTTAGTCAGTTATTTC
The DNA here is from genome assembly GCA_951213105.1 of Amaurobius ferox. Classification (NCBI taxonomy): domain Eukaryota; kingdom Metazoa; phylum Arthropoda; class Arachnida; order Araneae; family Amaurobiidae; genus Amaurobius; species Amaurobius ferox. The sequence continues at coordinate 28,670,765 of OX578146.1, read as the reverse complement.
GGAGTTTCACTATCTTGCCCATATAATATTTTATTTTATTTCGAATATATTAGATTTGAGGGCCATTTTGCAAATAAAAGGCAGATTATTTTTTTCCGAATCGTATCAAAATCCATCCAGCATCACAATATCCTACGAGCGACTTATCTACCAAATTTTGTGTAATTTGGTCAATTAGTTTGTCAGCTAGAGCGGGGTTATTTATCCCGAATCGTACCAAAATCTGATCAGCGCCACTGTCGCCAGCAAATGACTTACTTATCTATCAAATTTTATGAAAGTTAGTCGATTAGTTGAGTTAGAGTGGATATATAAAATTTTTGTGTCCATTTCGTAAAAAAATGCTGGGTCTTCTTTTTCGAATCGTATCAAAATCTAATCAGCACCAGGGTGAGCCACAAGTGACTCATCTAACAAATTTTGTAGCATTTGATCAATTAGTTTTTCAGTTAGTGTGGAAAGATGCAATTTTTGCGGGCCACTTCCAAAAAAAATAGGTTGTTTTATCCCGAATGGTACTAAAATCTAATCAGCACCAGTGTCATACACAAGTGACTTACCTACCGAATTTCATGAAATTCGGTCCATTAGTTTTTGAGTTAGACTGTAGACATACATTGCACAGACAGACACACACACAAACGTATTTACAGATATTATATATACACTTCAAATTTATGTATAAACACTTATATTTATTTACATGTTAATTATTTACAATCGTATATACAGACATTATATGTAAACTTAATTGTCCGTGTAATGGGCATTCTTGTGTTTGAAAATTCTATGATTCTTAGAAATTATGTCAAAGTGAAATTATTGCTGTTTCATTTCATTCAGTTCGTCAAGAAGGTACAACAATGGAGTATTTGGAAAAAATCAATATGAAGATATAAGGGTAAGAAACTCAATAGGGAATACTTTTGGCACAGTCTGTGCACTGTGAACACAAACATTACATCCAGAAACGCCATTGAGTCAGCTATTTAACATTTTTGGGCAGTAGAAATGTTGTCCTGCTCTTGAACAACTAAGCACAGACTCAACGACACATCACGAAATTCTGCAATCAAATGAGCTCTAGAAAAGTTTGTCTGGGAATAGTTATGTTGAGAAGGTGGTCTATTTCACACTGTGGCTCTTATCCACTGATTGGTCAGTTCGCTTGGTGTTATATTGGTTAGTTCAAAGCTAGCATTTGTAGTTTATTTTGCTTCAAATGTTTGGGGTATAGCCGGGGCGAGAAGTCCGGGCTTTTAGCCCCAGTTCTAGTCATAAATCTGGGCATAAAAATGTTTTGTGGAAGAGGTCTTCAAATGTAACTTTTTTAGACTGGTTGTTGTCATATTTTATCACTCTATGGAGTTTCTACGTTTCATGTAGGATTAAAATATCACAGTCATCATGTTTTATTGAGTATTTTTCTTCACTTCTAGAAGACTGATAATATTAGCTTCACTGGCCTCCCAATTTAAACTCTGTGAAAATTTTAATTCATTGTATAGGTATTCACAATAGTCACAGGAAGTTTACATTATTACCATATATGTATATGTATTTATGAAAGCATATCAACTTGTTTGGCTTTTACCATCATTGCAGATAACAGCAATAACAGTAGATACATTAGATTTGTGCCATAATTTTGTGAACCTCTGCGGTGACAAAATAAATCCAGCTCAGCCTCACAATAAGGATTTCATTTCTTAAAGATTGGGCTCAATCTGTATGTAGTAGAATTAAATTCGAGGTTTTCCATAAATATTCGAAAAAGTGTAGCAGGTATCGAATATTCTATACTGAGTATCACATAAAACTAGATAACTGGTTCTGTTGGTTCTCTTTTCTAAAATAGGAACCCAATATTTTCTTTGTAAATATTCCCAATAGGCAGGTTCTGTGAGTATGGTAACTAGTGTTGTACATAAATCAATAAATTTAATCATAATCATGTTACGAGAAATATATCAGATGTTCCCACTAAAATATTTTATCAAATTGAAACATTTTCTCAATAAAACTTCTAAAACAAACTTTCTTGCCTGAAACTTCTCCCTGGTGAAATGCTATTTTAAGCGCTTTAATTTCCCTTAAAGGTATATTTTCCCCCACACTGCAGTATCCCATATCTCTTGAGACCCTAAAGAATCCCAAACAGTTTTCAAAGTAAACGAAAAAAAATCATTCCAAAGAACCCTAAATCGCATTAATTTGCGGACAACCCCCTTCAATAGGGCAGCCCCATCCATTCGAAATTGTCTTCAGGGGGGTAGCGCAGGGGCCCTTCGCCCTCCCCACAAGTTCCCGCCTCTTAGCAATTGCTCTAAACGAAATGGAAAGGAAGGGGGACTGAATTTCGAATTCCTTTTCCATGCTCATGTGTCTGTGCATTCGTTCTCGAGTATGCAAATTCAATTTACTCGCAAGCAAGCAGGCTCTCCGGGTTTTCGGGGCTTTTCTATGGGGAGCAGGAATTCCTGGAGTTGGCACTGTATCGGGAGTCGGTTTTTTTCTCCGGGAAAAGTGGTGCAAGTCTCTCCGGTTTGTTTGTTCCATGAATATCTGTATTTCCCCCCTTTCCGGAAATCGTGACTGCGTTTTAAATTGTCTAATATAATTATGGGTGTTTCTGGGCATATCACTCATTCGAGTTTTAACTTTTAGAGTTAATGTGTTCGGGGAAGATACTTTCGTTGTGTAATTGCCATCATAATTTGATTTTAAATTTGTAATTAAGTTTATAAAGTGATGAATATGATGATTTAATTTCGTTATTAACAAAGATTTTAGACTTCCTGAAATGTATATTTATACACCCTATCCCTAGTCGCATTTAATATTGGGCCAATCTTATATATCATGGCATTACATTGGATATATTTTCAATGTAATGCCAATATGGGATAAATATTGAGGTTACGTTAGCCTCCAATATTGTCTAATCATTTTCATTACGATATTACGTCAGTTTTGGTGTTACATTGGAAGTATTTCCAATAAAACGCCAATATTGGCGAAATATTGTCCCAATATAAGCCAATATTGGGCTAATTCCGTCAAAATGTTCACTTTTACTTTCCCTGCAATACATGGTAATGTATAGGGAAAGTATTAAAATCATGTCGAAAATCGCAACTCGAGTTTTCGACGAATCTACACATTTCGAGACTTCTAGAATACGAAAAAACTATTCTTAGCGTGACGTCTGTGTGTGTGTCTGTGTGTCTGTGCAATGTATGTATCCACTCTAACTCAAAAACTAATGGACCGAATTTCATAAAATTTGGTGGATTGGATGTGACCCTGGTGCTGATTATTTTTGGGAACGATTCGTAAAAAAAGAACCCGCCTTTTTTGCGAAATGGCCCATTGAAAATGTCATTTATCCGCTCTAGCTAAAATACTAATTTACCAAATTTCACAAAATTTGGTTAATAAGTTACCTGTTGGATACTCTGGCGCTGATTAGAATTTGGTGCGTTTCGGAAAATAACAACCTACCTTTTTCACGAAATGGCCCGCAAAAATCGCCAAAATCTAAAAAAAAAGACACCTTTTGTTGCAATGTATCAATTAAATTCTTGTTTTATACGCAGTTTTTGACGAGGAAAAGAATGTAACATACTCCATTATACTTTAGGCCTAACCGTTCTCAAGATATTTGAGATTTCTTGCATTTCTGTTACGCCGCTATCGGGAAAATGTCCAATTACCAAATAAAAACAAAAAATGAATTAAGAATGCAAATTTAGTGTTATTTGGTGCAATTAAACTCAATCTAAAGAATTATTAAAGAAATAAAGGAAATGAATTTAAGTCTACAGGGAAAGTCATGTGCTGCCCACATCAGATTTTTTCATATTGTGCCAATCTTTCCAATATTGATTGACAATATTGCGTCAATATTAGATTACTACTAAGGATCCTAGTTCACTTACATCAGGGTTATCCGATATATAGCCCGCGGGTCGCCACTAAAGTTTTTAATCCGGCCAACCTACTACTCTTTAGATAAAAAAAAATGATATAAATGCAAAAATAAAAATCTGATGTGGGCAGCACACGGCATTCCTTATATAATGCAATGAATTTATTACTTTTACAGTTAAAATAAAAGTTAATCTTATAGTAGATACTAATATTATTTCCAAGATATTGAATTTTCTTCAGTTAATCGTCATTTTCATAGATTTAGCGTCATTTTTATCCATTTGGCGAGATTTTAGTTAATTTGGCAACATTTAAAAAAGTCGCTAAGTTGGCGACATTCCGCCCAATTCGTCGCCAAAATCTCTCCAAGCGTTATAGATGTTGAAATAAGTTATCCTTATAGCAGATAAACGATTATTGGCATCCAAATACACAAAAGTATTACTCAAAGTATCTTTTTTCGTGAATGGAACGAGTTAGAACCACGAGAATGATGTCACCAAATTTATCACATGATATTACATATGAAAATTTAACATGTTTCTTAACAGTTAACGTTTTTTTTTAATTTATGCGATTTTTTGATAAATTTATTTGAAAAATGTGCAATGTCTTAAGAACGGTTCATGCTAGGTCATGGTAACGGTTCAATCGTTTTCTAAGGAAAAAAAGTAACTTTATTAAAGGTTTTGATTTTTTGATGATTATTTCAAAATTTCACTCGAAAATTCAGGGCGGTTCTGTATATTCGATTGTGTTTTGAAACGATTGACTTCCAGTATTCATGGATTGCGATTTT